>QANU01024236.1:181540-658150 GCA_003254905.1 Nissolia schottii
TTTTTTTTTTTTTTTTTTGTGTCTATCCTTTAAAGTTAACATGGTTGGCTGAAATCAACAACCGTGGTGAAAATTATATTTGATGGCAGCCTTTAGATGTCTAATAGTTCGGTAAAAAAATTTGTAATATAATTTTTATACTTCAGGGGAGCAGTAATTGACTAATAAGAAGTAACAAATAATAATTTACTCTGCAAAAATGATATATAGCTCGAAGGAGTATGTGCGATTCCATATACGAGAATTTCAAACCGTTAATTTTAGTTTAGTTCTTATTTTTTATTTCTTCACGCTTTAAACAACCGCCACTCGATTTGTTTTCATGCATTTTCATGAAAATGGCTATGAGCGGTGCTTGTTAGCCGGAAGCAATTTTCAGGAAATTGTAACGAAAGGGCTTTATACTATACATGAGTGGTTGTGAATGGTCGCCGACAAGAGAGAAAATATTATCTAACTGTCAAAAGTCTAATTGATTTCACAGTACATTCTTTTGTGTGTGTCGTTCTTGCAAAATGCTTTCGGGCTATTAATGATTTATCAATGGCTATTCCCAATGCTGAAAAATCACCTCCACTCCTTTGTCTGGTTGTTACCTTATCCTTTGTAGGTGGACATCAAAGTGTCTCCAGGATCTCATGCAGATGAAGAATCAGGTGAAGTTAAAATGTTTGTTTAAAAATTATTAACACTTAAAACTAACCACACCCCCTCTATTTTCTCCCACAATTTCCCTTCTTTTTCAGTGATTTCCATCACAGTATTTAGGGAGATTCCATCCTGAGTGATACATAAAGCTCTATGATCCTATTCTCTACATAAATGACTATGCTATTGCTCAGCCACATCATAACTCAACTTCACCTTGACCCTTGCACCTCATTGAGAAACTACAGTCTCTTTTGGATTCCCTTCTAATAATTCAACACTTTTTTTCTCATTCTTTGCAGTCAATAAGCAGTTAAATGATAAGGAGAGAATTGCTGCTGCCTTGGAGAATCCAAACCTGCGCCAGCTTGTCGATGAGTGCCTCTATTCCAATGAACTTTGAGCAAGCACATGTGCCTGCATAATGATAAAAACTGCTCTAAAGGACATTCATGGCTGATAATGAATGCAATAAGAAATTGGTCGACATATGACTCTAGGAATCACCCAATTTACCTTTTAAGGAGCTTTAGCTCTTTGATTTCATGAATGTATGTGCCCTCCTCTTCCCAAACCCCCACATTGTGTTTAGTATCTATGTGGTGTATGTAAATTAAGTTAGATGCCCTTGTGTGGAACTTTTGTACCTTAACTGAAGATTATGTTGCGGGATGTTAATGGGGTTGACCTTCGAAATCAAGCACCATACCGTTTGTGTGACAAATGAAAATTATAATTGTAGTTATATTTCTACTTGTTTGTCTAATTTTTTTAAGAGTTATAGCACTAGTTGTAGATATCAGATCACTTGACAAATGTTTACTTGGTTTAAGTGGTTTGATACTTATTTCTCTTAAGCAATGTTTTATGTTTTAATCTTGTGGATGGAAAAAAAAACTAGCGCACAATGAGTTTGAAATATTGTTTATGCATCTTAATTAGCCACTATATTGTGGTTATTTCCAGGCTTGTTTCTAAAATTTCCTTAGCTTACAAGCAAATATGCCACAACATTGAGGTCAAATAGTTAAACAGACACAGGTTCTGATGCAACCTCTCCCCCTGATTGGTGGTTGTTAGAATAGAGTGGTTGCTTCTCATCAAGGCCCCAGAAGTTGGCAGTTTTCACATCCTCCTCAATCATCAATCTTGCGAACTCTTCATGGTCATATTTTAGGGTAGCTTTTCCCCCAAATTCACTTGGAAGATTCTCTAAGTCGAAGAGTGATTTCATGAGCTCCACGCTGTCCTTATCATTAGGGTATACAAACTTCACCTTCTGAGCTGTCTTGGGATCCAGGAAGTATCTGATAGCCTGTGAAAATGAAAGAAGCAGGCAAATGGAAGAAATGATTGCTAAGAACTCAAAATTTAATCACATGCTTAAGATGCTGACCAAAACCAACATGCAGCCATACATGTATATGAGCATTGCTACTCTTGCCAAATTGAAGAAAGAGAAATATAACTACTAAACATGGACAAGTGAGTATGAAACCGACAATGAACCACGTGCTGCGAAATCAGTTGTTTTGATGACTTGTCGGGTTATCAAATATTTTCCTATGTTGATATAGCAATGTAACTGGACATAAATAGGAAAGAAAAGCTCATCTGAAGTCACCTGCTCAGTCATGCTATCACATGCAGCCCTACATGCTATTACTGAGAGAAAAAACCTAAATGATTAGAGCTTGTTTGGTTTGCAAAGTAAACGTGAAAACACACGTCCTAATGCCACAATCCTTATTTTCAATGCAATGCTGAAAGGTTAACAGCCAACCAAAATCTCTCTAATCTGACTAAAATGATATGATATGGTGCATAATAACGGATTAGCAATTGTTCTAAGTTCTAACTTTAAAGGATGATACAGGACATATTGCACTTACAAAACGAGAAGGATCATCAAAATTAAAAGACGCATGAACCTTCCACCTAAATATTAGAATGAAACAATCCAAAAGTGATGCAGAACAGTGATCAGTAGCAGAACATGATGACAAACCTTGAAGAAAGCCTCAAACATTCTTGGTGGATTGTACAGAATAACCACGCCGAGCCTTTCTGGGTAGTGGTTTTGTAAAATGTGGATAATATCGCGTGTTGTTTTGATAGAGATCTTAGTACTCAGTGAAAATTCCATGAAGTCTAGCAACCATGACATCTGTTCTTGACCTTGAGGAAGATTAAGGATAGCATTTTCCATTAGGTAGACTAAATGCCTGATATTATTTTCTGGCGAATCCGTGTTCTGACAAAACAATTGCAACTTCAAAATCAAAACAATGAAGCCTTTTTTAACTTCATCTGTTTGGAACTCCAAAATCACGGTTCGGACAAAAGCTAAAACAGACTAACTACCAAAAATCAAACATGTTATTAATGAAAGTAAATCATAGACAAAACCTGCATCCCTGGCCTCATTATAAGCACGGTCCTCCCAAGTCGATCGTGAAATTTCGCTCTGGAGACTTTGCCTGTCTCACCCTCATGTGCTACATCAGACTGGTTGCAAATGAATAATTCAGTTGTAAATACAAATTTATAATATCAGTGACATATTCTTACAATGCTCATAGGTTATGAAAAATTTAAACACTTGAACAAGGTTTTTGTATTCATCGAGTGCACGCTTAAGCTAATGTAATCATCTTACTTCTTAATCAATTGTCATCAAGAAATTTAGTGTTCATTGTTGGCCTTATACTTGAGTGATCTAATATACAGGACTGATTATAATCCAAGAATTTTGTTGCTGCAAGAAAAGAAGAAAAACAGACATGTTCATAATGCAGACTCCAAAAGCTTTGCACTAACATGGTCATCATTGTGGTTATCATCAATTATCAACTGAGTAACCCTTCTGTTTCAAGTTAACTGTCATCATCAGTGGAGATAATTTTGCCCATTCAAAGAATTTCGCACTATTATAAAAAAATAATAATAATAATAAATCTTTTTTCTTTTATTTCTTTTGTATTTTTCTAAAAGTGGACAGTTAAATTGAATTGTACGAAACAAAACTTACCCAGCGGATTTCCTCCGGCTTGTAAGTTGACCTCCAATTGAGTGAGGCTTGCAGCATTTTCTTGGATTTGTCAACATTCCAGTTCCTTGCTTCTAGATATCTCCTTAGACATGCATCTGCGCAATACTTTAAGCTACGTCCAGATAGGGGCCCAATAGCAGCCTTCAGTTCAGCCACCTGTTTGTATATAGAGAATGTTTAATTTTTTCTTCCTGCTTAGACATATTATATGTCCTCTGGACAGGGCTGTCAAATGGGCTGGGTTCATTGACTCTTCTAAGTTACCTATTGGCACAACATCAAGAGAGATGTTACTTGAGTTACCGGCTCTCGGCTATCGATAATGTTCACTTGTTGGTGCTTATTTTCAATAATGTTAATAGTTTAAGTAACATTATTTATATCATTTTTGTGGACATCTTTCCATGAATATCATTAGATGTCCCTTAGATGTTGGTAAAAAAATTGTTAAAATTTACTCTCAATCAATATTTAAATGACATCTCAAAGTGTTCAATAAAATACATCTAATCAAATGATATAAATAACATTTTTCTTTCTTTGTCATTAGTGTATTAAAAAGATAATTCATCTACTAAAACAAATTTTTCAGAGACTACCCATTATCTGAACATGTTTTTACTATCATAGACAAGCACACATGTATTTTTCCATTATCCTCAAAATAGTGATAATAGTAGCATCGACCGACATTTTCAAACTAGCAAGATCGTTTAATTCTGAGATTTGAATTGAGATCTTACCAACTTTAAACTAGACAAAAGTTTTCAAAATTTGTCGAGAAAGTTTACCTTTGCATCTTGATGTGAGGAATCATTCTCTTGCTGATTCTGGGGGCTTGTCTTCCTAAGAAGGAACATGTTGACTAACAATGTAATCCCCAACCTACAGCAGCAATATTCATATAAGAACAGCATTGTGTCAATCAAATAAAAAAATAAAAATAAAAAAAGAAAGAAAAAGAAAAACTTAGTGAAAGATGCAATATATTAGGAGATAAACAGAGATTCGTTTTAGGTGCATCAAGGTCAACCATTTCAACCTCCCAATTCATATATTCAGATGTGTATCCATCAATTCAACACTAAAATTGATGTAATCAACATTTGGAAACGAAAGACTGAGGAATTAATAGTACCCCAAAAACAAAACCAAAACAAAAGAAAAGAAAAGATTATTCCAGAAATATGGAAAGTACAAGCCCAAAAGAGATGAAGATGATTATTGACATTTCCAAAAAAGTACGCTAATATTCATAAATACAAGTGTAACATAAAAAGAGAGTGAGATGAACAGTATTTTCTAGGCAAATAAAAACCTGGAGTTACAAAGTCAGGAGAGCAGAGACAAGTTGCAAATAGTTACTACTATAGTTTTAGTTTAAGTGTGAGTAAAGTTAGCGTTGTTATCAATGTTCTATGCGTGACGATGACTCCATCCTTTGATCGTGTGGCATGTGGTGGCTCACGAGAATTGCATTCATAACGTGGCCCAACCACACCATATTTAATTATATTTATTATTTGCTATTATGAAGAGGGACCCACGGGGCCTCTAGCTTTTATTTAAAAAAATATATATTTATCAAGATATGTCTTAACTTCGTCATATTAATTAACATGAGTTCATTGGATTAACTTAAACTCCAACAAGCATGATAGCAAGACGGAATATCCAAATCAAACTATATATTTTATTTTAGGGTTAATTAAGTTTTTAGTCCTTGTAACATTAGAAAATTTAGTTTTAATTTCTCAGTGAAACTTTTAGTTCTTGTAAAATTTTGAAGTTTAGTTTTGATCCCTGTGGATGGCTGAGGTTAACGGTGATGACGTTACCGTTAATAGGCGCTGACATTGCGTGCAACGTAGCATGCCACGTGGCATAACCCGAAATTTAAATTTTTTACCCCATGTCCCGACCCAGTTTCATTGGATCCAACCTGGTTTTATTTAAAAAAATTTTTTAAAAAAAAAACTTATCCCCAACCCCAAATCAGATAACCTTTCACATTTCATAACAATTGAAAGACAAGTGCGTCCTCAGAGAACATAGTAAACAATGAAGAAAACAATAGATGGAGGCAGAAGAAAGTTGAGCCATCCAATATTTACAACCAACGACACTGACTTAAACACCAAAATACATAATAAACCACATGAACAATCTTCTTCCCTTTTTTATTTCATCATCATAAACAATTCCAAAATCCAAACAATTTATTAATAATCTTCCTTAATAACAATAAAATAAAAAAAATCGAAAGAATATCCAACACAAGCCCAGAAAATAGATTTACTTTACAAAAATTCCTGGAAGCTTAGTGAAAAGCAAAAAAGATGAATAAGTATAGATTTGTAAATGAATTCAAGCAATTGTTGCACAGTACACAGATCTGATGTAGAAGCAAATCCGAAGTAAAAGCACACTTTAGACCTGAAGTAGAAAAGAGATATGAAATAGAGATAGTGCGGGAAAGATGACGACGGCCGCAAATTCACTCCTCAACTCTTTCAATCCGGTAACCCAGTTTGGGCCCCCAATTTCTTCAACCATCAATGATTGCAGCAGGCTGCCTCTGAACCCAAATTAGTTGGCCTAGACATTTTTTTTATTTCAGTACCTCTGAACCTTAAGCACATGGTGCGAGAACGGTGCTGCAGTACTGCCGCTGCTGCCTGTAGAGGGTCGACCTTGATGAGGTTGAAGGGAGAGGGGTTGATTTGGGGGGTGTTAGGTAGATTTGGTCATCTGATTTGGTAGAAATGACGGAGAAGGTTGACCTTTGTGGGTCTCGGTGGAGCGTGGCCGGCAGATGACGGAGCCACGCGAGCACGACAGCCACACGAGAAGACGACGGCGAGCACGCACGCGAGCCCATGAGCAGAGAGAAGAGAGCAGCCCCCTGCAGCGACGGCGGCGTGTGGGAGACAATGCGGTGGGGGGAAGGGGAGGGCGATGGCAGGTGGTCGTGGACTTCGAATTGTTGCAGATTGATTTGGGGATTTTGAGGGATTAGGTTTGCAAATTTTGGGTTTTAATTTTTTTTAACTGGGTCAGATTCTGGGTTTGGGTTGGATCCAAAAAAATGGGATCCGCCACATGGAGGGTCTACGTGTGACGCCCCGTCAGCGACTTGAGACATGTCAGCACCGTCACTCTCTCACCGTCAACAGGGACCAAAATCAAATTTTTATATTTTACAGGGATTAAAACTGACAATAAGAGACTAAAACCAAACATTTTCATATTACAAGAACTAAAAACTTAACCCTAATAAATATCAGTACATATGAGCAACTTGTTCATATTGTATTAGGTGAATGCTGTGGTGCCCACGAACATGGGAGGGCATTACTGCCCATTCTTAGTTATTTTTGTAATAAAAAAATCTTTTACTCTAATTTATTTATTAATATATATCAATAAATATTGATGAAAATTTGAGAGACAAGGAACTTACATTACTCAAACACTAACGTATTTAACAATGAATAGATTTAAATGCAAGATTTTTCTTACTACGAAAGCTATACTATATAAGAATTTCTAGGTGTGGTTAACTTTTGTTTTGCAATTAGTAAGGTTTGCATCAAAATTATATTAAATCAAACCAAAGATACCTTACTTAAGTACCCCCAAGAAAAAGAGCTCATGAATTTTGTCAACAACAATATAAAGTTAGAAAGAATTTGACCAGAAATATTGATAAAATTCATTATGATAATTGCATTAAATATTGTTACGGGCCATAAACCAGGGTCTGAAAGCTCCAACCCTCCAAGAGGGAAAGGAGCTCATATTCTCTAAAAGGCCCGACGAGCCCAACCCACTAAGGAGCAGAAGAGGTTCTCCCTACCTGGTCAGATCGGTCCAAAGAGAGGGAGCCTCATGGCGGTTAGAGGAGGAAAAGGTCGTAAGCCCAAAGACTCCAAACTCGGTCCGGCCCAACAAGGGTAAGAGGAGGTAGCGATAACCTCTCCTCCCCAGTCCGCAACCAACTCCTGGATAAGCGGGAAAAGATAAGTCAGGGAACGAATAAGAAAACTCCTTTCGATTTATCTCTATCTTACCTCTATCTTTGCATTCTAAGCTCACCTATAAAAGCACACAACCTCTTCAGGTCACCAGATACCTCTCATTCTCCTCTTAGAGAATTTTCCTAATCCTTGTGCTTACTTGAGCGTTGGAGTGCCTTTGCAGGTACACCCCGCCGCCGCACTCTCTTTGAGAGGAACCCGTTTGGAGCTTTCGTCTGAGCCTTCGAACCCGCTCGGAGCTCTGGTCCAAACCTTCGAATCTGCTCGGAGCCTTCGCCCCCAGCCTGTGAGCTTCTGTCAAGGTGTCTTCCTTACTCGTTTAGGTAACTTGCGAACAAATATAATGGTAAGATTACACCATAAACGTAGTGATCCAAACGTCCTATCATATCACATATATTTCTTTTTATAGAATATCATATTATATTACGTACTAGTAATATTAACACTTAATTTGTTGTAGAAAGAAAAGTTGGGTGTCCAGCATTGCCTCTTTCCAATTGCAATTAAAGGCTAAAGGCCCATAGTTCCAATGATTTCCCACTTAGATGTTAAGATAGGATGAGGTACATAATTGTGTAATTTGTGTGTTTAAGTTTGTAAAATGAAGGGTTAATTAAGTTTTTAGTCCCTGTAATATGAAAATGTTTAGTTTTAGTCCCTCATTGTCAGTTTTAGTCCCTGTAAAATATGAAAATTTGATTTTAGTCCCTGTTGACGGTGAGAGAGTGACAGTACTAAAGTGTCACTTGACGTCGCTGACGGGGCGTCACACGTGGATCCTCCACGTGACGGAGCCCCTTTTTTTGGGGTCCAACCCAAACCCAGAATCCGACCCGTTTAAAAAAAAAATTAAAACCCAAAATTTGCAAACCTAATCCCCCAAAATCCCCAAATCAATCTGCAACAATTCGAAGTCCACGACCACCTGCCATCGCCCTTCCCTTCCCCACCGCATCGTCTCCCACACGCCGCCGTGGCAGCCGCACAACCCGCCGTCGCCGCAGGGGGATGCTTTCTTCTCTCTGCTCATGGGCTCGCGTGCGTGCTCGCCGTCGTCTTCTCGCGTGGCTGTCGTGCTCGCGTGGCTCCGTCATCTCCGTCGTCTGCCAGCCACACTCCACCGAGACCCACAAAGGTCAACCTTCTCTGTCATTTCTACCAAATCAGATGACCAAATCTACCTAACACCCCCCAAATCAACCCCTCTCCCCTCAACCTCATAAAGATCTACCCTCCACAGGCAGCAGCAGCAGCACCGTTGCACCGCTCTCACACCGTGCTTAAGGTTCAGAGGTACTGAAATAAAAAAATGTCTAGGTCAACTGATTTGGGTTCAGAGGCAGCCTGCTACAATCATTGATGGTTGAAGAAATTGGGGGCCCAAACTGGGTTATCGGATTGAAAGAGTTGAGGAGTGCATTTGCGGCCGTCGGCGTCTTTCCAGCACTATTTCTGTTTCATATCTCTTTTCTACTTCAGATCTGAAGTGTGCTTTTACTTCGAATTTGCTTCTACATCAGATCTGTGTACTGTGCAACACTTGCTTGAATTCATTTACAAATCTATACTTATTCATCTTTTTTGCTTTTCACTAAGCTTCCAGAAATTTTTGTAAAGTAAATCTATTTTCTAGGCTTGTGTTGGATATTCTTTTGATTTTTATTTTATTTTATTGTTATTGAGGAAGATTATTAATAAATTGTTTGGATTTTGGAATTGTTTATGATGATGAAATAAAAAAGTGAAGAGGATTGTTCGTGTTGTTTACTATGTATTTTGGTGTTTGATTCAGTGTCCTTGGTTGTAAATATTGGATGGCTCAACTTTCTTCTACCTGCATCTATTGTTTTCTTCATTGTTTACTATGTTCTCTGAGGACGCACTTGTCTTTCAATTGTTATGAAATGTGAAAGGTCATCTGATTTGGGGCTGGGGATAGGTTTTTTAAAAAAAAATTTAAATAAAATCGGGTTGGATTCAATGAAACCGGGTCGAGTCATGGGGTAAAAAATTTAAATTTCGAGTTATGCCACGTGCACGCCATGTCAGCGCCTATTAACGGCCACGTCATCACCGTTAACCTCAGCCATTCACAGGGACTGAAACCAAACTTCAAAATTTTACGGGGACTAAAAATTTCACTGAGGGACTAAAACCAAATTTTCTAATGTTACAGGGCCTAAAAACTTAATTAACCATATTTATTATCTCAAGATTATTGCTACTCCACTCAATGGAGGGCCAACCTTTTCTGTTCGAAAAATATATACTTGCATGTTCTTGAATTACATGTGCTCTAAGAATATATGATCATTCATTAATTCATTATTTTTTTATTTGTTATATATTTTTTAAATTTTATAGATTAAAATCAGCGTTTAATAATATTTTTAAAGCACGTATTAAATATACTTTAGGAGCATGTTCAATTATTTCTCTCTTGAGTGCTGTCAATACAAGATTATTTTTGCAAAAATGTTTTGTATACACTAAAAATCATTCATCTTTTATACATTTGCATTTAATGGGCATTTTTTCTCTCATCCTCTTCACTCTCTCCCTCATGCTCTGCTTCTTCTTCGTTTCTTCTTATTTTTTATTTTTTCTCCCTTCTCCCCCACTTTCCCTTCATTTCCTCTTCTTCGTTGCAAAATGTTATGGATCACATAGTTTTTGTTATATTTGTTGTATTTAATTGTTCAAAAGTTTGTGTATATTTATAAAAAAGTTTGTGCATACTTATTCAAAAGTTTGTGTATGTGAAATTGTTTTAAAAAATTGTTAATATTAATAAATGGGTTAGAAGTTTTACAATCGTATGTTTTTGTTCTAAAATTGGCACACATGACGCCGATTTCAGGTATTTCAAAAAAAAAAAAACTTGAAATCGGCACACTTGACATCGATTTCAGGAAACCATACGTTGTAAATTTCTTATTGTAAAAATCTTGTGAACATGCACTAGAGTTTTCTTCCTCCATTTCGTTTTCGTTTCTATTATATTTTTTTTGTTCTAGTTGTCCATTAATTTGTGCATTTGTAAAAATGTTTATGCAAGCTTGTTTAAAATTTTGTGCATGTGAGAATTAAAATTTTTTTCCTTTTTGTTTTTATTTTTGTCTTTATTTGTTGAAAAGTTCGTATATATAAACACAAAAGTTTGTGCATTATTTTATAATATTTGTATATGATAAATAGTAAGTTCACATACCTCAAGTGTGAGTAGTGAGTAAGAGAGAGGGTGTGTAAGATACTTTTTACTATTTAATGTGACATAAATTTGATATTATTTAATTTTCATATTTAAAAAATATTAAAAATGTGTGTAAAAAAGTTTATCACATAATTGTTACCGTATATAGTATACATAGTTATCCAATGAATGTAATTTCGGTGTAACCAACATTATTATTCTTCTTACGTTTGCTTTCTTTTTCCTTCAATAATATATCTATGTGTAATTTGCGAATGCGCATAATCACCGTAATGTACCTAATCGTTTCGAAGTACTGTGACGATTATTTTTAATACAGGTTTTTTCTTTTTGATCTCAAATTTCAGACCCTTGAAAAAAAAAGAACGAACTTATGTATTATTCAATTAATCTTGTATTAGTTCTTAGGACCCGCTTCGATAAACTTTTGACAAAAATATTTATTTAAAAGAAGAATTAGAAATAAAATAAATAATTGTTAAGATGTTTGAATATAATTATAAAAGTATTTTTTTATCATAAGTGGAAAGAAATTTTCTCTTTTATGACTAAAAAATTGTGGTTGCCCAAATTTTACTAGGGTTTATGTTTTTTTTTAAATGGGAACTAACAAGCTATCTGAATTGTTTTATTATTGTAGAAGCGGTGGTATGCAGGATGTATAAGCAGTGAAATGCTACTTTGGATATGTTTGGTGTAGAATTGTTGTGGATCTGTCGGTAATTTGTTTTGAATTCAGCACTTCTTTTTTTTTAATAAATCAAGAGTGTGTCTCATTAGATTTCTTTTAAACGAGATTGTAATGAGGCTTAATTTGATCATGCTGAACATTATTGAATATCCGTAAATTTCGGATGTCAATTTTTTTATAGAAAAACTTAATTCTATAACCTTAAGAATATCTATGTTAAATCAATAAGAAGAATAAATAATAGTTACGCAAGAAGCGTACTAATTGATATTTGAATCTGTACTTCACTCTTGGTAAATTAATTTTAGTGTATTGGAGATCAAAATCCTTTTTACCTATTTATAAACACTAGTTTCTATAAAAACCCTAAATCCTAACAAAAAAACAGGTGGAACGAGTATTACCCATTTTGGACTCAAACCAATAAAATAATATGACTTATTCTTTTATTTAATTTCATTAAACATAAGTGAGATTAACATATTATATAAAAAATAGCTAATATAATTATACTTATATATATATATATCCCACAAAATAGATTAAGAAAATATAATTTTTTAACATTTTAATGTAATTTTATACCCTTTTGTCGAATTGAAATGAAACGAAACATACTTATCGAAGACAGTAGATTCCAGTCACTTAAAACAATATTTCATGGGTAGTGGACATAGCAGAGGTAGATCCTTCAAATAATTAAAGTTGAATGTTTATTTTTTGGGGACATAAATACTATTTTATGAGTAAAGTTAACAAGTGTCTCAGTTTAAGGTATAAAATTTAATTGAAAGTTTAATTTTTTTTCAAAATTTTAATATATTTAATGTATTAAAAATATTTAAATTTTTATATTTTAAGTTCTTTAACAAACACCTTAAACCACTTATTTTATAAATAGTAAAAGGTACAGGAGTATTCAACTTGGCGCTAAGAATTTCTCATTAATGCTAAGACCCTTTCACATGAAATATTCTCCTACAACTCTTTGGCGGTGTCATATTGGCCAAACTGAAGATGAATGCTAGGTGTTGAGGTATTGCGAAACCAAGTGATTATCTGATGATTCTTACTATCTCATTCTTCCAATGTGTAAGCAAAAGTTTCATCAGAATCATCTTCGAGTTTGACAGGACACACAATATCACCTGTTACATATCGCCATAGTTTACGGCCCTTCAAAAAACCACACATTGCCTCAATCCAATGGGTGTAGTTGAAACCATTTAGGATGATAGGAATAGGATGAGTAACATCTATTTTATCCATGATTAAGCACAATGGTAAAAGAGAACAGACTTTCAAGGTTGAATTGGTAAAAAAAAGGACTGCAAAAATGGAATTATCTCACCAAAAAACCATCGGGAGGGTTAACTTGATTGTCACGTCAGCACGCCACGTCAACAGGAACATACATGTGTCAGGTGACAGCTAGGCAGCGCGGCGCCACGTCAGCGCCACACACAGGTGCAAGCGGCAGTAAAACACAAATTCAGAAGACACCCACGGATTCAGGCGACGACAAAACACCCACGGTAGAGCCGTGATAACAATGCTGTTGCTGCTTGCAAAGGACCTCGGCGCAATGGCGTTTAGAAGACGTGTGAGACGTCGAAACGACGCCAAAAATTGCCGGCGGGTGCGGCGGAGGACAGAGGAGATGGGTGCCGACGGTGAAAAAAAGGTGCACAAGAGGCGGAGAAACGGAGGCGACAGGGGCTTTTAGAACGGAAAGAGAGAGAGTGGTTAACTGATACCATGTAGAAAATAGGGAGAAAGTAATATATGAATGTTTGTATATTTTAGTGTGTCATTTACATGAGAAGTTAGGCCTATTAATAGGCTGAAACCTAACGGCCAAAACACAACGGCCAAAAACAAATTACAATCAAATCAATTAAATCTATAATTTACAATTATATTATATTTAACAAAGGCAAATGTCTCTAGACACTCATCTCCATTACCTCGTCACCACTACCTTCATGATTTCTCAATTCATTCTTCTTTACAAAATTATAGTATGGGGGGAAGGTTTCAAAATTAGCTCTTACAAAACATTAGCTCAATAACTAATCGGATTTAACACTATTATTATGAAAATTACAGTCGTTCGATCATTTATTATGTGCTCAACTATTGACACTTAATAGTCGGTCAAAATATTATATAAGAAGTTCATTTTGAATTATAAAAAACATGTTATAATCTAGTGTTGACACTCTTAACATCTAAGACATTAGTCAATCTTCTACTTAGTCAGACATTTTAATTGACCAATCGCACTCTCTTAATCTTAGTCAAGATTAGTTTATAAGACCACATGTCTAATGATTCTAGAAGAGGTAGATCTTCCTACTAATTAAAGCTATTTTTTTTAGGGGAGCTATGAAACAATATTTTATAAATAATAAAACATACAGGAGTATTCAACTTGGTGCTATTATTATTATTATTATTATTCTACACGAGAATTTCTCATTAATGCCGAGACCATTTCGCATAAAATATACTCCAAATACTTTTCTGAATTTCAAGAAATTTCTTTAGTCACTCATCTCCAATGCCCCTTCACCACTACCTCCATGATCTCTCAATCATTCTTCTTTGACTTGCTTTTTGCTTCAGCAGACGGTCCCAAATCAAAATTGATCATTCCAATTTGAAAGCTACTACGCGCAGAAAAGTCAAAAATAATTCTTATGCAACAACCGAAGAGATAGCCATCCCCAATAGTTTATGGTCTTTGCAAATTATTCAAGTCACACTCAACCAAAACCCTCCACGCATATCATTAATGATTTTTAAGGCAAAGCCAACAGAAAAGGGCAAAAAAAAAACTACTATTAATTAAGAGAATTTGCCAGAGATCATGGAACCCGATTAAAATGTCAATTAGAATTATATTTTTATCAATCATAAAATAACATTTTGATTAACTTTAAATACTCATCTCACCAACTTTATATGTTTGAACGAAAAATATTATGTTCATTCTTTAAATTTTTATTCAATATCTTATTTAGTCTTTGATATAAATGAAGTTTCAAAATAGTCTTTAACATTTTTGTTGTTACTCTCGTTAGTCCTTCAATGAACTCATTGAAAAGAATGATGAACGAGGGCAACAACAGAAACTGTTAAAGACTAAATAAGACACCAAATATTATATGAGGGGCCAAATAAAGGGATTGAGGAAGGCCAATGCATTGTTTTTTGATCAAGGGAGGAGATTTATTGATGATTAGGACAAAGAAAGTGTAATGAGTAAAAGAGATGATGAATAAATTGAGACTTAACCGTCAATTCACTTTCAGTCATAAAGGTTATGGATGGAAGAACCAATGAAGGCTGATAAAAAAATGTTAAGAGCTATTTTAATACTTTATTTATATCGAAGAACAAATAAAAGTTTAAAAATAAATAAAATAATAATTTATTTAAATTGACTTAAAATAAAAATGTTTTCTTTAACAGAGGTTTTTTAGTATAAGATTTTTTTAATAAAACGTATGAAAAACACTTCGACACTTTTAAAATTATAAAATATACTTTTTAGTATAAAAAAGTGTGCTTATTTTTCTTTTTCTAAAAAATGTCAATCCAACAAAACCAGAATCACAGCTACTCGGAGATAATCCAATAATAATTTGTCATTAATAAATAATGGCTTGCTAGAGTTGACGGTCGGTTTCTTGATAAAGAAGTACACAATTTAAGATTTGATTATTTTTCTTTAAAAAAAAAATACACAATTTAAGACTCATATATACCATACCATTCCATAATTCCATTTATCGTTGTTTCGTTAGGACAAAGAGTGGGAAAGAGAAAAAGGACCAAACACAACCACAAGTTGAAGATCACTTTGAAGTTTTAGATGATGGAAACTGTGAGCAGCAGCAGCGGCGGCGGCAACAGGAGGAGCTTCAGGTTGTTGAAGTCGGAACGCATGTTGCTTTCATCGGAATCGGTGGATCTGGAATGCGCCAGAATCCGTGGCTATGAGAGAATCTCGAAATCCATGAGGCTAAACGGTGAATGCGATTTCAGTGATGATGATGAGGATGATGAGCAGAGGAAGCATACAAAGGGCATGGGGGTTCTTAGCAAGTTGTTGACCTTCACCAGAACCTCCGCATCCTCCACACAGGAGGGGCCAAAGGTGGCGGCGGCCAAGAAGGAGAAGAAGCGCTCTTCTTGGCTTCCGGATCCTCAAAAGCGGTGGCCAATTCAGGGATGGTGAACGAGGGTTTCTTTTTTTTTATTTTTTATTTTTTTATTTAAAGAAAAGTGATTTAATTCGAGGCATGACATAGATAGGTTCTTTTTGTAATCGAATCAGAAAATTCTTGTTGATTGCATATTTGGGTGCGGGATTCATTTTAATTTGCTTTTGTATATCTGTTGTGGCTAATAGATGTCAACATTCTTCAGATCGATGAACAGTGATTTGTTGTAAAGAAACAAATGGATTTTGGTGGTAAATTTCCGTGACCATCCCAGATAGTGTTTTTCTCGATCATCTCATCCCTTTGCCTCCTTTTTAGAAGGAATAAAAAAAGAACTTTTGCATCATCATCATCATCATTGGTTTAAAGGAGTGCTTAGAGGATTTTGGGAAATGTGGAAAATAGTAAGTTTGTCGCGGTCCAATTCTCAATAACTCCATACAAAGACTAAAAGAGATGTTATTTAAACTGTAACTCATTTGCATTTAAATAGTTATTACCTACTGAAGAAAAGTTAAGATGAATTAGCTCTTGTTTTCTTTTCATCTCATCTACCCAAAAAAAAAAATTGATGAGTGAACAAGCGTATCCTAAATCACAATTAGTTAGGCGAAACTTGTTCACAAATAGTCAATGTGCTGGCTAACAACATAGTAGGGTTAATCAAATATTTTACAGTTTTTCTTTCCCCTTTTATTATGCATCATATACCAAAACTACTAGGATGTTATGAAAACAAAATTGAGGGGAAGTTTAGGTTGATATCTTGATAATAGCGTTAGTAAAGTCAGAATAATCACATAGTGGGGTTATTGGGAAAATTCCCAAGGTATGGAGTGAAAGTAATGCCTATGATTGACAGATTTTAAGATGTAAGACAAGGAGAAAATGACCTTAAAAAACTTTGGAAAAACTCTCAATTTGGTTCTTTTGAATTCCATTTTGGTTAAGTACGTTCCTGTCAATTTCGTCTCTCTTAATTTTTGAAGTCAGACCCGTCTCTTAGGTTAACAATGGTTGTCTGTGGCATTTAACAGAGTGAGCTAGCCATTAAGCTACACATCATTATCTATAGACACAAAAATGACGTAATTTCATTAATGGCAATATTCTCATTCAGCACAGACACATTAAACGACATCGTTTAATGTAATTTGAAAAAATGCAACCCGGATAAATAAAAACGACGTCGTGTATGAAGGATTGGAAAATCAAACACTCTTCTCATTAAAGATTTTATAACTATTGGTGATTCTTTGTAAGTGAATCAAAGTTTAAGAATATAATTAAGAGATTTGATAGTTGATAGTAACAATTAGCATCACTAAAAATTTAAAGGTTAAGTTGGAAATTTTAAAAGTCTAAGACATGTACTTTCAACTAAGTAAAAGTTTAGGTGGGTGTGAATGTTAGTTTTTCTTAAATTTTTAACTTGTAAATACGACTATTATTATTTTAAAAAAAAGGGGAAAAAAAACAGTTGTTTGTAAATTGTTTGAAGAACTTTTAAGATAGAAAATGTAAAAATAAATATGACAGCGTAAAATTCTTAAAATAGACACACCACGACGTTTTATAAGTAATTGACAATATGAAATCATTTTACGCTACTCATATCAAAATCTTATCATACATTTCAAGTTCTTTAATCCTTTGACGGTTAATATGCTGGAACATTCATAACAAGTCCCTGCCAAACTTGTAAGCTTATAAGTTATAGATGATGAGAAGTTAAATTGTATAAAACTAACAATGAACAAAACCACTCAACCAAGTTTGATATTTGTGAACTAACTTCGAACATAGTTTCAACTAAAATAATCAAATAACATCACTAGAAGGAGAAAAGATCATTAAAGTAAGGATTTTTAAGGATTTTAGATTAGAGAATAAAGTAATTTTTTTTTTGTCATTAGATCATTAATATAAAAAAAAAGTAACATCCTCACTGTAGAACGTTCTTGAAGTTGGAATAGTAACAAAATATGAGAAATACAATCATACCAATAAAATGAATTTCTTGAGCAGGCAAAATAACAGAAACCAAATGCAGATCCGGGTGGATTCGAACCACCATCCTCTCAGAGCAAAGATTAAGCCAGACAAATCAATGCTCTAAGCGCTCTACCGTTTTGAGCTTACAGACCTTCCAATCAAGAAGAATCAAGAATATATGAATCTCAAGACCATTGATATTGATGCGAAATTACATTTGGAGTAGTTATCCGGTTTACTCTACCCATAAATACCAAAAAGGTCAGAATTTCAGTGTACCTGTTATGAAAAAATCACCTTTATATTTAGCGTGTAAAAATCACAGAAAATTATTATGAACCCACAAACTATTTCATTTAATTACATTATTTCATTATTAAATAAAGCAGACTTCAGTAGATGAAGACAATAATCTTAAAACAAAAAAATAAAGGCCTTAGGTGCAAAACTGTTTATGGACAAACCGTTATTTACAATAAAAACACATTAGAAATGTAGTAAAACAGAAACGTACGATTACTAAATAGTAAAAGGTACAGAATTGCATCATGGTCTCTTAGTCGAAAGAGGAAAGAAATTTCCTTCTAAAGTAAATAAAAATAGCATTTTCAAAATTACATCGGTCATGACCATTGTCGGGTACGAGAGTACTTCAAAAATCCTTTCATGATATACTCATTCCGTGCATAGAAAACGAAGTAAAGACTGATTTATTGTTTTTGCTATTTTATTTGTATTTAATAGATTGTTATAATTAGACTGTAAATTTGCCTAATTAAGATATAATTAACAGAAATTATTCCCACTTCAGCTGAAGCTAAAATAATTACTTAAAAAACCTATACATTTAACCACTAATCTTTTAAGTGTTTGATTTACGAAGAATTAACGGTTTAGGAACACACATCAATAAGATTTAAACAAAAATTCGAGGGAGGGAGAGATTCTTAGGTCCAACGAGTAACACAACAGAAGGTGTTGAGCCCTTCATTATGACCAAGGCAAGGGCAGGGATGGAAGGAATCACCATGTCTAATCCTATGGTATCTATGATAGACCTCATGCATACACTTCTAGCCCATGCCCGAAGATCCTATAGCCTCTATGATCAACCTCATGCATGCACTTCTTGCCCAAATAGATAAGATATGCAACGTATTTAACATAGTCAAAACCCCACTCCTACACACCTAATCAAGTTATAGATTTTATATTAGTTTATGTAAATCATCCCGTTGAATCTGTTTTTGACTGAATTTATTTAAATAGGAATAATGAATATGCGCAGCAAAAACCTAACCAGAGGGAGGCAACAATACGTAACCATAATACATCCCATCATATGCTATGAAAATAATCAATCATGACACCACACTACACAACTAGGTACAACGGTCTTTTAATGACACTACAACATCGCCTTTTAATCTAAAAAAAATTTAACTTAATTTCTATTTTAAAAAAATTGATTTACAAGTGTCCTAATAAATTGGCCCCCACAATAAACAAAATAGTTTATTTCAAGAATTTGAAAATATGGAATATTATAGGAACGGTTTATTATTTTAAAAGGGAAAATTTTCCTAATAATAGGAAATAGAAAATGTACATAAAATACCCATCCATTCAGTAAAGAAACTTGTGAACGTTGATATCCACACAACAAATGATTACCATCCATTCAGTACATGCGAAAGAAATTATAAACTAAAACGAGCGTACCCATCTAGTAAATTTCAGTATGTTAGTAACAAAATACTAGATGAATATTTTATCAAAGGTTTAATTAAGTAGATCAAAAAAGAAGTTCAAGAAAGTCTAACCGATTTAGGTCAGAAGTGTTAACTAAATGCAGTATGTTCTTCAGCAGTAAACCAGACTTAAATAAAACACTGCAATTTTCGGGGCGAAGTACAGAAAAGGAATAGTTAATCACGGGTTTAATAATAATTCAGATTCACACACAAATGTAAGTCGTTAAAAAAAGCTGATATTCACAAAGACTAGAGCTGAATAACGTGTAAATTCAGTACGTTCATCAGTAAAATACAAGATTTCCATATAACACTGCAACTAACAGCATGAAGTACAGAAAATAGGTGTTGAAATAGATACGTGTTATTTTACTTCAAAATTGTCTCATTGATATATAAGGGCAGGAGGACAGAAATAGGTGTTGAAATAGGGGTTGATCAAGTGACGAATTAATACTTGGCGTACAATATTATGGGCGTTAATCCAGTACATTTGAACCTAACATGGATAATTCTACAAAATAATACAAAATCCATAAGATACATAAGATGATGCAGGACTATCGACCACAGGTATACAAATTTAGAAAGAAGAATCAAATCAACATTACACGACATGGAGGAACCGAATACCAAATAGGAAGGGAGCCTACTTCAGAATACTTACTATATTCAGAATAATATAAACGAAAACTAATGGCATGAATTTAACTGAGAAATATGATGTTATCTGATTCCTACTTACGACTCTTTCGAACTACGAATGTATAGTGTACAGAAACAGAGACCAATGAAAAGAACCACGAAATAATTCATTACTTTGGTTAAAGGGACCGGAGTAATCTTCACCTTGATAAATTGAAGAACAAGCCTAATCAGATCCTAGAACCTCGTCAATCCAAAGCGCCCAATGTTGAAAGTATTCCTCAATGCTGAAGCAGCGACTTGTGGCTTAAGCTTTCCAGTATCAGGTTGCCTCCCCCACAATCAAAAACGAGAAGAATCTACAGCTATCTCAAAAAGACCCAAGTTCCTATACAAAGCGTCATTGTACATATTGGTGCATTACATAAATCAACATCCAAGGCTGAACTTGGTCTCCTTCCAAGTACATCGATGTTGCAAAGTTAATCAAAAGCGCTATTACAGAAAGCAGCAGTTCATCCGTGGAAATTTACAATGGGTGATTACCGACTTATAAAGAATTAAAGAGAGATTTGCACCGCAGTGCGGCTTAGAAAAAATAAACTTGGATGAAATAGCAGCGTAGGGAGCAGCGTTTTAAACAACAAATAACCAAGTTTTGCATTGAACAAACATCTCAATTTTAATTAGATTCAAATCACCGCATAATGGATGATTGCTGAATTGTTTTAATTTAATAATGTGTAGTTATGAAGAAAACATGTAGATCTATATAAAAACCAACAAGCGTCTATAAAACACCCTAATTACCTTTTCATAACAACTAATGTCTAATTACCTTTTCATAACAATGTACCTCCACTAAACAATCACTGCCAAGAACATAACCAAAAGTCTGAATTAATACTAGCTAGACTATTCGTCACCAGCTTATTAATCTTGATTATAAGTTATAAATCAAAGAATAGGCGAGCTATTTGTTGGGTTTGAATCAATTGCGAGGTTGCACACGGACTTTAATCATGAAATTATGTATAAAAAAACGGCAATCCTTCATGAAAATTGTTAAATAATACCTCATGATTGGAGCATGATCATGCGAATCTGCTGGCGTATCCATCTCGTCCAGTGTTGGAATAAGGAGTCAAGCGACAGATAGGGCAGTAAATAAAAGGAGCAGAACGAAAAGAGCGAGCACACACCACACACACGGGGGAGACCCCGGGCAACTCCCGTGCGGTCACCCCCGAAACCAAATAAATTCTTTTTTATTAAGATTTTTTGACCTGCCATGCAAGCGCACCTGTCATGGCAAAGGTCGGATGACAAGATCTCTCAGGACTCAACCTCAAACACGCTCAAGCGATATAGAGGTTATTCGTCCCGCAATCTCCTACATCCACATATTCACTTCCCCTTCGCACCATAAACTAATACTTTTTTTACAAATTTCAGATCTTCAACATGAGTAGCTGGTGGAAGAACGTCACAGCGAACCTTGTAGCTAAGATATCACTGTAGATCTGAAGCTGGACCCAATATATCAGCAAGAAGAAGCGACATCAACTCGATTTCTCTGCGGATCTGAAGCTGCTTCCATCGAATCACCGATTATCCGCCGTACCTGCACAAAACACCTCAAGAGCCTTGATAAAGGCAAGAAGAAAGGACTTCCTACGAAACAGATTCCAAAAGCAAGACGAACGTGAAGCGCACACCTCTGAACCGTAGATCTGAGGCAAGAAGCTTCAGATCTATGATTGACCTGCAGAATAATCAAGAACGACAAAAGTCAAAACCCTAATACTGCAAAATCGAACCGTTATAATCAACCGCAGACTAAACGTACCCGAACGAACCCACCATCGGTGCGTAGATCTGAGTCAGATCCATACAGATCGGGTGAAAATATGAACAGTAGAGATAAATCGCGAACGATATTGGAATTTGAAGTCGAAGAATAAGAACGAAGATGAGGATAGGAACGATGAGGCTATGAATGGTAGAAAGAAGGGAGCCCCAGCCTTCCTTATATAATCAGGTTGTGCCTAATGGACGGTTGAGATTTGATTATGTTGACGGTGGAGATTTAGATGGCGTGTAAGGTTAGGTGCGGCTCATTTATCGGTGGGGCACTGCTGTTTGTTACCTGTCGCTTTATAAAGAAACAAATAATAGAGGGGCATTTTTGGAAAATAGTGGACGTGATGACTCATGGCGGTGCACAGTTTTACCCCTCCATGGACGGCAAAAGAACAATTCAAAGTTGCGTGGTCTTTACGTCCAGAAGTTGCATCGCGTCATTTATACGCTCGTAAATAAACAAATATTATTTAGAATCTTTTTTTCGATTCGATATATTCGTTTGAATAAATTTAATAATCAATCGATAAATAAATTCTTTAAAAAAATAAATAAATCATAATTTATAATTTTCTTAAATTTTATAGCGCACATCAAAATTTATGTTTGACAAATTTATCAGACGTTGGATATGAAATAAAATTAGAAATAATTTAACTTTTAAATTATTTGATAGTTCAAATTAACTTTTTTTTTGACAAAATTTAACGAAATTAATTACATTGCCTTCAAAGTTTCATAAAAATTGTCTACCTAGATTACCATTTTAAGGTAATTTTAAATAATAATAATAAAAATAAAAATAGTAATAATAAAAAATAATAAAAATAAAATAATAATGATAATAATATATATATAATAATAACAATAATAAAATTAATAATAATAACAAATAATAATAATGACAAATAATAAAAATAAGTAATGTATATTATCTTACAATCTTTTTTATATGTCACACAATGTAATATAAATTTTTAGTTACATTAGATGTACATGTCAAACACAACAATATAATATTACTAACAATTTAAAATGTAATAATCTTTCTAAAAATTAATCCAAATTACCTAGTAATATGAGTCAATGTATCAATTGTCATACCCCAACTCGGGATGGGCACCTAGTTCCCTCACGGAAGTTTCTAGAACACTTTTCGTAAAAACATGCACTTTATCTTAATTAAAAACAAATAAAACATTTCTTTTCTGAATAACATAAACTCTTTTACATTAAACATAAATATACATTATAAAATACGTGACTTGTTCGAAGATCTTGCCTATATACAATTAGAGCATTCTAGACATAACTTTATTACAAAATAATAATAAAAATAAGATTAGCAATTTCTATGGGTAGCTTTACCTCAAGGCGAACTGTTGACTCTTGGATTCTGACGTCTCTGCACTGACCCTAAACTCCATGCTCTGCTACGCTGTTTCGTAACCTGTAACTGGAAGGGGAGGTTGAGAGGTGAGAACTCTGGAGAAAAGTATTAGCAAATAACCGTCAGCACGACGACATGGGACACTTTGAAAAACACATGACATGCAGATACAAACCATAATGTATAACAAGCATAAAACATTTTTGTAATAATAACTATAAAATCATTGAAAACATAATTTAGTTTGAAGTTTTTTAGATAAACGTTCTGAGCATTACAGTTTAGATGTTCCTGAAATGTCCGAGTTTTACAATCTTGTCTAAATCTACATGACATGATATATGACACCGAGCATCACGGGTTTCCATGTTCGGGCTTTACAATCTTGCCCTAAATCTACACGAGTCCTATTCTATTTTACGATTGCACAAGGTATACCGGGGTCAACGTAGGCTGTCGCTAACTTACAGTTCTATCCTAAATACACTCCCATGAAAATAGTTTTAAATACATAACATAACTTGATAACAAAATCCTTTAACTAATATTGGTAGCATAACATGACTTAATATATTTATTAAACATTTTATCTTGAGAAAATAAAGGTAGACTAAGATCTCATGCTTAGGGAGGTTCCTAGACAACTTAAATACCAAGTCCAAAATCTTTCCTTAACATAATTCTTCTCCCACTAGAATCTTTCCTTAACCATGATCTTTTATCACAAAAATACTAATCATACATGTAACACCCTAGCTAGCTGCTTATGCTTAAGTCACAAACAATGCTCACTAGGTTGTTATCTGCTTTGGTTGAGATACTTATAACCCTTTATTATTTGTGAAATACTTATTATATTGAAAATATAAACCCATTTAAAACTTTTTTCCCTTCATTTATTAAGGCATAAAATATGAGTCGCGCTTATGGTAGAACATGTAATGCAAACGGTAGAGCCTCGGGGTTAGCAAATTTTAATCAAACATAACAAGCAAATAAGTAAACAAACATACGGCCCATCACATATATTTACAATAATTTACATAAGTTATATGATATACAGTACACATATGTTAAGTCATTTTGATTACAACATATAACTATAAAAGCTTTAGGGCTAACTGGAACATCACTCATTTAGCCCTTACAAAAATTCTTCTCGATTAACCTTCTTAGGTAGGACTGCTCCATGTAACGGTCCCTCACTGCTTCTTCCTTTGCTCGTCGTCAGTTCTTGGAGTCATGAACGAATGGGGGTGAGAACGTTGCGTTCTCAGTGGGAAACCTTCAACATCGAGAATTTCTTATTATTTCGATTATGATCCAGGCCACTCAGGAGATCTCTAGGTGTCAAAGTATACTACTAACCTTACTTATTATTATTATTATCCATGATAGTCCTGAGTAGCTTTATCTACTTTACTAGGTGATCAAGTCCTTCTAATCTTTATCCTAGTTATTAGGGAAACATCTCCATATTGTCATATCGTTTCTCATAATCTTATAAAGGTCGTCTTGTGAAAACTCTGTCACTTGACGTTGCCTTATCACATAAATATACAATCATCATATACATCACATTTAACATGCATGAGGGGATATGGGGTTCTCTTACACGCCTTGTGGCCACGTCCTTCTTGTTACATTAATCTTTCCACCCATGTAGTCGAGGTCGTTCGGCTACAACCTACTTCTGTTTTCGTATTGTTGACAACCAGACATCACTATAACCTGAGTGGTAGCTAACCACAGATGCACGATGTCATACTTCATCAAACAACGATAGGGAATAACCATCCAACTTGTGGGATGGCGAGGGGTCGACCCTTTGACTCGACCAGGCGTGGACTCATTCGTTCTTTATCATTTTTTAAAACATTGTGACGTCACGTTCTCTCATTCATCTTTTCTTCCTTCCTTCATAGTATCAGGTCGAAGCCTGCGTTCATATCATTAACCAATCCATTTTGTCGGACTGACCAGGGGCTTGTCCTTTGGACGTGCCAAGAATAAGGGAATTTCCCTATTCATATAACTAAGTTCATCATGAAGGTATTCCGAGCTACTTGTGGTTGGTACCTTCTTAGAGTCTTTACTTATTCCTTATGTTCACTTATGTATTGGTCATATTTAGGTGATTATCCATCTAGTTATCTAGGGTTGTCCTAACATTCTATTGACAACCCGTTCCTCATGATGCATCATCATAAATATCAGTATCATATACTCAATCAATCACATATAAGTTCCTTGCATAGGGTGACATAGTGCTTGTTGGGATCTAGGTATGCTTGGAGAAGTTCTTCAGTCGCTTAGCAGATTCCTCAGGGTCGCTCAGCGGTGCACTGAAATGTTCAAGCCGCTTAGTGAGTACCACTGTCCGCTCAACGATCTGACGAGGCTTCCATGCCCTAGTTTGTCTCTTAAACTTGCTTCTTGAGTTCTTTCAAAACCTAACTTTTCCCTTAACATTTCCATTCAAAAATCTGACCTTCTATATTTTAGAAATCTTTCCAAAATCATTGTTTTTCATAGTAAAAACCCTATGCACAATCAAACATACGATATCCCAACATAACACAGGTGTGCACCAACAGATTTCTAGGAAAATCATAGCAATAGTAACAACATATTCATAACATAAATCACTAAGGGAGTGATTTTGCTAGGCTTACCCACGTGCAATAAAGTCCACAAGTTACTGGAGAGAACTTTACGTAGAAGTCCTTTAGAGCCCTAATGCCTTGGGTGCTCGCGTAATTTGCTACGAGACTAATTCTAGGATATGTAGGTTAGAGTTTTCTTTAGTAAATCAAGTGGAATCTAAGAAGACAAGGTGGTTAGAAAACTGTGGAGAAAGTGTGGTGAGGCTTATGTAGTGAGGTTCAGTGTTTTTGCTTCAGCAGAGTAACGACAGAGTGTGCGAACGGAACGTGTTTTCTCACAAGATCGTACCTTCAAAATAATTCTGAGTAGGCCTCCTTCATGTCAGCCTCCAGTTCCCATGTTTGCTCTTCAAACTCCCCGTTCTCCCAAACCACTCGTACTGTTGGAATTTCCTTATTACGAGTTTTTCGGGTCTTGCAGTTGATGATTCACTGCGGGGTCAGAGGTAGGGTGAGATCTTCTCTTAGCTGCATCTTTTCGGGTTCCAGTACATGATCAGGGGATGCATGATATTTCTATAGCTGGGATACATGGAAGACGTCATGAACATTTGCCAAGTTTGGTGGAAGGGCTATGCGGTACGCCACGGGTCCAATACGTTTGAGGATCTGGAAAGGTCCGATAAAACGTGGACTCAACTTTTTAACCTTTAGAGACCTTCCGATGCCAGTTGCAGGAGTAACTTTCAGGAAGACGTGATCTCCCTCCTGGAACTCGAGTGGTCTTCTCCTAACGTCCGCATAGCTCTTTTGACGGCTTTGTGCCGTAAGAATTTTCTGTTGCACCAGTTTCACCAGTTCCTCTACTTCTCTAGTCTCCTCAAGCCCTACATGCCGATATTGTCGGCTGTCACACCAACAGAGAGGCGACTGACATTTTCGTCCGTAGAGAGCTTCAAAAGGGGTCATACCTATGTTATAAGCAAACTCTACGAATGGTAGTAGTTCATCCCAATTTCCTGGCCAGTCAACCGCACAGGATCTCAACATATCTTCTAAGGTTTGGATCGTTCGCTCTGACTGCCCATCCGTTTGAGGATGATATGCGGAACTCAGTTGTAGCTGAGACCCATATGCCTTTTGAAAGGCAGTCCAGAACCTTGAGGTGAACCTTGGATCTCTGTCGGAAATAATGGAGAACAGCACTCCATGCAATCTCACCACTTCCCAGATATACAGTTGGAAGAGTTTTTCCATCGGGTAATTCATTCTGACTGGAATAAAGTGGGCTAACTTCATGAGTCTTTCTACAATCACCCAAATAGCATCGACTCCCTTTGGAGTGCATGGTAAGCCGGAGACAAAATCCATTAATATGCCTTTCCACTTCCATTCTGTGATATCTAGAGGATTCAACAACCCAGGTCGCTTTTGGTGCTCAATCTTCACCTTTTGGCATACTAAGCATTGTTGTACCCAGTCCTCGACATCTCTCTTCCGACCTGGCCACCAAAACATTTTCTTGAGATCACGATACATTTTGGTGGTTCCTGGGTGCATGGTGAAATGGCTCTTGTGCGCTTCTCGTAGGATATCCTCCCTGAGATTGCCTTCATTAGGCACGCAAATACGTTGGTTAAACCTCATGATCCCGTCGTCTCCGATGGTGACTTCTTTAACTTTTCCTTCATTGACAGCCTTCTGGAACTTATGTCAAGTGTCATCCTGGCAATTCTGTTGGGCCTCCACTATTCTTTGTTTAAATGAACCGGTGATTTGCAAGTGGCACAACTTCATGATGTTGGCTTTAAATGAAACACCTATGTTGAGGTCTCGAAAATCTTCAATCAGCCTTGCTTCTTCGACCATCATTTGTGCCAGATGCAACGACTTCTTGCTCAACGCGTCTGCTACCACATTTGCCTTTCTGGGGTGGTAGTTGAGGTTGAAATCGTAATCTTTCAAGGATTCCATCCACCTCCTCTGCCTCATGTTGAGCTCTTTCTGATCAAACAGGTACTTCATACTTTTGTGATCTGAAAATACCTCAAATCGAACCCCATACAGGTAATGCCTCCAGATTTTCAACGCAAAAACCACGGTAGCTAACTCCAAGTCATCCGTAGGATAATTTGTTTCATGGGTTTTTAGTTGTCTTGAGGTGTACCACCTAGCGATTCTGCATGAGCACGCATCCTAACCCTTCACCGGACGCGTCACAATATACTTCAAAAGGTGCTTGAGGGTCTGGCAATACCAAAACAGGAGCAGTAGTCAATTTTTCCTTCAGCTCGCAGAAGCTCTTCTCGCACTCCGGCGACCATTCCAGTCTAGTTCCCTTTCTAGTTAGCTTAGTGAGTGGCAAGGCGATCTGGGAGAATCCCCTTAATAAATCTTCGGTAATAACCGACGAATCCCAAAAAGCTTCAAATTTCTGTGACTAAAGTCGGTCTCTCCCATATTTGGCTCAAAAATTTAAATGAAAAAGAATTACAATTATGATGTCATCCATGACATCACATGGTGACTCATTACATGACTCGCCTTTATCATGATTTCTTTGATAATTTGACTTGCTAAGTGGCCTAAATTTTAGTCGTGAACTTTCTTGTGGCTTGGCCATGTGATTGGTTTTTTTAAAATTTAATTTTGATCATGTTCGATCGTTAGCTGTTCGTGTACTTAGTGTGCGAGTGTCCTAAAAATATTCTGATCCCACCGTTGTGATCTACTAATTTTTCTTACAATGAATTTAAGTTAGTCCAAGGTATTCATAAATTTATTTTCATAAAAGTATTATTTATGGATACCTTTGATCCACAATTAAATTCCAGCGATGAAAGGTAATTATTCCGGTATCTGCAGAATTTCGCAAAATCGTGAATTATTACCTTTAGGGACATTTTTGACGTAAGAATTTGTGTTTTTAAATTTTTTATCTAAACAGAGGGCTTGTATAGGTATTTATTTGGCAATATTTTCATTAAGGAAAAAGCAGGATGTTACAATACACATGTAACATAACTTTATTTTATGCAATATAAGAAGTGGTCCATATAGTTCTAAAATAGTTTTCGTGATTTTTTTAAAATAGCTTCATAAATATCTACTTTATAAATAAAGGGTCTCTAAATAAATATCCATAAGAAAATAACTAATTAAATAAAGAAATTCATAATAATAACTAACTTCATAAATACACAAAATAAAATAATAAATTCTACCTCCTAGGATTTTATAAAACATGCATAAATAAAATAGTGTTAAAATAAATAAATAACTTTAAAATAAATACATGGTCTAAAATAGACAGTGAAAAAAGCCACTCACCTTAACATGACTAACTGCTAAGGAGCACTAAGCTAGGAGCTCCTGACACCCTACGTGGAGACATCGCTTTCCCACGAACGAAAAACGAGAAAGAGAAATGAAATAAAAGATAATTGGAGCAAAAAGTCTCACAGGAGTGTGACCTCTCAAGCTTTGGAGTGAATTAATAAGTCTAAACGCTCACAGGAAGCCTCTATATATAGGGGGAGAAAGAGACCCCCTTCTATCGCTCTAATCAATGTGGGACTAATTCCCGACGTGCTGTGACGCTCCCTGGGTGCTGCAGCGCACCCAACACGTCACGCCGCTACAACGCACCCAACACGTCACGCCGCTGTAGCGCACTGGCTCCCTGACTTGCTTCTCGGGCTAGATGGATACACGTCTCATGCGAGACGTCCCCCTTTTTCTTTCTTCTTCTAAGGGTCGTCACACAAACGCTCCCATAAGATAAAGTATTTGATATTACTAATGAAATGAAATTGACTAAGTTTAATTTATTAGGGATGATGACAATAAATAGGATTTTCTCTCAACTTTAACTTTGTTTTTAACCTATTAAATAAATAAAAACTCTATTATATCCAATTCATGAGTTTTCCAAATAAAAATCATAATCCTATTCATAGAAAAATATTTAAACTCTAACTATAACTTATCTTACCCGTTACTTTCTAAAACCAATTTTTCTGTTTACATAATATAAGTGCCAACTACGAAAATAATTATTTTAGTGCATAATTATAATATAATTTAAATTAACTGTACAATTCATATAAATTAAACATAGATAATCATGTTAACATAAGAAAACCATAAATTAAACCAAATATCATAATCTATATTCATAACAAGTAGAAAATATAACATTGTAATATGTTTCATACATAGAGAAAAATCAAATTAAGACATATATAATAAGGTAAATAATCTTTTAACTACAACCTAAGCTTATTTATTATATATCTATATATATATATACACACACACACACATTTATACATATAGGTTCCGTTTGGTTAATAAATGTAGAGACATGAGACACAAAATTTTGTTCGGCTATGGAGACAGATACACAAATTTGTATCTCATGACAGAAAATTAGTGTACTTTATGTATCTCCCCTTTTTTTAGGACACGGAGACAGAAGACAAAGACAACACTTTAATGAATCTTTTTCTTCCAATTTTATCCATGACGTATTTTCTTATTAGCAATTTTATCCATGACATATGAAAGCAAAAGTCTAATCATTCACCACTGCAATCACCACCACCTCCGCCACTAACATGGTCACCACCACCGAACCCATCAGCATTAACCACTCATCACCACCATCACCTTCACTACCAACAACGCCTCCCCAAACCACTCACCCATAGAGCTTGTCGAAATTGATTGAACACGATGGGCAGCCCGAATAACTCGAAAATATAGGCGGGCAGGACTGAAGAAATATGAAGAAAAAAAACTAAGTTGACCCGACTTAACTCGCCCAACCTACTTTAGGTTGGGTTAGCCCGATGGCCCGAACACCCTTTTTAATATATTGTAATAATAATATGATGTGCGTTTTTTTTACTCTTAATTACATGTGCACTTGTTCAATAAGTTTAAATATCAAGGAACCCTCTAATATGAGGATATTAATATAGAGATAAACAAGCTCAAAATGTTATTGAATATAGGGGAAGCTCATGACTAATGAGTTTCTAAAACAATTTATTTGATGTTTCAGACTAGAACAACTACATTCGTGTAAATTTTACTTTTGTAGATTTAGTCTATCTAATTTCAAGTGTTTGACCCCTAATGTAAATGGTTTGTGCTTTTTATTAATTGTAAAAAAAATGTTATAGTCTTGCTATGCAACTAAAAAATAGTTACAAAGCCTTTGTAAATAACTCTAATATATTGTACCCAATTGATTAAATTGAATGCAAAATATATTTCCATAATTTCCTTTGTTATATAGTAATATTCAAACATTTGAGACTTGGGTTTTAATCCAAATCAACTCAAAATTAAGCCAAAATAATCTCAACATTATATAAATTAGTTATTTTATTTTTAGTCAATAAAATTTAATTACACACTATTACCAAACTTTACCAACTTTAAATTAGTATATATGTAAAAAAAATTAAGTTGACAAAAATATGGGCCAATGGGCAAGCCCAAAAATGACCAGAATAAAAATGAGCTAGCATTTTACTAGCCCAAAAATAACATAACCCCGAAGTAGCCCAGCCCGATGTGGCCCAAGCCGAATTCGTCCCTCTTCTTGTTTCTCATACTGTCATCTTCTTCTTCCTCTCCCTCATTTATAAGTCACAATTACATGCTCTATGAGTGTCTTCTTCATGTTTTTAGGGTTTTAAGAGTTTCCATTTTCTTACTCTTCACCATGTCATAGAACCATCCACTCATCCACACATTTCATTCTTCCCTAACCATCGCTTCCACCCCCAAATTCCCCACGCTCTCCCCTTGTACAACTTTTCAATTTGAAAGAGAATTAATCATGTATCCCCAATTGATAATTTCTTATAGTTTGCGTAAAACACCCCTCAGTTATATTTTGAAAATTTGAATGTTTATAACATGTTTTTTTTAATTATTATCATGTTATGTTTTTAGTAATAAATTTAGATGATCACTTTGAGTTATGTGTTTGCTTCCACTGTTAGAAGTGAGAAAAGTGGGAGAAGGAAGAAAAAAGAAAGGAAAGAGGAGAAAATAGGAGGGAAGAAGGAGGAAGGAGAAAAGAGGAGAAGGGAAGAAGAAAGGAAGGAAGGAGCAAATGATATTTTATGTATTTATTTTATATTTTTTATGTTTTCTCACCATAAAATTAAACAGAATATAGATATAATAAATTGTGTATTGTATATCATTATCAAGCAAAACACAAAACTTACTTTATGTCTTTGTTTTTATGTCTTGTACTAGTAATAAAACACAGTCATATGGAGTGTGAGTAAGGGTGGGACATATTCATTAAAACTCTAACCCCTAGAAAAACACATTTTTACCACATCCATTGAATTTAGTTGGGTTAGATACTTGCAAATAAAGTACATATTATCTTCCCTATAATTTTTTAAGCCTCCGAAGTATTGCTTGTTTATAAATGTCAACCATTTAAAAAAAAAGTATTTGATATTATTAAGTAGCTATTTTTTATAAGTTTTTTATAATGATTAATTGCTTGTATTAAAATCTAAATAATTGTTGGTACTTAAAATCTAAATAATTGAATGTAAAATTTTATATTAGGGATATATTTAATTTTATTCTATCAAAAACAATATACTAAATCTTATGTGAATAGTAATAATAATATGGTGGTGGATTTGTCAAACACAACTCTACAACCTGAGTCACGTGTTTCCCAAAAGGAGAGACAAAGCAATCAACGAGTGGCCCTGATTTATTAGTGTGAACAAAAATGAAGGAAAATTATCTACGTAGCCTATTTTTCTTTTTTAAAAACGCAATAATAATATTGTTTGCAGGTCTCGTTGGATTTTTAACTTTCTCTATATTGTAATGGGACTTAAATGATCTGGGCAAAGCCTAAAAAGTTCCTAATTCCTTCATTGAGCTTCGATGAAAAGCAACACTGCATCGGGCCTGCTCTATAAACATGTGCCTCCTAGACAATGTTTTTCCCCAACAACAATGTAATGATCTTTAAATATAAAAAAACAATTATTTGGGCTCTAACATGTCGCCACACACCATACGACAAAGATTACATTTTTCACTTGAGGAATAGTTCAATGGTGGTTTCTCACCTGCCCTATGTGCTACTTAATTTATTATTATTTGATAATTTTTATAATTAAATTCATTAAATTTTGTCATTATTTAATGTTGTAATATGATATAGTAAGGATTTTTTACAAATATATTTCCCAAAATATAATAAATCCCTATAATATGCATATGATACAAGATTTACAATTGTACGGGCGACGATACTAAAATCACCACAAGGCATGACGATTTCAGTACCATTTAAAAAAATAAAATAATGGCCCTACATTATGGCAATTTCAGTTTTTTACCCCATACATTTGTAAATTGTATTTTCTACCCATGTTTTGAGAAAGAATTACATTTGAAAACACATATGTTAATGCCCCGCATATTAATGAATTGTGTGATTTAATGTGATAAATTAATAGTTTTCAATGCAATATTTATAGAGAGGTGCATCGTAAGCTCAAATGGTTCGTAAATCTCTAAACATCTTATAAGTTGGCTCTTTCAATGATTTGACTAATGAAAAATTTATTGCGATCATATAAAACATGAAATAATAACAAAATTTGACGAATTTAGTTGTAAAAAATATTTAAAAAATTGATAAATTAAGTAGAATGAGGTATTTATTTCATAGGGTAGATAAGAAAACACCTAGTTCAATAGCATTGTGATTTATCTTACTGTTCTCAAGGTTGTTAAAATTAATATCTTACATAAGATAGAGAAAGTAAAATAAAAACGTAAAACGTGAAATTGTAACACGATTTAAATCGTTGGATCGTTTGATCTAACAGATAGTAATGGAATCGACTGAATTCTTTAAAATAATAAGATCGTAAGATTTTAAGATTTAAATTGAGATCTTAACAACCTTGATTGTTCTAAAGTAATTCGTATAGAGAACGAGGTTATCTAAGCACATGCAGAAAATGAGAAGGCGTCTTGACTGAAACTTCAATGTGGTGTTCCTGATGTGAGAGTAACGATGGAGTGTACCTACAAAGACACTTTGAAGCGTAAGTAAGCACAAGGATTTTGTCGAGTACTCAATGATGTGAATAAGTGATATTTGATGACCCGAGGTCATGTGCTTAGGTGAGTTAGGTCAATTAGTCTGAGATAGAATGCGGGGAGTTCGAATAGCGACTTCTCCTTATGTTGGAGATTTATTTTACCCCGCTTATCTAGGAGTTAGTTAAATGGTTCGCAAGTTTGCGAGGAGGGTGCGCTGCTCTCTCTTTAGCTGGGTTAGCCAAGTCGAATCTAGGGTCCTGGATTTGTAGCCTAGATAATGCCTACCGGACTACTCTCTTTTAGACTTGTGTTGCGACTGTCTCCTCTTGTAGGCATTTTGGAGCTATCCTCTTGAGCTGACTGTAGGTGAGGTGAGCTCCGACTACTCCTTGACTAGGTTGGGTCAAGTCAGGTCGAGAGTCTTGCGCTCGCAGCCTAGAGAACGCCTATTGACTACTTTCTCCTAGATTTGTGTTGCGACATTTTCCTCTCGTAAGCATTTTGGAATTCTCCTCTTGAACTATCTATTATTTTTTAGTGGAATTGGCTCTTTGAACCCATTCACTCCGTAACACTTATAATAAAGGAAACGTGTTCAAGTCACATTCCTTAACTAATGAACGCTAACTCCCTAAAAATAATTACATTGTATAGTGGAACTATATACTCTATGACAGTAATACACGGACAATTCATCAACCTCAATATAGGTCAAAATCCTTTACCAATTATATATCAAGAAGGATTTTTCCTCCGAGAAACTAGAACTCTCACTTGAAATCACTACTGAAACTCAGTATTCAAACTGTTAACATCATCGTCAATTTTATTATTAAAAAAGACATACGCTCTATGAGTTGTGTGATCGTCACGTAATCGACGTTTATTCAATATTTCTGAGTATATAATATCCAGCAGATTTGATTCTTACACACTAGGGTACCGCCCTTTATTTTTATGCACTATATAAAATAAAGAACTTGATCCTTCACTTACCGGAGCTATCTGAAGATCAAGAACGTGGCATTTGTTCAGTTGTTTTCACAAAGCACCATTGTCTTGAAAATTGGAGACGTGACACGCAAGGGGTTTATGTGGGAGACGCGCGTCCAATGCGTACCACGTGTTTTGTCATGAAATTACTAGATTTAATTTTCTCAACGCACCTATACAAGAGAGCTTAGATAAGATTAATTAACTATATTGTTATTGTTACTGTCTTGTCAATCTTAACCTCTGATACTATGGCGAAATTATAGGAGTAACACTGCCACTGCCATAAAGTTTATAAGATCTCAACATAGACAAAACAAACAAAAAAAAAAAAAACAAGAACATGCTTCACACAATCAAGACTGTTCTAGCTTATCCATCAAGTTCTTTACGTCGATCTCTCTCTTGCAACCGCGGTAGGGAAATTTCTGTGGTTAGATTCTGCACCAGCCCAGATACTGATCATAACATGGACAAGAAACAGAGCAAGAGTGAGGAAGCAAAGACTGATCATCATGGGTACGTAATTAGTTCAAATGATATATTAAATGTGTCATATTATTTTATTACTTCTTTTGAATTTTGTCAATGATTTTAGCTAGTAAATAGATTGCACCTTTAATTCGAAATCATGTGTGTTTAATATATAATGAGATTGATTAATATGTTGGAAGGGATGTGATGTCTCATTCGTTTGGCGAAGGGTATGCTACGAGGTCTGATGAAGAAGGGTTTGGAGGGATTTATGGTCGAAACCAAACCCTCAAGACGGACAAGGATGTCCATGAAAATCACCCAGGTTTGCTAGCCTAGCCTAATATTATTTCAAACATTAATGGAAATTGTGTGGCCAAATTAAATTTTTTTCTTCTTCTTTTGGGATATTCGTGAAGATTATGACAAGACGCAGGGAAGTGAGGTGAAGGAGAAGGAGAAAGCGAGGCACCAACCCCATGCCAACGCCTAGTTTATTTCTCTTATGTACTCTTGTGGGTATATGCATGTAGTTGAGCTATCGGAGTTCTTCCCTTTTCTTTTTAGAAATTTAAGTTTAGCAAAATGGACAATTATCTTCTGTGTATTACGGAGTTTCATAGCAAACGGATGCTAAAACAAGTTTTTCTTCCTCAGAGGAACGTTTATTTTTCTGGTTTTAATTATGATGCTAAGATGGAAGAGCAAAAAATAATAATAATAATTAGCCTCTCATAAATGTAGGGTAATAAGCACAATTCTAGAGAAGCAAAATCTTACTTTATCCGAATTTATTTTGCAAGAAACAATTAACCTATAAATAGGTAAGTTATATCACGTAGTTTTGTTTTGTCATAGTGTCCGCCGTGTTAACGGTGAACATAGAAACTAGCAAGGGGATGAGGGACGGACCATCCGAAACCAAATTAAGAGTTTTCACAACAGATGTTTTCTTACATATGTACAAAGCGACTTACCAAGAATTTTTTTAAAAAAATAATTAAAAAAAAAAATAAAACAACTTACCAGATGTAGAACTCTCCCAGTGGAATAGTATGTCGTTAAATGTTTTTATGCTGTAAGAAATCAGTGTGTGTGTGTGACTGAAAATCTCGAATGAACTAGTTTCTTTAAAAGTTAACAACGAAGGACATTATCCAGGCTAGTTCAAAGAATCACACAGGTAGTATTTTATGGGAGGCTACAAGCTCCAAAAATAGTATTTTATGCCAGAATAATATCGATTGTTTCATGCTTTTATGATTTTCTCATGTAAAACTTGGAGCGCTAAGTGAGACTTCAGACTTTAGGAAGAAGACAATAAATTGGCGAGCCTGTTCGATTTTACCCATCAGCGGTCGCTTTTGATTAGATAAATAACAAGTGAAACAGGTATCTAAAATAATTAGAACCGAAAATCGTACAGAAGCGCACGTCAACATCTAATCAACACATTGCTATTATTCTCTGTTGCAAATACAGATGGTGTTGTTTAAGGACGCCAAGATCCTCAGTTAACATTGATAACCAATGCAACAATTATCGTAAAAAATGAAAACAACGTATCTACGATGATTTATTGCATCTTTCTTTAACGCGCACTATTCATTCCAAACTGAAACAATACGCCTAAAACATGCACAACAACAAAGGGAGTATATTAATAGACACGAGCTTTTGGAGGGAATGATTCAACCTCATCATCTAATGTGTTCATGTGCACTGGCCTGTAATCCAACCGGACCTTCTCGTTCTCCCAAAATCTGCAAATTAATGCACAAAAGCTAGCTAACATAAGCAACTTGCTGAAACAAATAACCTCTCAATAATCATTGTAAAGATTCAGCTAATCAAAATCATATCGTTGACGTTAGCACACCAATCTTTAAGAATTGCTGGTTTCTTGATATTGCACCAAAACCCTTATGACATGGTAAATAGTTTGATCTTTGCCACCCATATTTTAAGCCGAAATAGCTGTTAATTGGGGTGTCGTATCAAAGCCCATATAGGCTAGCATTTATTTATTATCATGGGAGTTTGCTTCCTGTCAGTACCATTCTCATTCCATCAAACCAAACATGACCGAGAAGGATCAAGGGTCCCCACGAGAACTAACACAGACGGATTCATCTCCAGTTCTCTACTACCCAAGAGCCTACTTCTGTACAAAGCAAACTAAAATTGAAGGTGGATTTGAAAACACGACTTACCCCACAGTGTGTTTCATCCAGTTCTCATCATCTCTTTTCTGCAGAATACAAGACAACATATTCAATTACACTATGCATTTTAACGGTGCGAAAATACACATGAAAAAAAAGAAGAAAAAACTAACCATGAAGTCCTCACGGGCATGAGCTCCTCTACTTTCTTTCCTGGCTTCAGCCGAGTACATTGTGATGCAGGCATTAATCAAAAGATTTTCCAATTCAATAGTCTCGATCAAGTCAGAGTTCCTGTGAATAGTTATAGCAAATACACTTTTACAACGAACAAGCAGATTTCTAGAAACATCAGGAATGCACAACATTTGGCAAAAAGGATCTTACCAAATTAAACTACGGTCCTCCACCTTGACATCATGGAAGCTCTCCCACACTTTATCAATTAATTGACAACCTGTGATGTAACAGATGAAGTTCAGAGAAAGAAGATATAGTTACACAATCGACAAGACTGAAACACACCTTGTAAAAAAGAAAGGAATTAGTCGAAGGATAAAGTATAATTGGCCAGAAATGGATTACCTTCTTCTAATGTTTCTTGTGTCCGGAATACAGCGGCATTATTTTGCATTACTCGTTGCATATTTAACCGAATTTTTGCAGTTGGCAATGAACCATTTGAGTTTCTCAACTTGTCCAGCCATGCAATTGTTCTTTGACCAGCGTCATTCTCTAAAGGCTTTTGTTTCTCTCCTGTAAATGTATAATAGATGCATGTTTATGATATACTCAATCCAGTGCGCACAACCCATTACAATAATAACAGGAAAAGAATCTTACCTGGCCTATGGATTTCAGCAGCCCTATTTGCACAAGCTCTACCAAAAACAACAATATCCAGAAGCGAATTGGCACCAAGCCTATTGGCGCCATGCACTGACGCACAGGCTGTTTCTCCAGCAGCCATCAATCCAGGAACTACTGCATCTGGATTGTCACCTTTAACGGTAACCACCTGCATAATGAATTGGCAAATCACATTACAGTTTATCATGGACAGGGACATGGATGGGGAGTACAAAGAGCCAGTGTCAGTGCTACCATAGACTTGGGGCAGTGACTGACAGAGCATACTACCATAAAATCTGCAGCTTTCCAACATATTTGCAAATTTACACTTCATTTTCTTTGGTCTTTCTCAGTTTCAACCCTAAACGTGCCTAGGTCTAGTCATAATGGTATTTTGTTTATAGAATACTATTTTAACCCCAATCCAACCCAGTCCAGCTCAATATTCTTCACTTGAGGTACAAAATTAAATGATAATATGGATATTTATTTTTTCCAAGCAAACCCAAATAATATTATTCCCCATAGTCTTGCTCAAATATCATATGTGAGCAAAGCTGTACTGTGTGCCAAAAAATTAGAGATTGGAGAAAGAGCACAGGGCATTGATTTATTAAGCATTTAATAGCCAGGATAATGTGGTTAATCATCCTAGGCAATATCTTTTCTTTTCCTTACATTTTTTAATAACTCAATTGGCAGTCTTACTCAAATTGCTTGTTTTAACTTCATACCTCTCCATAATGGTTTGTAGGAATACCACCCATGTTGTAATGTACAGTTGGCAAAACAGGAATGGGTTCCTTCGTAACATCCACACCAGCAAAAATAGCTGCAGTTTCAGATATACCAGGAAGTCTCTCCTTGAGCACATCTGGGGGTAGGTGATTCAAATGGAGATAGATGTGATCTTTCAGGGGTCCTGCAAATATTTTTCACACTTAGTATGAGCTTAATTAAAAATAAAGAAAATAAAAAATTGTCCAATTTATATCGGACGAATAACTATTTTCTGATTCTCAATATTGCAATGTGCAAATGAAGAAGTCAGAATTCTCATCAATAATTGACACATTTTTTGGATGATAATAATAATAACGCTGATCTCTAGAAAAGAAAATTATACAACTCAATATGCTTAAAAACTGAGTACCCTTAAGCAACGCTACAACAATTACCTACTATCTAGTGGCATTCAGACTTCTTATATCTTAATATACAGTTTTTACTGAGATATGGATATATCAATGTAAAGCAGCATACCTACACCACGACCTTCCCTAATCTCCATAGTCATTGCTCTTGAAACTACATCTCTTGATGCAAGATCCTTTGCAGTAGGAGCATATCGTTCCATAAATCGCTCACCCTCACTATTCCTAAGAATTCCACCTTCACCACGAGAACCTAAAAGTCCAAAAAAGAAAATGAGAAACACAATATTCCAACTTAATTGGACAAGGTGTATTATAAGGTACAACCCAAAGTCAAGCCCAGGTTGCAAAATAGAACTTAAACTACCAACCTTCTGTGATAAGGCAACCTGCTCCATATATGCCTGTTGGGTGAAATTGCACAAACTCTAAATCCTACAGAGTTTATGACAAGGGCACGTTAATGATAAAAACCATAGGATATACATCTGAATATTGAAAAGCACATCAAAAGAGAAAAAAACCTCAAGGGGGATCCCAGCACGTGCCACCATGGCACTTCCATCTCCAGTGCATGTATGTGCAGAGGTTGCAGAAAAGTATGCTCTACCATAACCCTGAAGCAAAGAAAAAGACCTCATTCATCCATAATAAGTGAAGTACATAACTTCAATGTCAAACATCTACAAGAAAGTCATGTTACCCCAGTTGCCAAAATTGTTGAAGCAGCTTGGAAACGATGTAATGTTCCATCCTCCATATTCAAGGCAATTACTCCTTGGCAAGTTCCTGCACATCCAATATGGAAATTAGTGAACTTTACTGTCAACTATGACTTTCTTCCACCTTTTTTCACCACTGTATACATGCTTGAGAAGCAATTAGCATCACAAACAAGAGATAACAAATTTACAGTGTGTAGAGAACAGGTGATATGACACACGAAATTGCTCATTATGGCCTATGAAATATTGAGGCCTTGTTAGATTAATTGATAGCAAATCAAGCAAAAAAAACTATTTTCTGCAACAACTTACCATCACTATTCATTATAAGGTCCAATGCAAAATATTCCACAAAAAACTGGGTATTATGTCTCATAGCCTGGCCATACAGAGTGTGCAACAAAGCATGCCCAGTTCGATCAGCAGCACATGCACAACGGTAGGCCTGACCACCTGTATCACAGCAACAAAAGGAATGCAAGATCATAACTCTTCTCAAAAGCAAAATCTGATCACCCTACTCCAAAATTTAATTTACCCTTTCCAAAGTTCAAGCTTTGACCACCAAATGCACGCTGGTATATTTTTCCATCCTCTGTTCGGGAAAATGGCAATCCATAATTCTCAAGCTCAATGACTGCTTTTGGAGCTTCCCTACACATATACTGGATGGCATCCTGATCTCCTGTAAAACATAGAGCTTGCATTAAGAAACAAGAAAGAGAAAAGCATACTAAGAAAAATGTCCATTCGTGCTCATGGTTGCACAAGCACCTAAGGGTCCTCTAGAATTTCAGCAAGAGCCCTAAAAAGCTTGTTTAGATAGAAAACAGCTAAATTTCTTTTTCTGTTTCTAGCTAAACAACCACAGGGCATATCTTGTCCATGGGAGGAAGAGTTTTTTAAAGCCACAAGAATCCCTACATGCAATGATATTTGTAACAACACACTATTTTACTATTCAAAATTTGTAGGATTTCCAAGATTGGGAGTGTTTTTTACCTAGCCAATCACTTCCCTTGACAGTGTCATACATGTGCCACCTCCAGTCATCTTCAGTCATATTTCCCAGTGCAGCATTTATACCACCCTATACAGAATTATTTCCCCATGAATGATCATTCCCAGTAGTATATTTTGGCAAAAAAAGAATGCTTGATTAGTGATGTCAACTTAAAATACTTTAGCACATCATCTAACGCTTTTTGTTGCAAAACTGTACAGCAGAAAAGAACAAGATGCTATGGGATAATCTCAAAAGTTATTTTTCAAAGCACCAAATGGTACAGTTGGCAGAGAGCTTATCCAATCCTCATCCATCATTGAAAAACAATAATCTCATTTCAGTGTCAAACAATGATGAAGTGGCGTCATGATAAATAAGTTCCTCATGGGATAATAACAAATTGAGACTTACAAAAATAGCCATAAATCATGAGAAGTAAACAACAACCAACAAAAAGAACCGCGAGCATCTGATACCTGAGCTGCAACAGTGTGCGAACGAGTTGGGAAGAGCTTGGTGATGCAAGCAGTATTGAATCCATGTTCCGAAAGCCCAATAGCAGCTCTCAGCCCCGCGCCGCCAGCACCCACCACAACCGCATCGTACTTATGGTCCACCACCGTGTACGACGAGTTCGCCCCGCTCTGCGCCACAAAAACGATTCAGTTTCAGCAAAAACACGCAAACAAATAAATAAATAAAACAAATCACAACAAATTAAAATTTCCAATCGAATCCAGCTTGTGTACCCTCGCAGCGAAAATGATCAAACGGATGCAATGGGTCAAAACCGTTAGCTTATACTATCAGATAAAAGCGAAGTGATTAAAAGCTCAATCAAAAAAATCGAAAACCTAGAGAGGAGAAAGATGGTAAACTTACAGAGAAGAATCTAGAAATGTGAGATCTAAGAGGTTGTTGATTAGGTGTGGATCTGTTAGAAGCTGCAGGAACGCGGCGTAGTCCACGAGCAACGCACCGCCACATCTTGTTCGCAGCTCAACGGATCTCTCTGTTTCAGATTCCGAGTCTCTCTGTGAGAAGTGTCAAATTGGTACACTTCTTGGTTTGCGTTTATTTATTTATGATCTCTCTCTAGCTTTTTTTTCCCCCTCTCTGTCTCTAATATGTGTGAATTTTTAAGTGGTGTAGTTGTGGGGGTGTTTTAGTTTTTTTTGGTTCTATTTTTCACGGCGGTGGGAAGTTAAAGATGGTATAATTCCAGCCACGCGAGGAAAAAGCGGGGTATTTAAATCTAATTTGACTTTGTTTAAATTGCTAATTGGATCATTGCTCTCATTAGGTCTAACTGCTTATATTTTCATGTGATGTGTTATTGTTCCTGTCTGCATCACGATCTAAGCACTGTTTGCGTTGTTTATTAGGCCACGATTGATCTATTAGTGCTTGCAACGTAGTGCATTTTGGACTGCGAAAGATGCAGAATTTCTCTCTCTTTTTTTCCCTACTTTTCCATTGATTGCCCCAATAATAAGGAGTGCTTAAGTGTAATAAATAAGCTTTCAGAAGTATGTTGCATCGGATCCGTATCTAACATCTATATAGCAAAATACCTAATCTATCGAAGATCAATTTCATGTCCAATTTGTGTGTGGTATTTTTTTTTGAGGGGTGGGGTGGGGTAGATACTTTAATAATTAATTTCAATTAAATTAATCATTAACAAACTAAAACAAAACATAAATTTAATTTAAAAAATTATATTGTATCACAGGAGAATCTGCACTTCACTAATAACATCACTTATAATATGACATAAAAATATTTTTGATAAACATATGACATAAAAACATTTTTGATTAATATGACATAAAAATATGAATCAACAAAGGCTTAATTAAGTTTTTAGTCCCTGTAAAATTTTAAAGTTTGATTTTAGTCCCTGCTTAAAATTTTTAATTCCTATAAAATTTTAAAGTTTGTTTTTAGTCCCGGCGCTAACGTAACCGTTAATGGCACTGACGTGGCATAAAGTTCTTATTATACCACGTGGCATGCCACATCAGCGCCATTAACCCAACCAAACACAATAACTAAAAACAAATTTTGAAATTTTACAGGGACTAAAAACAAACATTGAATTTTTACAGAGGTTAAAAACTAAATTTTATTTAAATGATTTTTTGTGCCTATGAAAGGGTAAAACTAATATCAAACAATTATTTGTTTTATATTTATTTTAAATAATTTTAATCACATGTTCAATAATTTAAATAATTTTAAATAATATTGACATTTTTTTATTAATATAAACATGATTTAGTAGTTTAAATTATTTAAAGTTTGTTAAAATAATTATATATATACTTTTGTTTTTACTTGATATTAGTTAGTATAAATATTAAATATATATTTGGAACATAGTGGCAATATACAAAGAAGATTACATAAGTATTGAGTAGGAGTATGTTAATTTATTAGGATATATATTACGATAATTTAGGATATGCCACGCTATACTTTACTTGTAGTCCACTTGAGCACTCTATAGACTGACATATCATAGATTATCCTAATAAATTAACATACTCTTACTCAATTCTTATGCAATCTTCTTTGTATATTGTCATCATGTTTCAAATATATATTTAATATTTATACTAACTAATATCAAATAAAAAAGTAACTATTTTTATTTTAACAAACTTTAAATAATTTAAACTACTAAAGCATGTTCATATTAATAAAAAAATGTCAAAATTATTTAAATTATTAAATATGTGATTAACATTATTTAAATAATTTTAGTTAAAATTATTTAAAATAAATATAAAACAAAAAAATTGTTTGATGTTGGTTTTACCCTTTTATAGGCACAAAAAATTATTTAAATATAATTTAGTTTTTAGCTTCTGTAAAATTCTCAGCCAAACACAAGGACTAAAAACAAACTTTGAAATTTTACAAAGACTAAAAAGTTTACATAAGGACAAAAAATAAACTTTAAAATTTTACAAAAGCTAAAAACTTAATTAAGCCAAATTATAAATTTAAGGGGGACAAGTGCCCCCCACAATTCAATACAAGCATCTGTCCCGAGGTCCTATGAAAAAAAAGGTGACTATTTGTTCTTTCTTTTGGTTTTCTGTGACTAACCAACTAAGGGAAATAAGTTAATGAGCACAGTATTTCACATACAATAATTACAGATAGCATAACAGTTAAAACTAAAACCAAACATGAAAACAAAATACGGTTTTTGAAATCTAATTCTGAAAGTAGTGATTTTCATTTTTAATTTTAAAACGTTAATTATAAAACTATCCATTTGTCATGACTCCATTGAAATTGTGATTGACGCTTAGGGAACACATGTTCTTCAACAAGTCTCACCGATCATCATTTAATTATAAAATATCATTTATGAAGCGATGNATAACTCATATTTAAGAAAACCCTCATCAAACTAGTTTGGGTAATGGAACAAATTCCCATCCAAATAAACGTCTGAAACATATTTATTAAACGAAAGTCTTTTGAATAGAATTAAGGTATCAATAGCTAGTAGATCAAGTGACGTTTCGCTTAACCTTGTGTTAAAGAGTTACATTCAACTTATCTAAATGACATATAATATGTCTAATTTAAAAATATATTTATCTTTGAAGGAAAAAAAAAAACACAACAAAACTAAGGCTTGGTATAGTTATCCCAAGATGCCAAATAAGTAGTATTTATTTATTTTTACAGCGAGTAAGTTAAATATTTGAATAATTGGGCTGACCAAGAAAAAAAAGGAGAAAAAAGCTATGTTTGTTCTTGTCCAAATTAACTTTTATGGGCATAGGCCTAGATAAATTCTATTCATGATGACAGAGCTTATTGGACCTAAGAATACGAATTTACCCTTCTCTTGGGCTTGAAAAGTTCGTAGCCTTAACCACAATAATTTAACGAGTTTTATATTATGACATACAACCTCAGACCAAAAATCAAAAGCATTACGACATTCAACATTGAATCCAAACACTCTTGAAATAGGCCAAGCCCGATGTGCTGGCCTGAATAGCCCAAAACATGGATGGATTAGGCTTAAAAAATATAGAAGTAAAAAATAACAATTATCCGAACTAAATCAACTCCAATTCGCACAACCCACTTTGAGCTAGGCCAACTCGATAGCCAAAATATTTATTCAAAAATACCAAATAATGCATGTCAACAAAACAATTGGTATGAAGAATACTAAATAACTCGCTAGCTTTATCATGTGTGTTATAGTACAATATGAATGGATGCCACGATTTTATGGTGCAAGTGCAATATACAATTTAGAAGTGAGAAGGAGTCTGACTTTGTTCTCTCTTGGCAATGCTTATCGAATGGGGTAAAATTCGCACAAAATTATGGTGTATGTTTATACGATGCAATGACTAATATAGAAGGTGTAAGCATTGGACTTATGAATCATATCATAAGCAAATTTTAGTATTTAGCAAATTCATGGAAGTTATTATGACATGTTTGCTATAAGAGTCAATTATTGTCATTTGTAATTAACAAGTTTACTTTCATGATTTCTATCAAACATTAACCACTTTATTAGTAGAAAAAAAGGGTTAATCAAAGATTGGGCCAACCCACAAATGATTTGATTCAAAATGCGCTAGCATTTTGCTCACCCAGAATTAACATAACTTGAAGTGGTCTGATCCAAATATGACCAACCCAAATGGACTAGTCTAACCCATTTTGACTGGACTACCATCACCTTAAATGCTAATCCACAAATTAATCTATTGCTTATTAACTTAAGAGATCAAGAGTTTTACACCGTCATTTAATTGGATGAGTATAAAACTCACGTAAACAAAAGTGGTTGGGTGTCTTGCCCACTATCTCAAAAATTTTCTATATGATTAGATGACAATGTAAAATGGAGTTAATAAAAATTAACCTCTTAATTCGATCTCAAAGACAAAATAAATATTTTACTCTTAGATAAATTCTTAGGTAATCCTTAAGCAACAGAAAAGGCTTGCCGTGTTTTATTTACTACTAGACAATTCAACAAGTTTATTAAAAATATGGTGAAAGTAAGAAATATCAGTTAAGCTATTTTGGTGAATGGCCAAGCGTTGCATGAAATAGAGTAACGCTTTTTGAGAAATGTTATTTTAATACCAAAGTTGATGTAAATAACAAGTCTTCCATTCACAGCATATCATAAAACTCACAGTCACATTATTTATAAAAAATAAAAAATAAAAATTCTTGCTCTCAAAGCACCTAACATATTTTTGTTTTCTGCCGTTCAGCTTCCGTGTGGAAACATGATATCGCTTATGGTCTTTTGTCCTTTTGAGGACCCTCCAATAAGCCCAATTTTGATGTTGACCCAATAGAAATTATAAGAAAAACACATTTCGATATTTTACATATTTTCATAAGGAGCGGTTTCTATTAGATCGTTAATCTTCTAGTCTTATAGTTGAGGGGTATCTAATGTGTAGGAACCACATGTTGATTTTGTTTTTGTCATCATATATAGGATCGACCTTAATCCATAGTGCCCCTGCCCTCGAATAACATTTTGTCGGGCAAGGCGTCCCCTTAGACTTGATGTGAACTGAAGCCTGTGAATTATTATTATTGACTTGAACCATAAATGAAAAGAATCGGTAATCGCATGAACACTGCCACTTGTAACATGCCAATTCACAAACGCATATTGTTATCATGAATTGGGTCACTCTTTATTTTTATGACCTATACATTTTTGACTTGAGATGTAAAATTTAAATTACTTGAATATTTATATTGTAAACACATAAAATATTTAATTTGATACCATACATTAATTGTTAAAAAGTGTCAATATTCCTTTAAAGGTACAGACAATAAGATGATTTTTTTTTTGGTTTAGACTTTTGATTCGTCACCATCCTCATTGTTCTAGACTTCTAGTCAGGTCGATAAGATATTATTTGGTATAAACACTGTTAATGAAAGTTCTATTTATAATTATTGTCCCTCAAATAATCTTATCCTAAAGTGTAGAAGCAAGAAACAGCCAATTTTTGGCTTTTATCTATTTGAAGAAGACGGTCTTGGTAGTGTTCGTAAGTAAACCTTCCTTCGTATATTTCTTTTTTTCTTCTCATATTTTTTTCTACTAGCTAACATATTTATTATCAATTTAGAAGAATCCACATTTTGATACATAATAACGTGCGCCTTCATAGACCACTAGATATTGTGAGAGAGAGGACTAAGACACATCAATACTAGCACAGAGAAACAACATAGAAGCGCATCCATAAGAAAGCGAGAGTTAACCTAACAAGGGATTCAAATCCCCTATTTAATTTTCCTATTTTGTTTCTTGTCCACCCAATCAAAATTTGCTGAATAGAAATCATGGGTAGTTAGCTTTAAAAANAGACAAACTGAAGTGGTTATGAGTAACCAAATAATGCAACACCTCATAGTCTAACTAACTATAACACCGTAACTAACTGTTACTGTTATCTCTAGCTAACACACTAAAGTTAAAAAAAGAAAAAGAAAAACATTTCTCTAATTATATATGCCGTGCAACAAGATGACAAGAAAATAGGAGTAATGTTCAAATATCATATGTACAACTTAATTAATTTGACTTTGTGGTCGGTAGTTGTTAGTATAGATCATGAGTACTATAAATTAATTAATAGTTTTCCTGTCACACGTTAAAAACTCAACATTCCAAATTCATAATGTGAGATTGTGAATAATTTATGTCACGGATTAAATTTGATAATGAATTGACTAGAATGATATATATGATAAAATAATCTGACAAAAACGGTCAATCAAATTTTATCCTTACAAGACGTCTTAATAACTTACAAATATTATGAATATTACGAAATTTAATATAAATCATCATAAATTTATAAATGTTACATAATTTTAAGTGTTTACATTTGGATTATAAAGGTGGTTTTTGCTATTTCATAAGATAAGTCTCGTATTTATTATTGTCCCATATTATACATACACTAATTTAAGCATTAGAATAATTTTTACTGGTATTACTTGTGTCACACGCACGCATCACTAGGACCGTGGTGTGACACCATTTCGAACATTTTTGTGTCTTGTACAAGTTGTTAATAGTTGTAAACTACCTAGGTCTTAACCGACTGCTGGTAACAATTTAATAAATAAAATCTTAAGAGAAGAAGGAAGAAGAGAAAGGAAGGCAGCAAATGAGTGCCCGACATTCTGAATGCTAATGAATGGATGGGTCTATACTCTAATAGAGTGGGGACTTTTAATGAATTATATCTTTCGCGTCTACTTAGTTAATCACACGCTACTAGAAAGGAGCAAAGTCAAAGTGTGCAACTTGTGCCCGCAACAGGCATCATTACTCAGACGCCTCTCTCTCTCTCTCTCACTCAAAAGGTTCACATCTTATTTTGGTTTCTAGTTTGTGGGATGCTACTAAATTTTCCGAGGCTCGACGTCCAATTAAAACCCCGTTACGTACTGGTACTGCATTTATAGCCTCCCATATCACATACTTTCCTTTCGTTGACGTTGGATTCTAAGTTTAATTTTATCCCAACTTGCAAGTTGCACCGCCACCATCGCTCTTGAATAGTAGTTAAAAGAAAAGTAACGGGTATTTTAAAATAGATGATTTCTCACTCGTTTTCATAGGATAGATATTATCTCTTACTTTTTATTAGTAATCTAATAAATTTTGTCACTAATTCATATTTTATATGAGATTGACAAATTTTTATTAGTTAAATCATTGAAATAATTATCAATTTAAAAAAAAGTTTAGAGATTTATAAACCATTAGATTCATATAACACATCAATATGTCACATTAAATCATGAAATAATGACAAATTTTGATTAATTTAATTTTAAAAATTATCAAATATAAAAAAATTATTAAAAGAGTGTATTTATTCCATGGGGATGAGATACGTGAGAAATCCCATTTAAAATAAAATAAAATAAAGTACCTACAACATAAACGTAATAAAAACTAAATATAGCAATTGATGATATGTTTAGTCTTTCACTTTAAAATAAAGTACATGCAACGTATAGTAATAAAAAAAAAAGCAATTGCTGATATGTTTAGTCTTTCACTTTTCTTCTTTTCCGAATTATACAATCCATAATTTAAACTGATTTAAACTACTAATCATGCAAGGGAAGAATATAATATGATGAACATTAATCGTGTATGCAAATGTGAATAACATTTTTCGTCATAATTGTGTCTGTTATCGCTTGACGGACTAACAAAGGAGAATATTAATTAGAACGTAATAGATTATGCACAGAAGATATATAGTTGGATTTATTATATGTAGCAAAGAAAGGTTTGATTATACAGTACGCAGATAGATAATATATAAAATGAATAAATATTCACTCGTTCTGGCCCTTTTTGGGAGGAATATATAAAAATGTACAATGAGGCAGTAAAAATCTGCTAGAGGCCTAAAGGAGGGAGAGGAAAATGGGGGGAGAAAGGGGTAGTGGTCCTAACACATACGTCTTTGTACTAAAATTGTTTGGGTTTTTATTTTTGAGTCTTTCCTTTCGTACATGTGAACTACGCCACAAAGTCAAAACGCCTTAATTTAATTTTGATTCCTATTGCAATGCCATTGGACACGAATTGATGATGAACTTGACATTCTTCACGTAGTGTAGTAGCTTCAGCTTTTCATTTAACCCGATCTCCAAATCCAACAACACGAGTTCGCCAGGTCTCCTTTTACAATATGGGGGGCTTTAATTGGCTTGGGATATTATATATGTTGGGTGAGCTAGCTAATTTAAAGCATCGTGTTAAGATATTGTCTAGACAGTATAATAAGTGACATTTCAGTCTCTGACATAAAAAGACGAAATGTCATTTATTGTGCAGTCTAAAACATATCTACCATATGCTCTAATGCCACACAATTTCTCATCAGAAGGGAGTGTTGGGTGGACATTAACTGCGCTCATCAAATCATCAAAGAGTAGGGGGCATGGACTGTGTGACTGTGATGGGTAAGCCTTTGGGGAAATCCACAAAAGGGTAGGCAAGCGCTTGATCGGTATCATCGGCTAATTCCCAATGGTAGTTGAGGATGAGGTGGTGGATGAACACGGCCATTTCAAGCTTCGCCAACTCCGAACCGGCACACAGCCGCGGCCCTCCCCCGAATGGCAGGAAGATATTGCTCGCCCCACTGCTCCCGCTCGGGCAACTTCCACGATTACCATTGTTATTCTGCACCACAACATCAACATCAACATCAAATTATATGAAATTTCAAGATTATGCAACTGTCTATTTCTAACGGGTTATTATCATATAGGGTCGCTACAATAATATATCCATCTATCCAACAGCCCGAGAGGTTGAGGATAAATAATTTTAGATGCTGATTTGATTTGGTTGGGTTGGGGCTATGGTACTTGTCACCATCATATTATCATCCCCAATTTGACCCCTCTTCCCACTTGGCTACATACATGTTTCATTCTTTTTGGATCTTTCATTTTAAAAGATAAAATAAAATATAAAAATTATTTCACTTTAGTAATTTGACGATAAAGATCATCACTTTTACTATTTAAAATGAGGGAAATCTATGTCCCATTCTTTTTTTAAAATATTCTAAAACTTATTAGGAAAAAAAAGGTGACGTGTAAAATTAGTAAGGAGTTTGGACCACGGAGGTTGAGGGGCAAAAAAGGTAAGGCACATATGCACGTGCATGTGAGAGGCCCACTTTCCACATGGCCACTTATAATGATCTGAATACCTCAGGCCCTGCCCACACGTTCACTCACCAAAAAAAGGGCCATGGGCTCATCATGTGGAACCTACGTCCGTACTGTTCACAACATCCCCTTCGTTGATCATGACAGTTCATCATCTCATCCCACCACATCCTTAGGTATTATTATAAATATTCATAAAATGTTAAGTCGATTATATTATGACTAATCATATAATGATATATCAACATTAAGGTTATATTAATTTGTCCTGCTTGGTGTTTTAACTTTTTACTAGTGTTCACGTCGATCTCTCTAACAGAATAAAATTTTGAATTTGTCCTTTAAAACCTTTAGTTGATTTTTAACCATTTTAAAAGTTATTCTCATTAATCCTTAAACATTTTAAACAAAATGACTAATAAGATAACTTTTAAAATGTTTAAGGATTAGTTAGAGACTTTTTTTTTTGAGAGATTAATATAGACATTAATAAAAAATTTAAAGATCAATTAAGACATTTCCTTTTTCTAAACCGTCAACACGCAATTATATTTGATGCTGCATTTTACACCTAATAATTTCTTAAGACATGATGGTGTGGTGGCTGAGCACAACAAATGATCCCTCCCCGAGTTATATCACCTTTCCTATTTGTGAAATTTGACACCCCCCTACCCTAACGGCTTCGATGCAGATGCCCACTGTTTTAGATGGCATTGGAAATGGACCCCACTTGATCTTCCATTGTGCTTTGTAGGCCACACCCCCTTGATCATTCGCCATTCCGGACAATGATTAATTCCTTAACCAGTAACCATCAAATAAATTTTCATGGGTGCAATTATAATTTGATGCGTAACAAAACAAACTAGCATATCTATATGTCTACGTCTAGTACTATACTAGTATATATCCTAAGTTTTTATTTACGAAAATGAACACTAATCATTCTTTTGAGCATTTGTTTGAGGGAGACGTATTCATTAATCAATTTAATAATTTGAACCTTGACCTTAGGCTGAATAATTTAGCTAGACTCTGGAGACTACGGTAGGTCAGAAACTTTAGAAACATGTGCATATAGTGTGATGAATTTAAGTGCTATATGGCTAGGTAGGACTAAGTCAACAGCAATGATCAACGCATGAAGGATTATGTTGAGTTTTTGTCAAAAGCCCGTACCACATCGGGTGTACCTTTATGTTGGGTCTGATTCTGAAACCCCCTAAAACGTAAGGGTTAAAAAACCTGGTGGCTGGTGCGTGTTCCGGAAAGGAAGATAACGTTACGAAGCTAAAAGGAATTGAGACTAGAAATTATGCGACCATAACAGGATTGGAAATATTTATGGCAAAAAAAATATCCCAATAACCCACAAATTCAACTAAGCTTTGGTCACTCATCATAGTCACTACCCTCATCACATCCCCACATCCAAAGGAAATGAAAGGAAGCCAGTGAGGCAGTGATTGCATGTGGGGATCCACTTCAAAGGACCAATTGAAGTGCTTGGGGACCTCCCATTATTATTCTTTTTCCCTTTTCCCTTATAGATAAATATTTTAAATAGTAATATTATTTGAATCACTTTTGCAAACAGATATTAAGGGAATTTTTTTGGATAATTAGTGTGACTTCTTGTACTAACTAACTATAAAAACAGGAAAAGAAGCACAATGACCTCACCCCGTAATGCCAACGTACCCCACCTCCACCACGTCAAAACTTCGACAATGCTCGTTAAGATATAAGTAAAGTCACGTTAAAGAAATTTCTCATAAGAAATTTAGTAGAATAAATTCTTTATTTTTTTAAGGAGAAAAAAGAGAATTTTACTATTAAATAATATTTAAATATTAATTAAGAGAAAGATCAAAACTTAATTTTAATTAATAACGCTTGAAATATGTCTACGTACAAATATCGTTTCTGCTAGATTAGGCATTGGCTTTAAGAAAGGAGAAGAGAAGAGAAAAGAAAAGTGGGGTGGATAATAATGATGCATGATACAAGAGGGAGGCGTGGTGTAGAGAGATATAAGTAGTAGAAGTGACCTGCCATCTCCATGGATTGAAGTGTTGAGGTTGGTCAAAAAGCGAAGGATCCAGATGCACGGCTGCAATCACTGGAAGGACTTTCCACCCACATGGAATGTCATAACCTTTCAAACACAACAACACATAAAAAGAACATCTTTTTACTACATCAACACCTCAATGAAACTAGCTTTTTCTTATTTCCTAGCTTCTTCTTTTTTTTCTTCCTTTTCTTTTCTTTCTTCCACTAAACAAACTTTGATCCTTTTCTACTTAAAATAAAAAGAGTATAGCCTACATCAGTAACGTACCTTTGTACCGAACATCTTTAAGAGCCTTCCTGTGAAGGAACCTCACTACATTTCCCAGCCGTAGTGTCTCGTTCACAACCTTCACAAAGAAAAACCAAATTAATTAATGTAATAGTAATGTAAGGTTTACAACTCAATTGCTATTAACAAAGTTGCCAACTTGTGGTTTACGGAAGTGCGGAAACTTTTCTATAAATATACACAAACTTTTTTTATACACATACACACTTTTTTTATAAAAAAAAATATAAAATCAAATTAAATTGAATTTGTGGCGCATTAAATAGAAAAAATAATTATTACGCTCAAATATTTTAAAGTATATACACAAACTTTTCAACAATTAAAGACAAAAAATGACAGAAACGTAAATGAAAATGAAGGAAAAACTTTTTTGTTCACCTATACAAATTTTTTAACAAGAATGTACAAATTTTTCTATACTCATACAGAAACTTTTAATCATCTACACATGTACAAACTTTTGAACAAATATGCGTAAATGCACTAAAATTTAAAAAACTAAAAATAATGATTATGACGAAAATAAAAATGAAAACTCTTGGATTCATAAAGAATAAGATAAAAACAAAAAAAAAATGATGAAAATTAGAGAAGATGAGAGAAAAAATAAAATATAAGAAAAAAAATAAATGAAACACATGTTAAAAATAGTGAATTGTATAAAAATTTGCAAATTTTAAATTATACTGAAATCATTTCTCTTAATGCAACTTCTTTACATAAATATTATTTTTTTTATTTGATTTTTAACTGTAAGTTTTGACCTGTTTATCACATAACATTATTTATTTGCTGATTTTGCAGTTATATAAACACTTCAATGGGCTTCATCATCCAATATAATAATATTCATCACTGCGAGTGCTGACTGTTAATTAATAAAAAAATAACAATTATTTATTTACTAAATAAAGTACAGGAAATACTCACCTATTTCTTTAATATATTTTATTATTTATGAAAAGTGACTTACACAGTGAGTAAATTCCATTCTTCTGTAGTCATCCCAAGTCAGCTCAACCTCCCCTGCCTGCTTCTNTAACCAAACAAAAAACATAGTAATAATTAGCACAAAAATTAAGCAATCTTTAACGTGTTAGAAGATTGATTGACAAGAAATTAATCTTGCTTACCCTTAACTGTTGCACAGCTTGAGGGCAACCGGGCAAGAAGTAGATAGCGAGAGCTATGGCCACAGATGAAGTTTCATGGCCAGCGAAGAGCAAGCTTAGAATCAAGTCCAGAATCTGCTCGGTCGAGAGATTCGAATGCTTCAAAACCCAGCTCAGAAGATCATCTTCCTCCAAACTCTCCCTCCCTTCTTGGATTCTCTTCACCCGCTCCTCCATCTTCCCCTCAATAAACTTGAGTATAGTACACCTAGACTGTAATTAAAAGTAAAAATCAGTACTAGTTTATTAATATTATTAATTAACAATAATAATTACCTTTAATGCCTTCCAGTATGCAGTTCCGGGGAAATTCAAAGGCGCGGAAACCACCCCCTTCATGAAAGTGACGTACTCTTTCTTCAATTGCTCTGTCTCAATATTCCCAGGATCCAAGCTCATTATATGCTTGGCCATCAAATTGAACGTGAACTGCAATTTAATTTAACCCAATTAACCTTCACTTTATTTAATCATTAAATTGATAAATGCAAAAGAATTTAATTACTGGATTAAGTTACCTTTTTTGCTTCATCTTGAGCTGAGAATGTGGAATTCACTTTCCAAGAGTTGAGAACAAGGAGGGTGTGCTTTTCAACCTCCTTCAAGAGATGAGTTCTGAGCCTGGCGTGGCTGAGGAAGTTGAGTGAAATGACCCTCATGTCCCTGTGCATGTCCCCAACAAGGACCAGCATGGACCACTTCCCCAATATCCCGCCAATGCTCCGAGGGTAGCTGCACTCGAACAGCTTCCCTTCGTTCTGAAGTATAAACCTGTTCAGCCCCGCGTCCGCCGACACTATCGCCGGCTCCCCAAACAACTTCGACTTGTAAATTTTACCATACCTGTAAACAAAATATGGCGCGTTAATCGGTTTATAAGGTTCCTGCTGCCTGCCTCCAAACTCATTAAGTGCCTGTACATGTATTTACATCTTATACTTTTTTTCTTTTTTTCTTCTTTTACGAATCAAAACGACAATGACTGAATCTCTAACAGCAAAGCTAATCTAAGGAGGAATCTAGGAATTGATTGGTGACGCCAACTATTAGGCTGACCAAGTGAGTTAACCCCAGTAAGATTATACCTTTTGTTCGTTGAACACAAGTTTTTTTTTTTTATTTTTCTTTTTTTACCTGGCTATGTGCTGCTCCATGAATTCTCCTATGGTGGTAGCAGAATAAGGCTTCAAGTAACCAATGGTTTCACCAAGGAAGGGCCAACCCATTTTCCCAGGGGGAAGGTTCAGCCTGGGTCTTCTGTTTTGCTTCCTCTTGAAGAAAATGAAGATTAGGAGAAGGGCAAGAATGGAAGAAAGAGAACACAAAGTTATTTGTGAGTCAGACATGAAGCTAGTAGCCCTGTCTGATCTTTGTGTTCTGTCTCTCTGATCCCTCTCTCTCTTTCTCTCTGTTTTAAGCTTTAAAAAAGGAATTGTGAATCTTATGTGCAGAGTTTCCTATGCGCAAAAATAAGAAAAAAAGGACTAGAGGAAAAGGTTTTGCATAAGCTGAAAAGGAGGATCCATTTTGTGGTGGTGTGATAAATTAAAATGACCAAAGCTGAACGAAGAAACAGGGGTGGGTTTTTTTTATTTTTTTTAAAAAAAAATGCAATCGGGGAGCCTGATGAATTTAAGTGTGTGAAGCCAATAGGGTGCTTTTATAAGCTTCTCTTCTGTCTTTATAAGCGAAAACAGCGGAAAGTAGCAGCGAAAATTGGCTTTACACTTGGAAAAAGATGTGCTTTTGCGAATTTAATTTTGGTTTGTGCTTGTGCTTGTGCTTGTGTTTGTGACCAGTTTCATTAACTCTCCCCTCTTTTTAGTGTGTGTTCTTTTTTTTGTTAATTTAATTCTGTGGGCTACCATTTCTTTTGTTGCATTATTATACTTTAGGCTAAGCTTAATTTAGAAATAACTGGACGGTGTTTCTATCTTTTTTTCTCACTTTCCCCCTCTACTTTCTGATCTTGGGGGGAGGGAGAGGGGTTGAAGGCATGCAAAGATTAATCAATACTTTGTCTTTTCCTTTTTCCTTCTTTCTTCCTCCTTACTCCTTAATCCGAGCCGAGCGTGTTTGTGTTATTACAGAAGAAATGATAGTGTATCAAAATCCACAACCTTACCAAAATTACACCAATAAAAGCGTGGGATATACGATACGCTCGTTATAATAGGTCATACACATTTGTGAGTATTATTGTCTCATTATTATTTATTTTAATTATTAACAATATAATACTCTTTTTATTTCTTAATGTTAGTCCATTTTATTTTGTTAAAATCATTGATAAATTAATATATTTAGACACAATTGATTATATAAATAAGTGTTGCAAAGTATTATTCTTTATAATGTTTGTACTTTCTAAAAGTCAAAACACTATCATAGTCTTAAATATTTATGTTAACTAGCAAATGGAGTGTCGCAAGGGTCACCAAGTAAAATTGTAAAAATGGAGTGAGAATGTTAAAATATTGTAAAATTTTAATAAAAATTGCTCACATAGAAAATCAAATGGGTGGTTNCTATTAGACCAATCCTAATGACTTAGAAATAGTTATTTTAATTCAACTCATTTATTAATAGTAGAGATTATATCTATTAATTACTTTCTTTAATATTTATCTCTATAATAGATATTTTAAATCTTAAAACAATTTGACCAAATATTACTATTTAAAATTTTGCTTATTACAAATAACTTTTACATTATTTTATCGTATAGTGCTATTATATTTTTTGACAGCTCAAAAAAACGGTTTTCAAAAAGTTACATTCTTGCTAAACTAAAATAAGCTTAAACAATTAATACTTGCTTCCTCGATGTGAGACACAAAATTGGATACAAGGATAAAAATGAAAGCTAATTTTTCATACGAGATTCATGCGTATTTTTACCCATTTGCGTATTTTTACCCATGAATTTCTTCCATAAAAGTTTATCCTTTATTTTTATTCCTTGCCAAGCACTCCTAGTTTTCTTATTTCCTTCTCCACGCTTATTGATCATGGCTTGGTGAATAGAAAGTGAAGGCAGAAAATATTAGTCCTTTTGGAAATATGATGAACTAAAATACCAAGACAATGATCGGAACGATTTCAATTAGTTCTTCAGTTTTATTTAGGTGTTAATTAATATCCCTTTTTTATTTTTATTTTTTTTTGTTTTTGGTTGCACCGAAATGTGTTGTACCCAAACCTTTTTATATTTTTGATGTGATGAATTCAATATATATATATATATATTCTTATTAAAATATTTATGTAAAAAAGCTGTGTAAAATAAAGTGATACCCAAATATTAATTTTATTTTTTATTATTTCATTATGAAGAGACAAAATGCAATTTTACGGTACAAAGGATTAAAATTTTAAACGCAACTGAAGTCCAACCTTAATTAAGAATATGATCTCAGTAAAAGTATAAAAATCAAGAAGACCAATAAAAATGTGAAGCTTACAATTAAAATTATTTTAGCCTTATTTATTTCGCAATTCATCACTTATAAGGATTATATAGCCATTAATATCATTGCACTTTCTTTCTTCTTATTTTTCTGTCTGACCAAGTAAAAAAAAATCTTCTTTCTCTTTATTTCTTCTACGTCCAAACAAAAAATAAATGAGTTTTCCTTCTCTTTATTTTCTTTCATCCCCCCCCCCCTTTTTCTATTTTCTTTGCTCATTGATTCAGATTAATTTGTAACCACCAATTTAGTTGGACAAAATAAGATACTAGTTCAAAGAACATTGGTCTTTCAATACACTGCTAAGGGAAGAGCATATGATGATGCTCTCAAGTTCCTTTGGGAACAAGTATTGGGAAGACGAGGGGAATCGTGTGGGCCGGGCCAAATTGGAAGCTTTGGGTAGCCTTTCCAACCTAAGGTCAACCTATCCTCTTATCTTGTGGTATTTTGTCCATTGGTCTAACATAGAAAACCTTGCATTTTGCATCTATTTGGGCTTACATAACATAGAAGCAGGAAAATCCTTTTGTTTATCCTATTCAACATGAAAGAGAAAAAGCCCTGACAGTTAAAAGACCCTATAGCAGTTTGTCTTGATCTAACCTTCTCGAAAGCTCACGTGCTAGAACAAGCCCCATCCCAACAAGGCCTCTCAAAACCTTTTAGATAAAGATACTTGTAGATCAAGAATACCACACACAACCAAAACTCTTAGAAAATATCCTCTTCAATCTTGAAACACCAGTCTTGAGCCACCATCAGCCACCACTAAAAACACCACGACCAGATGAGGTGTCTTACCTGGTGAATAGATCAGCTGCACAAGGAGCTTCCTTAGGCTCATCCTTGCAAGGGTTTCCATAGAGGACAATTGTTCAACCATTTAAGCAATATCAAAGATGTTTCTCTATCACTAAATAGCTCAATAATAATCTTTTTAAGCTTACAAACGCATAATCTTTACATTAATGTTTTAAACTCCTCTTGACATTATCTAGTTTAAATCACTCATTTAGTCAAAGGATAAAATTTTGATCATGAACCCACTTTATTCTCAAGATTTTGTTGTTAGAAATCCATAATTCTTTATTATCCCAAGATCATCCATGTTAAATCATCAAGAAGATAAATAGACTAGATGCGGAAGCGTACCTGAATCCTTAGGAATTGATATTAATGTTTGGAGATGTGGTTATTGGCCTTCTTCAACCAAAATCTCTATATTCCCCTAACAGGGCTTGAGCGTAGTTCTTCATATGAGAAAGATATTGCTTATTCGATTTTGATGTGTTAGGGACCAAGACCCTTTATTATCTATTTATACTTAGTTGTTGGTTCCCATAAAACCCTAGAAGGCCATGCAAAAATAGCATGATATGTTTTTATTCTCATTTGGGTTTAAACCGAAAGTAGTCCAGAATTATTTTGTTTTATTTCAAATAATAGTGAGACCACCATATATAAGTCATGATAAAATAGTTAATATGATCATACTTTTATATATAGCCCACCAAATAGACCAAGGAAATTAAATTTCCTTACAATCTCTCACTTGGGCTATACATATATTACCTAGAAATAATCATTAAAAAAAGATTTAAGTGCACATCTGAATGCTATTTGTCCTTAACTACTTGAGTAATCTTGTCCATCTCATATATCAATGATGGAACTATCGCAACCTTCATCATATTATAGTCACAATTGAACCACGATGATCACCATACTCATATACTAAACGACATAGATCAAGTTTGAATGAGTAACATGGAAAGTACATATAAAATAATCTCATTCATGTCTATTTCCAACTGGTCAAACTTTATTCTTTATGAGATCAAAACAATTCAGAGTGAAAACAAAATAATTTAATACTTTATTTCTGCAAAAAAATGTCCTTAAATATAAGGTTTGTCTAACATAAATGAGCATTCCAATGCATAGTCTCACTAATCCAACATATCATTAAAATGATATTACACCCATATGAGCATTATGCTCGTGAAAGACCTTGGATGGTAGTTCCTTAATGAATGGATTCGCCACCTTGGAGTTTGTGATAATATGCTCTATAGACAATTGACCACTTTAAACTCTTTCTTTATATGACTGTTGAAATATTGTCGCAATACAACTTAATGATATTTCAATTTTATCCATAATTTGCAACTCTTATGACAAAAGTCTACAGTCATTTTACATAGTTGGATGCCTCATAAGAAGCTATTAAACCAACTGCAATAGTAGAGGAAGCAATGAGTGTCTACTCAACGCTCTTCTAGATAGTTTCTCCACCAAACATATAAATATAACTTGAATTGGATCTATGACTATTTTGGCATCCACCAAAGTCAAATTCTGAATCCTTAATGATCTCTACCTTATCCGATTTCCTGTATGTGAACATGAAGTGTTTTGTTCTCTAAAGATACTATAAAAACCTTATGGCTGCTATCTACTGATCCATTCAAATTGCGCAAATATTTGCTTAACACAAAAAAATATATTGTGCGCAATATCTGTATGCTTACAAACCTAAGCACACATTAGAATATTCCTACTGCCGAATCATAGGAAAACTTTTACACTTTTTAAGTTTTAAAATCATTCTTACGGCGTTGAAGGAGACTAGGCTTGTCTCATTTAACAACAGGGGTTTCTTTTGGTTTGCAATTATGCATGCCAAATTTTTGTAAATGCTTGAAAATATTTACACACACATATACATGTTTCCATTGAACTTAAGGTATATACAATCATCAACCACATTTATCTTTAAATCAAATGAGATAATAACTTGATGAAATTAGTAATACCATTGATAAATGTTTGTTTAAGAACATAGATGGATTTCTTTGATTTTCAAACCATGTTCTTTGTATCTCTCGATACATAGTTTTCTGGTTATAGCATGTAAATTATCTGATCCTTGTCACCATTGAGAAACACAATCTTTATATCCGTCTAATGTATCTTAAGATCAAAATGCGTCACTAATGTCATTATTTTCCTAAAAGGGTCCTCCAACCGAATATGGTACAATCATTAGACCCTATAAATTCTTCTTTCTTTAGTGTATTTCTTTAATGACATTTGTTCTTGAGGTTGTTGAGTTTGTTCTTCAAGAATAACATGTTGATCTTAATTGGGGATATATTCCTCTTTAAAGACAAAGTCTTTAACTTTATTCTTCCCTCCAAAATCAACAATCCTCAAAGAACATTCCTTATCTCAAAATTGATTTAATTATTGGATGACATATAAAATTTATACCCCTTGAAATCCTCTAAGTATGCAACAAAATAAATGTTGATCGTTCTTGAGTCCAATTTCTTTATATTTGTCTTAAAAGGCTTTGCCTAGCTGGACAACCCCAAATGTTTAAATGTCTTATATTGGCTTTTTACCAATTCATAATTCATAAGTGGTTTTGATCACTACTTTAGTTGAAACTATATTAAAGATGTAAGCTGCAATTTTTAATCATGAAAGTTTCACCTTATTCATCATACCTACCATGGCATTTACCACCACAGTTAGATTTGATATATAGCATTAATGGTTTTGCCATGTTAGTTTTAACTCAGCCTAAAGGGACTTGAATATGTTCAGTGACTGAAACTTTTCATAAAGGTGTTTAAGATGACCAAAGAAGAAAAAATGTCTATGAACTTAATAATGTATCGTTTGACTATTCCATGAAACCGTAGGCAATAGTCACACATATCTGTATGTCTAAGTTCAGAGACATTCAAAGATCTGTCAGCACCTAATCTCTTCACCATCACTTGTTTCCCCCCTTAAAGCACTAAACACAAGCATAAAAGTATGTAAAATGAAGGGGATCAACGATTATCAATGGTTAATTTGCACTTTATATCCAAAAAAAACTTATGCAAGGTTTCATTAAAAGAGTCAATATTATATAAAAAGAAACTATTTGAATTATGAAAATGGACTAATTTGATTGTTTCTAAGTGAATTAGAATAACTAAAATGTCCCAAAGTAGAAACCAAACCCAAATTTTATCTAAAAGACAATATGTGTGTGTAGTAAATTCAAATAATATTCAAATATTTGACAATAACCCAAAAGGTCCTATTGCCTCAACTTTTACTAATTTTTTTGTATTGTGTATGTCTCGCATAGATGAATCTCTTAGCATCATTTGACATGTGATAACTTTTGCTAATCTGATTGTTTATAAGTGAAAAAGAATAACTAAAATGTCCCAAAGTAGAAACTAAACCCAAATTTTATCTAAAAGACAATATGTGTGTAGTAAATTCAAATAATATTCAAATATTTGACAATAATCCAAAAGGCCCTATTGCCTCAACTTTCACTAATTTTTGTGTGTGTATCCCGCATAGATGAATCTTTTAGCATCATTTGACGTTTGACAACTAAAAAAATCTTGCTTAGATACACTTATGTGAGTAGTAGAGCCAAAAAAACTACATAAGTTGGTACTAACGTTAAATTAACCCTAGAACAATCTAAAATCAGAAGTGTGTCTTTCCTTATACGCCAAGTGTGATATTTAACACAATTGTTCTTCATATGCTCATAACTCTAACAGAAGTAACTACTAAATTCCTAATGTTGTTTCTTTTAAAGTGGACAAATTTTGCAGTTTCTTTATCTTTATTCAATATTCTTGTCCTTAAAGGTACTGCCAAGTGAGTACTTTCAATCTTGTTTTGTTTTGAGAGTTCTTATTTTTACACACAATAAGAAATGAGTTCATTAAGAGACCATTTGTCCCTTTGATAAATGATGTTAAATTGAATTGTACTAGAAGAGAAACCAAAAAACTATTTGCACGAGCAATTATCAAATAGCTCTAACTGTAGTGCCTTTAGTTTTGAAGCAAGATGAGATATGTCTATGATGCACTCCCTTATATTTCCTTTTATTTCACACTTTATTGAAATCACGTTCGATGTAATCAAACTTGTTTCAACTGTATTGCTTTTGACAAAACACCTTTTTAAAAAAAATGAAAAAAATTTCCTTGGCAGTGGTAATCCTTTTGGACGTTGTGTCCCTGGATGTTTCTAAAAAATTCTATAAATCATGATAATGAGATCGAGCAATTTGAACTATCCCACTTCTCAAAGTCCTATTGGAACTTTTATCTGTAAGAGCAGTGAGTTGTTTAATCCATAGCGTAAGTTAGTCTCACTCATCATGGAAATAAAGTTGATGTTAACAAATATAACAAAAGAAAAAAAAAGAACAAAATAATATATACACGCACGTTCGAATTTTTTTTTTATAAAAGTTATAGGTCCATTACAAGATACCAAATACAACATTAATATTTAGTCTTTGGGCAAAAATATTAACTTGTAAGTAGTACTCTTGTTGTAGTAATCAAATATTAACAATAATTTTTTTCAAATAATAAGTCTTTGAACCGACTTACTATTCAAATAGAACCTAATAATTGTTACATATTTATTACCACAGGTATGCATATAATTCGACCAAATATTGACCTCCTTTGGGCCGATCTATATCTGCATGAATCACATACCCACAGCCTTCTTTATATTCCAAAATAAATTAACTTTGACAAAAGAGGCCACGTTGACAGTATGTTGTCTCAATTAATTTATTTAAAAAACTCATCCTTAAAAAATAATTGAATACAAAGTTAACATAATAGGATTCTGTTCATATAATTCTGTCAAACATTGATCTTCCGTTGGGCCGACCAATATTGTCACGCTCATTATTTTCTTTATATTTCAAAACAAATTAGTTTTAACAATATAGACTACTTTGGTAACATATGGTTTCTATCAATTTATCTCACTACAAGAAATTTAACTATTACCGTCAACATATTATCGTTGGACGCGAGCCGACGATATTACCGTTGGTAAACGCAATATAACCGACGGTAACCGGTTCGCGCAAAAAGAACCGAAAAAAATGCATCAAATTATAGTCGGGAAAAAATTTTGACTGTAACGCCAACGGTAATTATTCGCGGGAAAAAGCGCAAAAAAGTTACCATCGACATACACCAACGGTAAAAATGTGAAGTTTTTTTTAATGAAAAATAAAAAACATTTCCATCGGTCACAACAAACGGTAAATTCAAACCAATTTTTGAGTACAAGAAATGCATGTGTCTCTATTATTTTTGAGTCTCCGTATTTTGTGTTTTAAAATGCTTACAAAACACTACCTAACAAAATAAAATCTAAAACAGAACAAATCAAAACAAAACAAGGAAATGTCAGATCAAGCAACTCCCATTCAGATAGTAACTGCTGCGATTGAAATTTAGATAAAATTAACTGCCATATGCTTCTGAAATCACGGTCATATGCATATCATACCCACACCATCAAATAATTCATTTGTCAATATGTGAATTAATCCACGCATAATTGGCTTAAACTCAACAAAGTTGAATAATTAAACTTCTCCGAATTCTTCAAATTAATCGCCTCTCAAATTAATAGCTCTAGTCAAATGCTAAACCTTAATATCTTATGTCTCTGCCAATTGAATTTTTGATGCGCTCATAATAGCAAAATAAGTTTGCAGGGACAGCAGTGGAACCCACAGAAAAATAATTCGTTACGCAAAATATATGGACCCAAGAAAATAGTTTCTTCAAATCTCATGGGAGGCCATAGACAGACACCACTATAGCTTTATCCTTTAATTCGCATTGCAGTTCGTATTGTTTAATTTGTTGGTAACAAGATCTGTCATGAAGTTGAAATGCTACTTACCCTATCTGTGTTTCTGCCTTTTGTATCAACCGCATAAATAAATAATGAGTCCTGTTATACGTATACTAAAAAATATACATCATACATATACTTTATATTTATATACATAAAGTTTGTGTTTTAATGCGTGTAATGTTTGCGCACTTAATTAAGTATAATTGAGAATATCATCTATAAGTTTGTAATGTTTGTGCACTCATCAGAATAAAATTTTTGCATTATTAATAGTGTATGTATGAGTATATAAAACTGGATGTCCATGTAATATTTTTTTAAATAATATAATATGTTTAAGAAAGGGAGAGAGAAAGGGTGGGGAGGGACCAGTGCAGTAGGAAAAACCTTATACTGTATCCGCTTGTCTAGTGATGACCATGTTTTTAGGCTCCTTTAGTCGCGTAAGATTTAATAGTTTTAATTAATATTATAAAATTAATTTTTATCATATATTTAGTGTAATATAAGATACTATAATTTTATATGCTTGTATTAATTAATTATATTTTTTGAGATCTGATTAGATTTGATATTATTTTTTTACTCAATTTTAAATTATTTTTATTTGTCCCCTTTTTCCTTTTCATTATCCTATAATTGTCAAATATCATCAGTACATTATCTTTTTTTTCTCTCTCTCACTCTCTCATGGTTATTGTTTCTGATTTTGCCCCTTCCTCAAATTCACTATCTTTTAATAATTCAAAGCACATAGACTAGGAAATTCTGAATATATCAATTTAAAAATTACTCACAAACCTTATGTTCATTTTAAAAATTATTCACAAACCTTATGTTCATTTTCTTTTCTGATTATCAATTTGACTCAAAGAAATAAAAACTCATTTTTTGAGGAAAAATAATTTTTTTTCTTGATTGAGTTTATGCAAAATTTGAGAACTTTGTTTTGGATCATTTGTTTCTTAAGTTTTACAATAAACACTTTTCGTTTATGGTGAAAGAGTTTATCTTTTAAAATAATTTTTTGGGCAGTATCAAATATTATTATAGGTTTATTTAATTTTTTTTAAAAATGATCATGAGAGATTATGCTTCAGAAAATGTTTGTTTTTCTAGTATTAGTTATAAATTAATACTACAAAGATTAAATAGGATAAAATCATATAATTATATGTGACACACCAAACACATGATAATATATAAATTTATATAATGTATTTCTTATATTATATTGTCAAGTGTTATACTATCATGTTTAATACTATCAAATTTTATCTTACACGTTAGCCAAATGAGGACATAACAACGAAATATTTAATGACTAAGATCTGCTTCTCTCGTCTTTTATTTAAACATAACTATTTTGCTTAATAAGTCACTTAATTATTTTTTTGGTGAATTTTGAAAGTGTGGAATATATTATTCTCCTAATTATGTAAGGCAGAGCATTAAAGATTATTCTTCCTCCCAATAAATGTGTTTTTTGAGGGTCAAAAAAATATGAGATAGATGATTCTTAACATGATATTAAAACAATCAAACTTATATTCTCATCATTATAAGGATTTAAATTGTTTATCATTTGTTCAATAGTTTATCGGTCGGTCTCCTACCTACATAATATTTTATCATTTATTCATGAGTAAAGTATCCCTTCGGTACCTTTTTATAGAAAATTTTCCTCTATTTCTAAAACCTATATATATTCGAATCTAAAATATTTCATTAATTAAAAATATTTATAAATTTATTAAATTATCCATTATACAAAGTACTTTATTAAATTATTTAAAGATAATCATGATGTGTGGTGTGATGATAGCTCATATTGTCTCTTAAATAGAGGTGTGTATATGGGTCATGGCCTACGTACGGACCGGTGGACTGCTAAATCCACACGGATTTGGACTAGTTAATTTGTTGATTCGTTTAGATGCAGAATTTTTTACCCGCCCTGCGTAACTCGCGAGCTTAACCCAGACCAACCCACAGACTACTTTATCATATATTTATTTATTTGTAATTGTTATTTATCTATTTTTTTATTCACCCATTATTTAATTTATTTTTCTTATAACACTCAATCCAACTAATAAGGAATAACCATAAATTACAAACTCATTCCACAAAAGCTAAAATTCCATGCAAAATTTCCTTAACTTTTTTTATCATTATAAGTTTAAGAAATAGTGATTATGCGTTTAATTTTACATTGGTTTCACATTTTTTTCTTTTGCATTTTTTTTGTAATAGACTAATTTTTTTAGATAAGATGGACTAAAAGTTTAAATTAAATAAATAAATATAATGCGGGTTGGGCTGCACACCCCACAAATTATGCGGTGTGGACGCGGGTTGGTATAGTTGCCGGTGTATTTATTTTGTGGACCAATCTAGTCAAACCCGTTTACTTTTGATCCATTACAGATTGGGCTAAAAAGACTGGGTTGACTCGCACATATAGCCACCTCTACTCTTAACCATGAGGTTGGAGGAATGGAAAACCATTTTATAGTCAGCTGCCTCCCACTTGGTATAGGCTCACTTAGTCACTGCTATCGATCATAGAAACCTTAGATACACCAGAAAAAAAATATTGAAATGTATACAATTTCCCACTTTAGAGGGATATTCTGGAGGATCCAAATTCGTTACATTGCTTCTTTTTACTTGTTACTATAAGGCATCCAGACCTAAAAATTAATGCCGTAGACAAGAGATGTGATTATATGATTCAAAATCTCATCATTTTCAAAATGAAAATAAGAGAGTTAAGTTCACAATCTTACTATTTATTAATTAGAGGATCAATGGCTATATTAATATGAGATTATTATGTAAATAAACCATGAGGATGCAAACATAAGTCTTGCCATTTTATTTTGAAAATGAGAATATCTTAGTCCTTAATTTATGATTGAAAATACAATTGTAAGTGTTTATTATTTGCTTTTTGAAGTGCAATTGTTAGTATAATTTCTCAATTAAAAGAATTTTTTTTTATAGATGATCTATTGTTATGATTAATCATCAATTACAATTGTACCGAAACCACAATTATTATCTATACATGATTGGTATATTTTGGCATCTTTGTTGTTTCAATCATTGAAATTTTAGAAAATATGTTCATAATGGGTCCGAATAAAGCTTTTTATTGATTTTTATGACAGAAATTATGTACACAATTTGATTTTAGACCAATTAAATTAATTACTATTTAAAAATAAATAATTTGATGTAAAAAGTCTTTTACACATTCATTTAACTATAAATATATTACCGTATTATCAAAATTATGGTGTGACGTGATGATAGTGTTGGAAATTTATATTTCCAATAATTGTATGGGCTCATATTGAATGACAATTATATTAGTTATTTATCATAAGGGGCTTAATCTTAGTGATCTAATTTTTGTTAAGCCTGTTGGACTCAAAGAAAACGAATGTGGGCCCAATATGAGTAGATATCAGTATTGGCCCATCAGGGGATAATGGGAACCCTGATGAGCTTAAATACGCAGGAACGGTTATTGTAACAACCCGACTTTTTCTTCGAATTAAAATGCGATTTAAGGCAAAAAACAAAAATTAAAAATATAATAATAAGGAAAAGGCAAGATAAAAGGAACTAAAATTCAAATATTAATTTTATTTCTGTAATATTAATTAAAAATAATTCTTTGACGATCTCGTGACGTCCGGTGACGTTCGGATCGAAATTAGGGTTTTATTGTAATTTCTTTACGACTCATAGGAGTCTGTAAAATAAATGAACATGAAATTAAATGTAAGAATATGTCATCTAAGATTTTAATATTAACCAGGATAATTAATAGGTCACAACGGTATGCCCGGAATATTTTTAGGACGTCCGGACATAAACAATTAATGAACAAACATAACCTAAAATACACTAAGGGCAAAATAGGAAATATTAATGGCCAAGAGACCAAGAAAAGGCACGGCTGCCCTTTCTCCCATGCCAAACCGAAAACACTCACACAAATACTCACCAAAGTTCATTCATTTTCTCCTAAGGTTTCAAGGCCACAAAGCTTCAAATTCACCAAGCTTAATCATCACCATCTTTTGTTCTCATCATCATCAATCACTCAAAATCATCAAGAAGGCAAGCTAGCATCAAGGTGAAGAGTTTCTCTTCAAGTGGAAACAAGAGAATCAAGTTCCATAACCCTAAACTCCATAATCTAGGGTTTATGCTTTCTTGACAAAGAAGAGTTCAAGCAAGCCATCAAGCTTCAAGCTCATCATCATAATTCATTCTTAAGTCCCTAAGGAAGGCAAAGCAAGCATAGTTGGTAAGTTTCATCACTTGGTGAAGAACCAAGCTTCCATGGCCATATTTACCCTAATTATGTCAAGTTTTCATTCTAGGTCAAGAAACCTTCAAGTAAGCAAGCAAGGCTTGGTTTCCTTTTCTACTAGCATCAAGAAGCTCTTGAGGAAGTGGGTAACCCTAGTTCCTCACCTCTTTGATGGTGAATGAGTGCTTGTGTATGTTATGTGCTTATTTGCTTATGTATGTGATTTATGGAATATGTAATGAAATATGTTAGAATTGATGCTAGGTTTAGGAAGACAATTCTGGAGGGTCTTGTGACCTTGATTAGATGTGATTATTATGCTTGAATCATGTGTGAGACTCATGTAGGGTGCCATGGAAGAGAAGGGAAGAAAATGGAAGAGAATGGCAATTCGGTTTGCATGTCTCGAACAGGGGTCGCTGAGCGACGTCTCAGGCACCGCTGAGCGAGACATGACTTACGTGGAAAGGTGAAAAGATATTTTTAAATTAAGGCGGTGGAAGAAGGCTCGAGAAAGTTTAGTCGCTGAGCGATAAGGTTGGTACCGCTGAGCGATGCAACCTTTATCGCTGAGCGCCAAGGTCCAAACCGCTGAGCGAACCTCAGTTTTCGCTGAGCGGCTTGAGACTAAGAAAAGCTGATGGTACCCTCTTGAGGCTCATAGTATGGTATTTGATGCTGTATGATGATTGATGGCTGGATTGTATGCACGTATATGCTGTATGTTAGGAATTAAGATGGAACATGCATGTTATGGGTAAATTATGTTGAAATATGTGATATGCCATGTACTCTGAGACACCTAGTTAAAGATATGATAATTAACTCTGAAATAAGGAAAGATGCTGAAATGAACCATAGGGAACAAGTATGCCATGCTGCAGGTACAAAATGCTGAATTACTGCTGAACTGCTGAATCAGGGCCAATGCCCAATACTGCTGAACTAGGGCCAATGCCCATACTGCTGAAATTATGGCTAAATGCCACATGCTGAAAAGGGCTAAATGCCCCAATACTGAAATTGGCTATATGCCACATACTGCTGAGGCCGTGATCACGAGAGCCAAATGACAAGCCCATTTCAGTAGGTCGGATAGACATACTGAAGATGGAAGCCCGCCACAGGTGGTGTCGAGATGGCATACCTGGAGGTGTGCGGTTACCACGCCTATGCATTGTCGTACGGGGGCAAGCTTAGGTGGGGGTACGATACCAGCCCACTGTCGAGGGGTCCCTAGGGGCACACGGCAGGTGGAAGCCCACCGCAGTAAGGTCAGGACAGTGTCGGCCTATACTGAGGGTGTGAGGTTATTCCGTCATACTAGTGTCAACAGAGGACATTATTATGGTGGGAATAACACCTATGCTGTTATACTGCTGTATTCTGCTGCACTGCTGTATTCTGTTATGCTGTTAAATGCTGTTACTCTGTTACATTCTGCTGGACATGTTATGCTGCTCATTCTGTCATGGTTATGCTGATGATTCTGTGATATATATTCTGCTGAATTCTGTTATGTTTGTATTCTGCTGAATTCTGCTATGTCTGTATTGGATGATGTGATGTTTATTCTGATGACTCTGTTCTGCTGAATGTATTCTGATTTCATGCCGTTACTCAATTTATCTGGAATGTATATTTCTGCTGTTATGCCGTACCGTCAAGAGCACGCTCGAGACGGTTAAGTATATGCACGAACTGTTAATCAGCACGAGAATGTAGTAAGCAAGAATAGTTCCCATGTCACATGTTAATGCTGCTAAAGCCGTTCAGATAGGCAAGATAATAAATAGTAGGCTGATTAGTATGTATGTTCACTAGAGATCTCTGAGCGGCCTGAAGTCCGACATAATCTGATGTACGACTCAGGAACTAAGGTTATTTCCACTGAGAACCTACCGTTCTCATTCCCCACTGTTTTATGACTTCAGGTACAGAAGAGGATGACTCTTATTTTGAGGATGCAGAAGAGCCGCCTGATGAGCCATGAGCGGCTAGGAGCTAGATAGAGGATTATGTTTTGCCAAGGGCTTACTGTGTAGCATTCCAGTAGTCCTTGTATTTTGATGCTGTGTATTTTGGGATTCTGTATGTGACATTTTGATCTATGTACATATTATGTATACAGTGATGTGACTTTGTATGGTGGACCCACTGAATGTATATTACATGTTCTATTTATCATAATGTTATCCGCTTTGTTATATTGATTTATTTCCAACGCATGGCTCTATGTTATTATTAATATGATACAAGCAAAAGTTTAAAACGGGTCCTTATTTTATGAGCAATGACTATTTTCAAAAGATAACTATGGACTAAGGTATTCCGACCAGGTAGACAACAACCTAGTGAGCTTTGTTTACTACGTACGGGTAAACAGTTAGCTAGGGTGTTTCAGTTATGGTCCCCAATACACCAAATCACAATCAGTTCTCACTTCTCCCCATCAGAAGAGAAACATCAGGCACTAAGGGATTTGGTTGAGGAAGGCCATAGAACCACCGGCTCGCTCTCGCTCAATCGCTGCAAAAGGTCTCACAGTCATCCACCATGGATAGGTATTTATCAAACTCTTGTAATCCTTAATAATCTGGCATGATGTAGATCATTCAGAATATCCAACAGATAGCTCACATTATTCCTTAAATATGAGATTGAGGGTTCGATCCTCATGAGAATAGAAAAAATATTTTGTGGTTAATAGTCCAACACTTCGTGTAAGCTCAATAACTACAATTGGATTAATTATTACTAGTGGACACCTTGATTACAACAAAAAAAAAATTATTTGAATCTTAAGTTAGAGTAATTAATTAGCAATTAGCCGTCTTAATTTTACTTCCTGTGGTATGAATACTGATATCCCTACACATTTTGATCGATGTTTCATAGTAGTAATATATACATCAATATTGATTCATCACTCACTTCTTTTATTTCTCTCGTTTTGAGCACTTGTGTGTGTTGCGGGATAATAATAAAAATTGAAAAGAATATGGAGAAGAGAAAAAAAAAAAGAAGAGTAAAACGCATTTTATTTCATTTCAGAGCACGTGATTACATTATTACCATTCATGTGCAATTGTGCCTTCTCTATTTGATAGTCACATCTGCCAACTTGCATTTTCAAGCTTTAGCAAATTCACATGCATCCTTGTAACAAGAGAAGCAATGGAAATTGCCGGGGTGGAATTTATACAACATATTTCATTCAAGCTTTTTGAAGAATAGAATGATATGATTTCTTTTTGGACAAGAAGGATATAATCATTTATATGAAAAATATAAATATATTAATTTTAAGGGAATTATTCCAATACCTTGTTCATAATATAAGATACCAATACCTTAACTTAAATTGTTACTTGTTAAATGTACTGTAGGTTGTTCTTATTTTACAAATTATTTTTATTTTTTATTTTATTTTTTAAAATATATTAACTCACCATTTGATGACACGTAGATAAAGTAACAATACTTATACAATTGAATGAATACCAAAAAGGAAACCTAATTGTAATACTTTATGTTTTACACTATAAATCAATTATGTTTTATATATAATTTTTAGTATGATAACAATCAAATACTTTTAACAGTATGATTATATACAATATTAAATCACTATATTTAAAATTTTATACTAACATCATACCAAAATTTAAATCCAAAAATAAAAGCAAGTACGTTGTTAATTTGGCTGAGAGATAATAAAATATACTCAATAGATATGAGCTAAGGATAATATCCAATATTTAATGAAAATTTTCTTGGTGCAAAAGAAAATGAACAAAGATTACAATCTGGAAAACAAAAAGCCCATCATATAGGCCAGCAAATGAGGGACTGTGCGATTGCCAGGTGGTGGAGCCCGAAGCGTCACAAACTGACCATATGCGTTACTCTCTCCTAGTTATAATATTAAGAATTTCTTAATACTAGCTAACAAATATCATTAAAATATTTGTTAAAAAAATATATATAATATTTTTACATTGAAAACTATAAAATTATCTATTTTTAACGATATTAAGTACTTATTTAACTTAAATTTTTTATTTTAATTTATTTAACTAATGCTCTAATATCAATCGTTTCACAAATTTAATATTATATTCTTAAATTAATGTATCTCGTCAATTAATGAAATATATTATGAAACAAATGAAGTATAAATTTAGTCAGTTCTTAATTAAGTTATTTGAGTTTTTTTTTTCAAATTATTTGTGATTCTCATTTTTTTAAATATAATATATTGTTAAGATTTTAATTATACCCTTAATTAAATACTTTCTCTTTATCATGAAGCATTTTAATTAAATTAAATAATATTATTTTAGTAAACTTATTATTTAAATTACTTTTAATTTTAAATTTCTTAATACTAGCTAAAATCACACGCTCTTTATCAATTTATCCACTTTTAAAATGACATTTGTCATTTTTTTCCTTCCTTATTTTGTCCATAAAATTACCAAGTGTTATTCATAGAGTAGATAAAGTGATAAATTGATGAATTAAGCCTCTCAAACATTAAAAAAAATATGTTACTCTCTTTGTTCCATTTTAACTGTCAAGTTTATATTTTGTAGAATCTCAAAATATGTCTATTTATAATATCTAAATGTTATTTTTTTCGTTTATACTCATAATTGTAGTTGAACGTTTATTAGTATAATTGATATAAAAAGAATAATAATGATATTTGTTAGCAAAAAATATGATTGTATATCTCAGATGCTGATTTACAATAGAGAGTGAGCCTATATATAAGCTGAAAACCCAACGACAAAAAATAAATCATAATCAATAACTAGATCTTATAAGATCAAATCAAACGATATATATATTCTATTATTTTTAACACCCTCCCTCAAGCTAAAGCTCCATGAGCTTTCGGGGACTACACAGAGGCAGTGATAGGCAATATCGGAGACTGCACAGAGGCAGCGATAGGCAACATCGAGGGCTGCACGGACTGTACAGAGGTAGCGATAGGCAACATTGGAGGAGTCGCCACCGACGACTTTGTCAGAGAAGATGCCGGAGACGAGGCTGGAGATTGAGCGACGGTGGAGCTCACCAACAATGCGACAACTAGCATTAATGCAACCATGGAAGAGTTGCAACAATAAACGTGACACGATGACGTGAAAAGAGTACGGATCTGGCAACAGCGACGGTGATGGGCGAGAGCGGCGAAGGACGCGCGGAGGGAGGTTGAGCTCGCGGATCTGCGCAGCAACAACTGGGTTCGCGAAGGGGACATCAACGTTGAAGTGAACACGCGAGCAGATGTCGCGATGGTGACGGAGGCCGCATGAGGCTACGCGGTGGCTGTTCGCGATAGTGGGGATGCCGCACAAGTGGGGAGTTCGGTGGCGGATTCGACCTCGGAGAGTGGGGCGGTGGTCCAGATGGCAGCTTCCCGCCGTACAACGGCGAATGCGATGGCTGATCTGCGATGTGTCTTGTGGATGGGCCACGTTCCTCACAATGGGCCACGAATCCGAGAGGGAGAAGAGGCAGAGCTGTAAGCGACTTGGGATCTGGGACAGCGGACAACGTGACGCGCGGATCTGAATCTGGATTCGTGCGGACTACTGGCGAGTCTCCTTTAGAAGGTGCTTCGAAGGCTGCCGCTGGCAGGGTTGTTGTCAGCGACAAAGATGAGCAAGGGTGGAGGGAGACGACAAAGAGGCTGTGGAGGGCGGCGAAGGACACGAAAGCTGGAGAAAGATGAGGAATCAGAGATTGGAGGAGGGAGCCATGGCTTGAGAGAGATGGTAAAGGCAGAGAGAGGTCTTGTCTGGAGAGAGAGATGGGGTTCACGGAGGGTACCATGACTCTGATACCATGTTAGCAGAAAATATGATTGTATATCTCTGGTACTAATTTACAATAGAGGGTGAGCCTATATATAGGCTGAAAACCCAACGAACAAAACTCAACAGCCAAAAATAAATCACAATCAATTACAAGATCTTACAAGATCAAATCAATCAAATCAAATTAAACATAATATATTATATTATTCTTAACAATATTAAAAATACTTTTTTTATATAAGGATAATTTTGTTAATTCATACTATTTTATGCATTTACCAAAATTTTTATTTTTACCTATGAGTTTTGTTAAGAAATGTCATTAGTTAAGAAATCTTAAATAATAAGCTTTAAGTTGATAAAATAATTAGTGTTCTTAAAAATACACAAATTTTACAATTTTTTTTATATAAACTTAATATTTATATTTTCTTAACAAGTATGACTAACTAGTAAAATATTTATCTCAATATACGTGAATTTTGATTTTGTACAGTTAAAATAAAACTTTTAACGAGACACGTAGATACTTGGGGGGAATAGTAGGTGGAAAAGGCTTTGGTCGTAATTGGAGTGGCAATGGTTTTTGGTCAACCTTGAGGAGCAACAGCAAAACCCGAAAAACGAAGACGAAGCCCATAACCAACCCACTCGTGCGGGTGGGCAACACGGCCAATCATTGCAACCACGAGGCCATCATGACCCCCTGACACGTGGCGCCACCGCACGTGCGTATGACAAGACGTTTGCGAATGAGAAATTAATTAATTAATTAAACCTTAGTTGTTACTTGTTTGCCTTTACAGCGCGATCTGATTTGATTAGACTATGGATACGTTGTTGGTATGAAATGAAAAAACCTCCACAAAAGCCAAACATATGATCTTCAATCACATTCCTTCCCCCTACCGTTCCTTTTCCCATTCTACATCACCAAACTTCTTGAAAATTAAAAAAAAAATCTTGAAGAGATAAAGCTACTGTAGTTATTTGTCATAGCTATTATCAGAATCAGACCGACCGGTTCAATTAAGCCAAAAATCGGTGAATCAGACCACTTCCTTGGTTCGATTCTTAATTTAGATTATTCATGTAATCAAAATTAACCAAATCCATAACTTTTAATTACAGCGTTTTAAAACTATGGAAGAATTTCTCTAATTTTTCATATAATGATTGTGCGTTAGAGAACTTCTAAGTCACTTGTGATATTTGATGAAAATATCATTAGTTCGAAACTAAATATGCCTTACCCCACTTTGGAATACCATATCCACAAACAAATTTCTTACAGCATTTTTTTTAAGAATTGGAAAATTTTAAATTCAAATGCATGCACGTTGACCATGAACAGTGAAAGATGGCAAAATGGGTATAGGTCTTTTAGATTTAAATGATAAAACAAGCTATCCCAAGTTCCCAACTATGTACGTCTTGCCGACAAGCAGTGCATAATTTTTTTTTTAGGTTGTCTATCTGGTATACAAGGCTTAACCTTGACTAATCTAGGTCGACTCGGGTCGCGCACTTAGTTATGACAGGTGAGTTTCTCAACGGTGATAACTGCGTACACAAGATCTCGAACTCAGGACTTTTTTTAAGTGATACCAAATCGCTTATCACTTGGACCAACCCCATTAGTCAAGCAATGCATAATTGGTAGTAACAGTGACTCTCTCTGTATATATATAATATCTATAACAAAAATATTAAATCTTCTTAATTATTTAACCTAATTTTTTTAACAATTTTTATAAACGATATTTGATAATAATATTTTTTTATTTTCTTATTTTGTGTATTAAAATTAAAAAGTGTCTTTATAAAATTATTAGAAAGATAAATAGATTAAATAATTGATAGGTTGTAACGTTACTCTATCTGTAATGATAACGCCATAGAAGAGGGAGACAAATTACTATTGTTTTTTTTTTTTTTTTATATAACAATATATGATGATTGTGTTTAATCTTTCTTTGTTAATTTGATTTTAGACCAAACAAATGCCATTATTTCATCTGGATGCAGATCTTCCATGTACTCTCTCACCTGCAAACACTTTTTGATTAATGCGTTTTTCTCCGTTGGATTTCACGGTTGGTTCTTCGTTCCCTGATCAACACGCATAGTTGTTTTGTGGCCTGCACTTCTAAAGAGTCAAACAAGACAAAATTTTGGTATGGAAACAAGATTAATCATTAATTTTTAGTTCTCTTATTTATATATCACAAAATTAAAATCGTGTGTGCCCCCTACAGAAATGTAAATATTATAAAATAAAAAAATAAATGTTATCAAATATATAAATAAGTAATATTAAATATATATGAATATATATAAATACTTTGTGACAAATTTTATTTTTTTATTTTATAATATTTATTGTTTTCTTTAGTGTACACAATATATTAATTTTTGTTATGTATAATAATATATTTTTATTATTTTTAGGTGCGCACATAATAAAAATGAATAGCATATGGTGAGATTTAAAAATGTGAGATATATTATAAAAATAATAAGATTTATTTTTATTATGTATATGACTTATGTTTAAACAAAAATTTTACGCGAAGAGAAGCAAGAAAAAATCAAAATAAATATTATAGCATTATAAGGAGAGTATAGCTGGCTGAAGAGATAGGGAGAAACCACGTGTGACTTATGATCACCCAAGAGACATATATTTGTATTTGCTACGACGTAACATTTATATTCCCTTTGCAGGGAAAGGACAAAGTGCGCATGCCATGACGTTACTGTGTACGGATTTATTAAGCATGGTCTAGTTGTTATTGTAGTATATATAACTAGTCCGAAAGGAAGAGAACCTAGCTAGCTAGTTCCATGGTCCATACACGAGGGGGAGGAAAAAATTGAGTAACTTGTTCATACATAGCTAACCCCACCACCACCCCATGTTCCTATATTATCTATTTAGAATCATTTGGTTTAACTTTTGAAAAATTATTTTGAGAAAAATAACTTTAAAGAATTATTTTTAAAAAATTAAGTTAAGAAAAATTAATTTATGTTTAATTTAAATATTTTAAAAATAAATTAAAAAAATGATTTATGTTTGAATAAAATAAGATAAAATTAATTTTATAGATAAAAATACTAAGAAATCATATAATATAATTTTAAGAGGGGATAAAGTGAAAAAAATTAATATAGGTAATATGGTAAAATATTTTTTTAATTTGTAAAATTCAAACTAAAAGATAATTCTATTTATTTTGACTAAAAATAAGTTTAAGAAGCAAAAATAAATTAAGTTAATGGACAAATAAAAGTCAAATATGTTGGCAACGATAAAATCTCATTCTAAGATGACTAAACTTATATTTGGAATGTGCAAAATGTGAACCAAGCATGCAACTTAATTGTCCTTATTTCGAGCTTAAAGATCTTGAATGTTCTTTATAGCTAGATTTTCTTTCCAAGGCACAGAAATAGAGGAAGAGTTCATGGGGGAGTATGCTGCAGGAGGCTACATTTGAATGCAGTGGTAGTTGTTTGACTGAATAATGTGAAGAAAGAAATAAAAGAAATTTTTGAGTTTTCAATTTAAATATACTTTTAATACATAAAATGATCTTGTAGTCTATGCTCTAAAAGAATTTATTATTTAAAATTGAAATATTATCGGTAAATATATAATCAATATATCAATATTTTTTTTCTCACAAGCATCTTTAATAATCATATCTCTTTAAACTCATTTTTGACATCACTTCAATATTACATCATAAAAAATATTAAAAGACCCAAAATCAGGCACTATAATAGAAAGGACTGAAAGGACTAAGATTAGTCCCTCTCAATTTATGCAAATGTCTCTAATTTTTTCTCCAACAAGGAAAGATTGTCGTTGTTTAACTATGCAAGGGACCAAGACCTATTTTGATATATTGTTAGAGTTGCTCATTCATCACAAAAAATAATAACTAATTTTTTTTTTTGGAGAATTTGAGCTCACGAGATTTTGTGGTTAATATAATAATGCTTTGTTACTGTACAAAAAGTCTGAAGAAAGAAACCCATGCCATGGTCGACACCTTACGAATGCATAGCTAGCTTAGCTAGCAGCAGCCAACCACCACCAAGTAGCCTTTTTAAAAGGGATAAGTATTTTATAAAGGTTTAAAGTAAGAAATTTTATTTTAAAAAATAAAATAAAAATTTTTATTATTAATTTAATAAAATAATATAAATTTTATTTTTTATTTTATTAATTAAATTAAAATATTTATTTTATTTTTTAAAGTAAAAAAAAATTATTTTAGAATATCTATTTTTTTTTTCAAGAGAGTCGACTTTGACACAACGAGGGTGTTTGTACTGACTGACACGCAGAGAGGGGTGTGTCAGTGTATTCAATTCAATTGAAAAGAAGCTGAAACAAAAGCAAACAAACAAATTAAGCTTCAAAGATCAAACTTCAAAGAGCAGCAGGGCCAATCAGGTACACTGGGAAACTCCTCTGGATGAGTCAATGGTGAAAAATTATTAGTTGTTTATTCATGTAATGTCAGGTATATTGTGATTCAAAAATAGCATTTGTTGATCTTAAAAATAGTTATTTATTAAAGGAAAAAATAAATATTATTAAATATAAATAAAATAATATTAAATATACGTATATATAAATATATAAAAATATTTAATGATAATATTTATTTTTTTCTTTAGTAACATAAAAAGTATTTTATAAAAATATTTATTTATCTATCATATAATATTTATTTATTTATTAGGTGAGAATCGAGTGATTATTGATTGTAGTACAAAAGATGGATTCAAATTATTTATAAGGTGTTGCTAGTTAATGAATAAAAAAGGAAATATTTTTTTGAAAAGATAAAACTTTTAATATTTTAATGCATTAAATGCTTTAAAAATTTTAAATGCTTTAAAAATTTTAATTTTTTTTTTATTATTGACTCCTTAATAAAGGTGAGACTGGTTAAAAAAATTTAGATTCAATGCTTCAAACAATTATAATTTTTATCTTTCTAATATAAAATTTTTATTTCTTAATTCCTTGCACGTGCCCTTAACATTTGGTTAGAAAAACTCATAAAGTAATACTTACCCATGTAAGTTGGTGATAATTCTCTTAAATTCAAAATTAAATATTCCTTTATAAATTATGAGATATTATTCTATTTAACATTCTCTAAGCTACAAATTATGAGTAAATTTTTAATTTTGTCCTCAAGAAAAAAATTATCAAATTTATTTTCAAACTTAAAAATATCAAATTCATTATCAAATTACTAAAAGTCAATTAAATTAATTTTTTAATATTAATCAAATTAATTTTTTTAAAAATTATTTTAATTAACTTTTAATAACCTTACAAAATTCCCTTAAAAACAAATTAAAAGTTTAATCAATTAATTATTTATGGTCAATATTGCTGGTTAAACTTAACTTAACTCAGTCTGTGAGGGAAGAATGGTAAATTTGGGGGTTGGGCCCCCTATGGCAGAGGCATCATCATGATTGAGTTGAGCAAACCAAGAGAGGGTGTGGGGTGGGGGCCTTCAATCATTGCTCACGCGCGGCTCTGCCTCAAAACGTGGCCGCACGATGTTCCAAACACTCTTCCTTCCTTTACATATCTCATCATACCCTTCCCCCTCCCTTTCAAGGGCTCTTCTTTCCAAGTCACTACTACTCCCTTTGACCACTTCAAGCCACTCATCCTTATCAAGTAATTTTTTAAATTTATTCTTAAAATTATTAACATCAATCAAATTTATTTATATATTATGTATTAATTTTTTTACTTTTTACTAATATATAAATTTACTATTTAGACTCATTTTAAATTAAATTTAATATTATATAAAATATTAATAAAGTGTTAATCTCAAAATTATGGATTAATGTGATGTTTTATGTAAAATAAGTTTACATAATATTTTTCATAATTTAGTTAACTAACGATTAATTTTGAACGGATCAATATAATGAATGCATCAAGACCTCACTTTTTCTACTTTGTGGCCAAGGCTGCCTTAACAAAGGAGAACATCTTTAAACATTGCGAAAATAGTTAGTTACGTGCACCGGTTTGATTTAAGATTGATGATCCAATAGACAACAAAAAGAAAAGAAAAAGGTAACCAAGATTACCCCTGCGTTGTTAAGACTTACCAAGACATTCTCTTCACTTTGTTAGGCACCTTTGAATTATGTAATGTTTTGAATGCTTTCACATAATTCGTCGAGGCAGCATGATAATATGATATGTAGACAAGGAGACAAAGTTTCTATGATTGGGAAGAAAAGTGAGCATTAATGTTTTACAACACATAATAAACAATTGATTAGAGGAAAAGAACTTATAATCTGCTCAAATTTAAATTCCAACAACTTGGCAATGCATGGCAGAGGCATTGACTACTGTGTGAATTGCTAAGCATGCAAGTAGATCTTCTAATTATATGGTTCATATTATAGTTTATCTAGCTAGTTTGATAATTATTGCCTTTTCTTTTCTTTTTTGGTGAACTACTGGTCATTACACGTTGGTATTTAAATTGATCAATAGCCTATAAAGACAAAGAGAGAATAACAGTTTAAATTTTTACTATATCTTTACCGGTTAGAAAGTAAAACAATAAAAAATTAAAACGAAATAACTTTAGCATTTGGTATAGTTAATTGGATGTAGCCCGCCTTTGGTAGGGTACGTTTTGTGTATCACAAAATTTCAATTCACTTCTGAGTAAACTCTCAATGTGTTCCCATTTAATATATCCCTACAAAAATTAATTAGTTTTTTAAATATTTATGAGGTAAACACTCCATGTCACTTTTTTTTTTATATCTATTTTTGATAATTTTTTCAACTAAATTAATTGAATTTGTTATTATTTCATGTTTTATATGATTATAATAAACTTTTCATTAGTCAAATAATTGAAATAGCTAATTTATAAGTGATTTAGAGATTTGAAGACCATTTGAGCTTACGATGTACCTCTCTATAAATATTGTATTAAAAGCATTAATTTATCACAATTAGATTATATAATTCAATAATATGTCATATTAGATCATGAAATGATAACAAATTTCGATGAATTTAGTTATAAAAATTATAAAAAATGGATAAATTAAGTAGCATGAGATATTTACCCTATAGGATATTTAAGAACCAAAAAAAATAAATGTGTCCCATGATTATGTTAATCCTTTTTGTAAATAAATAGTTCAAATTAATTTATGATAATACGAAGAAGAAATGTAGGTTAAACTTGTCTTTTAAAGTGTATAAATGATTTAAATTAATCCTTATTAAAAAGAAAGATCAAAAATCAATTTATCATATACTTCTTTTATTAATTTGAGCTGATTGAGAGATTAACATGTCTTACTTTTTTATAGTAAGGGATTGTTACTTTGAAATGTATTTTGATGAACCAATTTGTCCAACATTTTTTTATCAAACATTTGTGGGAGACATTACTCTTACAATTTAGGATAATAGAGTATTGCTCTTTGTCCACAAATACGTATTTTTTAACCAAAAGAAAATTATCTACAAATATATGTTGTTTTAAAATTTCAATGCAATATTAATTATTTATTTTCATGTTTTATCCTTATTTAATAGAGATGAAAAATTTAATAGAGAAAATTTGAGAAAAACAAAAATGACAATTTTGCCAAGTCAACATAAATTCTTTTGTGTATTTTGGTAATATTAATGATTTTGTAATAAGTATACAACTTTAAAAGACACTTATTTGTAAACAGAGAATAAATGTTACTCCCCCTTTCTACAAGTGCATTTTCAAGAAGTCGAACTTGTATATAAGTAAACTGCTTACGACTTATCCAAAAACTTGTTAATGTTTACTCTATGCTCCTTCCTGTTCACAATATTTGTTTAAAGTTTTTTAATTCAAGTTTTTAAATTATTTGTCCATCCCTCATTTCAGTGTAGCATTAATTTTTTCATTTCAACAATGCCATTAGTTATTAAGCCACCATTAATGGGGCATTGGAAGAGTGATTAAATGCATTAGTAAAATTAGATAAGACTGATATTGTAGTACATTCAAATTCAATTTTTACAATATCAATAAAATATATATTTTTTCTTAATTCTTGTGGTTTAAATTTGGTAACTTATTTTAAAAGGGAGAGAGTATTTTATATATATCTATAAAAATTATACCAATTTAATATTCGAAAGAAAAAAAAAATACGATTGTATCGATTCTGTCGGTAATGGTAGGTGACACCTTTCATTATCATCGAGTTGTGAACACTCGATTGATGTACCTTAGAAGAAACAACATAATAGATGAAAAACAAGGAGAGTAATAAATCAGATATTTGCTTCCTCCACAAATTAAAACCAATCACTGTCAGTAAATTTTGTAGATCTTATTACTGTCTTTTAGGTCTGCGTATGTGAGACCCGTGACATTAATGATCAAAATCTTGCTTCGTCTTAGAGAAGGCAGGAATATTCCATATGATAAAGTCTTTGTTTGCAATGATACTGCTTAATAATTTAACGCGATCGACAAGAGCAAGGAGAAAGGAGGAGTGAGAATTAGAAAAAACGAGACTCGATGTGTTCTTTTTTTTTTTTCCTGAACCGAGGGTACTAATTCCCCTCACACCAGGTAACTGAATGAATTCACAAAAAATGGTAGGTTAACGGTTAAAAAATATTTTTTTATTTTTATTGGTGAGAATCAAATTCACGATGATAATATAAATAGGGTTGATAAAAATACTTATGAATCTGGATATTCACAAATATTATCCGCGACGGACATGGAAATATTTGCAATTTTTGTACCCACAAAGAGAAGTATCTATGCTCTTTTACTAATGGTATGTAACTTATGAGTATCTGTTAATTACCATATGTAAAATTACGTAAATATCTATGCTTATATCAATACAAAAACAAAAATCCTAATCATTTTTATCTACAACATTATTAGATTTTTATAATGTATTTTGTTAATTTAAATTGTAATTTGTTAGTAGTAGTATTGTAATATACTATATTTTATAGTGATTTTTCATAATAAAAAAATCTTAAATTCTTTACAAATATTTATGATACTCACGAGGATTCAAATTCTCACGGGTGCGGGTTATGAATACTCATGATGAGTATGAGTAGCAAAATATTAAATGAGTATGGATAGTTGAGGCATGTACTTGTAATTACAAATACCCATTATCATCCCTAAATATAAACTACCACTATGCCACATCTCATAGTTAAATTAATATATATATATANTATATAGTTTATTAACAACAAAAATTTTTACCTAGGAACAATTGTAACACTTCATTCTTGAGTGCACACCCAATAAAAGTGGGTCACACCATTTTTCCATTTTTATTATGTGACAAATATTTTTGGAGTCCACCCATCATGATTCCTTATTATTATGCGTGTTCAAAAATAAAGTATTATATACTTGTGTCCAAGAAAAATTTCTCAAAATTACAAGTCATAGTGAGGAAAAACTAATAATTAAGTGGCATTTCAGCCTCAATGGTTAATAAAATTGGAGAAACAAGCATGACAAACGTTTAAGAATAAATTTGGTGTTAAACCAAAAGGGAAAAAAATAATAAAAGAAAAAAGAAAGAAGAAAATGTTGGATAATTTAAGCACCAAAAAAAGAATAAAAGAATAGTAAATTAAAACCAAAGGCCTTTGTAAACAGATATGGGCTCACTAACTTTTGCTTTCGGCCATGCACGTCTCATCAAAAATTTTAGTCCCCACCAACGCGTTCATGCGTCAGTTGAATTAAAAATGTTGAAGGGACAAATACAACTACAATGCAATGAATAGAGCAAATGCAACTCTTCAGAAAGAAGTTTCTTTCAACTATAAAAAAAAGTCTATGAAGTGGAGAATAAGAGGCAAATACAACCCCAAAACTTAGTGATACGTGTAAATATTGTAAGTACATCAAAATTAAACTCAGTTTAAACTTCAATTAAACTTAAACTTAGTGGCACTACTAGTTGGCCGAGAATTTAGCCTTTTAGCCATCCCTTGTAACTGAGTAATAATCCAAGAATAAAAGAATGGTAAATCATACCATGACAACTAAAACTTGACCAAAAATGTAGGTTGTGGCTCTAGGTTAAGAAATTGCTTTGGCTTAAGTACTGGTTCCTGGTTTATGGGGTAGATCACTTTTCACTATCTTAAAAGCAATAACTAATATTAAGTGATAAAGAACCTCTTTCTTAGAGCACCACGAGCAGAAGAGTTTCTTCTCTAATTAAAATTGAATAGTGAATAGAATTTAAGGGACATTACCATGAAAAGAATTGCCTAGTTTAAAATATGTAGAAGTTCTTTTCCAAAACCAAAAACCAACTAGGAAATGGGTTTGATAATAGAGAAATTATTATGTAATGATAGGCATCACGTTGAATATGTTTTTGATCACGCAGAAAATGACATTTCAACTTTAAGTAATGAATTATTCAAAGGCGAAGAATAAAATGTGATTGTATGTAGTTAGAAGCATATCTAACATGACGACACTCAGATTCTTCAAACAAATAAAACAAGTTTTCACTTCAACATTAATCTGATTTTAAATTCAGGAAACAGACAAAAGGGATCTCTTGTTCACAAACAGTGCACAACTAAACATCGTGATTCAAGTGTAAAACGTGATTCCTGCCTTTAACTTAAGCATATTCAAAACCAGCAATATGCTTCAAATGTCAATTATAAACAGCTTTTCAGCTATTTGATAATGCTCTACATTAGCTGATATATACATCATCTATGAAATGAAGCCATAAAAAGGTAGATAATGCTTTCAACTATTATATCCATTGAAGCATCTCAAACACAATCATACAATTATGCATATATGATACAATACCACCAGGAATATATTCAATAAACATCCATAGGATTTGCCTTAAATTGTTATAAAGAGATAATAGTCATGAAATAATATTCTCTCATCCACAGGCCACAGGCAGTTGGGTTTTATCTTTAGTACTCAAGTCTCAACACAACCTAGGTTTTTTAGCAGATAGAAAAGAATCATAGTGATGCAGCAATAATTGTTGAGCATCGTTCATATCATCTAATATCCAAAAGATGCCCCAAATTACATAAGAAAGGCATGATGAAGCGCCATATGCTCATTATTTAAGAGCATTCATGTTACACCTGTATGCCACTTAGTGCAACCAGATGTGAATAAATTTCCCCTGCTTGCCTTTTTCCCCTCTATTCCCTTGCTCATGTTATTCGATACCTTGAGCAATGTCTAAAGGTAGCACAAGAAGTTGGAATCAAAGGGGACCATGACAGCACTTAGCCACTTACAAACTAAAAAGAAAAACATAGACAGCTAAGATTACATTGACTTTGGAGTGTTCTATGCTATGTATATCAACTTCTGCTTCATGACTTCTACCTATTTTCCTTTATCAGATGCAGACATGAAATAGAATCAGCAACTAGCCAATCAGAGACTGACTAAAGTGACTGACATCTATCTGAAAATTCCTCTTAGAACAAGATAAAAAGTTTTGTTCCTTTTCATTCCCTACTTGACATCGACATTTCCCATTCACAATATTGTTAATAAATTTGTTGAGTTGTGAAGTGGTTAATAGAACAGAACAAGACTTTCTCTTACTCTAAGAACACCTAAGAATTTCTCTATTTTTTTCCTGACAAATAGCTATATTTTGGATCAAACACATTATATGTCCCCCCATAAGAGTCAGACATGACTCCTTTAATTCTCTTTGACACAAGACCAAGTGAAACGTTACTTGAATTATTAGCTCTTAGCACCTAAGAATTTCTCCTTTGATCTAATTTAATTTTCGATTCTAACCTTGCTTGTTCCAAAAGTGAATGAAACTGTTTAGTGGCTGAAAACTAAATCAGCCAAGATCTTTCTCAATCCAACTTTTTTCTTGAAAAAAAAAAATCAGTCGAAATATCCTTCCTACCTCCAGGTATTTCCTCATCCTATAATTAGGACGGTAGTGTTCTTCCTCAGCAACTGTAAATACTTCAAATACTGTTAATGATCAGCCAATGAAATGGAGCATTTTAAGATTTTCTGGATGACCTTTTTAGTTATTGATGGAAGCATGCTGAAATTAATATCTCAACCAAAATATCTAAGAGAATGATTTAAGAAAGAGGAATTTAAAAAGGTCAATGCATCAGGCAGTGATTTGAAACATCAAATTTTACTTGGACAGCTAACCTACAATTTCCAGAATTTGGAATGTTCTATTCTTATTTCTTCATAAGCTGTAACTATTTACATTTGCAAATTATACAACTCTACACTGTTGAAACTGCAGACGATGTGAAACAAAATGTCTTCGCCTGAATTTCTCAATTGTTGAAAATCTAAAAGCTAATCAAAAAACAAGATGAGAGAAGTTTTGCGCCTCTTGACTAGGCTCAGTGTTGAGCTTTGCATGTGAAACAAGTATATGACAAATTCACTTGATTTGTGAATACTGTCTCTATCTCAACGAAGGAAAAAGTTGGGTCCTAGAAGAGTGTTGGGAGCCAAGAAATAAGCCCTTGCCTGCCAGTGTACATCACGTGAGATACCACAGGACTGAATGCTATGCTCATATGGACAATGGCAGTCTTCTTTCCCTCTTCCTCACCAGAGTTTGCCGCGAAAGTCTTAAGCGCACAGGAAGAAATATGGTGAAGCATATGACAACCAAAAAAAGCCAAAAACGCCTTAAATAAAGGATCATCAAGGATGAGACAACAAGCATTAAAAACAATAAAGCGAAACCAAGTGCCACAGCAACATCAGCCCTGCAAGAAGGCAAGAGAAATGTCAAGCATAATAATAATAGCATCAATATGTTTCAATGCATTTCTGACATTGATACATCAAACAGAAAAGGAACCATGACCCTGGACCAACTTCTGCAAATTCCCAAGTTTCTCTTTCAAGAGCACCTCTAATTATATTAGTCTATAATAGATTTCTTTAGTAGAATACTAATCAATAGGGCCTCAATGATAAGTGCTGCATGATGTTGCAAAATGGAACCCATAGACCATAGTATAGGCCCAAACCAATAACATCGCAAGTTTGCTCTTGCAAGTGAAATCCTAGACAAACTAAAAGAGAGGAAAACAGATGACATTCTTTCACTGTTGTGGAATGAAAAAGACTTGGTATTTTAAGGGTCCATAAGAAACATCACAATGTGGATTATAACACTGCAAATAGATAATTGACAAATCAAATCAGATAAAGATAAATGCAGATGCCAGATACTAATTAAGTGATACATTTTACATCCCAATAGGACATAAGACAGTTTAACTGATCAGTAACAGCCGCAATACTTCTATTGCAGTGCTCTTTGCAATCCCGGCAGCAATTGCAACCGCATTTTTACCGCAATTGCAGTAATCACAATTCAACCCAAGCAGCAAATTAAAACCATTTCACAAACTAGCATGGAATCATGGATGCATATCTTAGCTTTGCCTCTACCATCTAAATACCCACAAGAAATCCTAGCCCTTCATTAGTTTGTTATGCATCATTGCCAATCACAATTAGCAAATGAAGTGAAACCAAAATACCCTTAACAAGCGATCACCAAATCACATTTCATATTATCAATAACCCTAAATGGAATACATGAATAAGAAATTGATGAAGGTGTGAAGAGAAACGAAGACAAAAAGCGTACCTTGAATGGAAATAGGGCTTGGGAGAGAAGAGAGTGAGAGCAGAGTACTTGTGTTGGGATCGGATCTGATAATCTCTGAGCTGCTCCACAAGTTTAGACCGCGTTATCATCTCCTTCACCAACACCTACTTACGAATTCCAAAACCCTAATTCACAGAGAAGAAATTGGGAACTGGAGACGAAGACCTAGATACCTAATTTCGAAATCTGCGAATGAACAAATTCAAGAGTGTAGAAGAATCTTTGGGTTTTGGGATGCAGATGAACAAAACCAAGCTTGCAAATTGAGTCACCACGCAGTAATTGCCACATTCGATTCCATTACTCACCGCGCACCTCCTAGAGTATATTAAAAATAAGAAAATATTTCTATTCGTTTTAAAGAGGCATCGTGTCGTCTCACTCTCATTCACTGAATTAGATTAAATACCATATTTTTAATATTAAATGAGACTTGCGAGAATGGATTTTTTTAAATACCCATGAATTTCTCACGTGTTCTTGGTATGCATGATATAAGTATACATAAATTAAAAATGAGACATCACAACTGAAAAGAATTCCATTCCCCCATCCAAAGTACACAGTAATTCAATTTATCAAAAAAAGGTAATAAAATAATTCAATTTAAACTTTTCTTGGATATAATGTTAACTATGTTACATGATATAATTGAATATATATATATATATGAATACGTGCTAGCAAAATTAAGAGAATATAACAGACAAATTTAACAGGTCATAACTTATTTATTTATTTGATTTGGAGTTTACTGTATTGGCATAAAGTAGTGATTGGTAAAATACCATTTTTCTAACATGGTAAGCAATACTCCAAAGTTGTATTTTTGTAAAATATTGTAAAATGTTTACGGCTAGATAAAGTGTTGGCTTAATGCTAACCTGCATATCCGAACTAATTCATCTACGTCGTTAATAAAATGCATATGAACAACGAATAAAAAAAAAAAATACCATGAACAGCTGCCAAACATGGGATAATAGTCACTTCCTCCACCGACCAAAATAATGTAAATTTACAAGTTGAGCGATTAGAGCTTAACCCGCAAAAACCATGATCACCAAGTAGCACTATTTCTCCACATGATCCCGTTTGATGAAGCATTTACAAAAATGAATGCCCCCAGCCACGGCATTACCCTCCATGATATCATTCTATGACAGCCTCAAAAAGCCATGACATATCATGCAACAAAAAGCAATGTTATTAACTACTAATGTAAGCCTGAGAAGTTCCTCTAAAGAGAGGAAAAATTAACTGTTGAGAGTAGAAAGCATGCCCCCAGTCGCAGTTGGAATCACCACCTCCCAACCAGGCCCTTTAAGAGGAAACGTAGAACATGGAGCTTTGTAGTCCTTGTCATCGTTCGAGTCAGGAATAAGAAGATCACTGCGATCCAAGAGCTTATCCAGGTCTTCATCACTAATATCAGTTTGTATCTTCTTATCTTCAGCTGAATCTTCATCACGAAGCATTGATAAAATATCTTCTTCCTGAAGTCAGCACACAAAAGCACAAAATTAGACAAGGGGAAAGCAACTCTACCATCGTCCAAATTTCATTGAAAAGAAACTAACATACACAAGACGGGAAAAACAACAAATTTAAGTAATCATTGAAAAGAAACTATGAATGCACGAACCTCCATTTCATCCATATTGATAGGCTTTGTTCGTTCTTGATGAAACTGTCCTTTCTCAATCACCACCTGTTCAAGCTTCAACTTGCTGAAAGCTCTTTTCAACATTCGACCCTACAAAAAGATCTTGTCAGATTCATCTCCCTATTAAAATCTAACATCCATGTACTCCAGAATAGAGATTGAAAGGAAAAAAACACAACACTCCTAAGTACCTCTACAGATTGAGCCGTTGAGAGCCTGTAAACATGAACTGGTTTAGTTTGACCAATTCTGTGACATCTATCCATGGCCTGCAAGTCTGCCTGGGGATTCTGGAGTACAATCAACACAACATGCAGGTTACACTTCAAAATGTCAACCACTATAAAGCAAATAGATAAAATGCCAGTGAAGAAAAAATCCAAAAGTACCCAATCACTATCATAAAGAATGCATGTGTCAGCTCCAGTGAGGTTAATTCCCAATCCACCAGCCCTAGTAGAAAGAAGAAATATTCTGCAATTGCTGTTTGCATCATTGAAGTCCTGGATCTGTTCATAGGAAAGTTACCAATGAACACTCTTTGATTCATCCTCTTCAATTTGTAAATAGTAATGGAGATTCATGGTCTCAAAGGGCACAGTTGATCTCATTACAAGAACATTGCAGCGAATGTAAAAATATAAAGACAAATATCCAAGTTTTGAACAGAAATGATGCTTATGAATCTGAGGTTGTCCACAAACGTCATACAAGTTTAATAGACCAGGTTACATTTCACTTGCCAATGGTCATTAATGCTGCAGTTACAGTGGAACATTTGATGCATATAATGCACAAAAACAAATACAGAAGAAATGTCATTCATAGATCATAGATTTTAAATATCAAGGGTAAGTAATAACCATAAAATCTCCCCATGTATTAAAATGTCATGAAATTAAAAACCTATGATATTAAAAAGCACAAAAAAAATTATGTATTAACCTAGGTTCAATATTTAAAGCATAATGCATATTAAGAAAACAGCAAAGAAATTCAAATTATCTGCTCATGTAGTACATGTGCTGGCACAAACCTGCCGTTTCCTATCATCCAGTTTCACACTGCCATCAATCCTACAAACTTCAAAGCCCTTCTCACTAAAATAATAATCCATTATATCTAAAACTTTAGTCCACTGACTGAATATCAGAACCTGAAAACAATTACAAACGCAAGTGCACATGAGATACAGCTTGGCAAAAAAAAAGTAAAGAGAGAAACACGGCACTATAGAGCATACTTTGTGGTTCCTTGCAAACAAGCGATCCAACAATCGTTCAAGCAATTGGAATTTTCCACATTGTTCAACTATCTCATTCAAGGGAGGATAAACGACTGTCAAGGTAGCAAAACATAGCTTAGTTGAGAATCATAAAGCACCAAATCATTAGAAACTTCAATAGTATGGAACTTACATGAATTATCAAAGTATGACTCTAAGATATCAGGATGGTTACAAACTTTCCTTAGTTGAATGACCAAATTATGAAGCGACTGTGTTGGTCGTCCTGCAGTAAAGCAATACAATACAAATTTGTTCTAGTACAGTTCCCTTAACCGTAATTTGCATGAAACCCTTCCTTTCTACTCGTAAGAAAAACTAGAAACTAATCTTACCAATTGACCTCCTTTGACCATAATGTTGCTGCAATGTCTTATTAATTAAAAGATCCCGCAATTTCTTTTGATGCTCAGTCATGTTTGCATAGATAATGATCTCCTTCTTCCTTGGCAATGACAGCTCAACATCAGACTTCATCCTACGCAGAAGAAATGGCCGCAGTATGGCATGAAGCTTAGCTACTACCTGCACATTATAAGGTCAATTAGCCATCCAGTTCATATTTTTAATAGACAAGTAATTTGGTAGTGCAAAAGCAATCTTAGAAAGCATACTTGGGCTCTTCTTTTCTCTTCCAATTCTTCCTTGGTTACTCCATTATTGCTATTTCCTGACAGATCAAACCTACAAGGAAGTATTGTTGTGCAAAAGAAAGTGAATTTTTACATTAAATTAATAAAAAAATCATTGACCGTGTACAAAAGGGCATCTTAACAACATCACAATTCATAAGCAGTAACTGGGTTCAAAACAAAGAGTAACAGACCTAGCATTGTCAAATCGAATCAATTGATACATAGTAGAGGTGCCTGATAAATCAACAGAATTAAGCAAAAAGAACATTGAAGCTGAAGAAACATCCCAAAATTAATGTCTAACAGAGTAAGTTCACACAACAATAACCAAGTTTTGTCCCACTAGACATGGTCAGCCACATGAATTACACAATGCCACACTGAACTTGCAAAAATTATCAACCTGTTATAGTTTATTTAAAAGTTATGGATTTTGCCCAAAAAGCTTCCTTTAAATATGCAATGATATTGGTGCAAGCCACTATATAAACTGCTCTCATTTGTCCTCTGTATTGTTTGAGGTGTCCTCAGTTCAAAAACATGTTGCCTTAGATCTTCACCAGCTTCAATTCAGATGACCAGACAACCAAAGGGGGAAAAAATCATGAACACATAAAAACCAATAAGCAAAGGACACTAACCATGACTTAAATTCTTCAAGGGATGCAAAAATATCAGGTAAAATGAAGTTCAACAACGACCATAGCTCTGTCAAGTCATTCTGAAGAGGAGTCCCAGATAGAAGCAGCTTGTTTTCTACATTTATGTGTCTCAACTCCTGCACTAACTTGCACTTTGAGTTTTTGAGTCTGTGTCCCTTCAAAGGAGGAAAAAAAAATCTAGTTACCACAACCGAAGCATGTAATCTAGAGTTCTGATTATCTAAGTATTCTTGAGTTAATACTTGCAACTGAACCATAAACAATACACATTCAAATAAGTGTACATATTTACCTCATCAACAACAAGATATTTCCAAGGGTAAACCCTTAAATGCTTCTTAGCATCATTTAGAGCAATTTCATAAGAAGTGATTAATATGGGAAATTTTGGGCCAATGGTTCTAGGCATATGTTTCCTTCGAATGTCATCTCTCTCATTCTTGTCACCATGGTAGATAATAGAGGGGAGTGATGGTGCAAACCTATTTACATGCATATAGGAAGATCAGAATGCAGAAGCATCACATATCACATAATAAAACTATATAGATAAGAAAAGGTGAACAAAAACTCTACTGATCTACCTGGAAATCTCACTCTTCCAATTCGAAAGAGTACTTAAAGGAGCAATTATCATGTATGGCCCATCTAAACCTTTCGATTTTAGATGCACAAGAAACCCAATCGTTTGGATTGTCTTCCCAAGACCCATTTGATCAGCAAGAATTCCATTCAATCCATTTTGCCACAATGAAATCAACCATTTTACACCTTTAAGCTGATAAGGCTTCAATTTTCCACCCGTCAATAAAGGCATAAGCTCCTTCTGTTCTTTCTCAGTTCTTTCCTCCACGCTCAAGTCAATATCTTCAGTCTTCACACTTTCTTTAGATCTTGTAAGCATGGCAGCAACTGCCCTTTTGGCCTTTCCCTACATTAAGTCCAAAATTAATCACATACTAACTATAGATTGAAATAACGTCAAACTAGATGCATGTATTATGAACCAATATGAAGATAATAAAAAAAGAAATAACACCCATGCTTTAAAAACCTTGCCTTGAAAAGTCATTATACATGCGTAACTATTTCTAATTTCCTATGGACATGTAATAGGCTATGCAGTGATCATCAACGTTACATAAAAACAATAGGGTTAGGCCAGAGCACATTGTACTCACAGTATTGCACTGCAAAGCTGCTTTTCGCTTAGAACCACGCCCTTTTTTCTTTTCAACTGGCGCACTCTCTTGCTCAGCTCCATTCTTGTAATGAAAAGTCAAGCAATAAGAGCAATACAACAATACCAATAAATTGGCATGCACAAAAAGTTGACATAAAACAAGGGCACAAAAAAAGAAGCCATACAAGTGTGATGTCATCCATTTTCTCGAGCAGAAACTCAGAGTAGAGTTTTGTTTGGGTTAAAAGCTCATCCAATTTGTTAAACTGGGAATCATTGAGGTTAGGTGCCTCCTCGCGATGAGCTTCCTCTTCCGTGATCCTAGCCTCAAGCAGCTTCTCTTCCTCCTCCAACATTGTTTTCGACACGAGTGAGGACCCATCGTCTTTAACATCATCAAGCAGCTCTTCCTCCGACTTAACTTCCGCTTTCACACCACAGGCATCCTTTCCATTCCGCAGGACCAGCAACCAAATAATAGCACAACAGACATCATAATAAGCACCTCACTCCAAAAAAAAAGATAACAAAAATAAAATAAAATAACATAAAATTAAAAAACAAAAATGCATCTCAAGCACAAGCAGCAGAAAAAATAACAGCACTAGTTTTACTAAAACTAAAACACTAACACGTATAATGAGTAATGGGTGCGATTCCTTGAAATCAAATAGGGTATCAAAGCAAACCATAAACTTCAACAGTACATTGTGCATTTTTTTATCGATAATCCGTCTTCAGATTACTTGGTATTTCGAAAAACAAGGCATGGATTCTGTGTAAGTGCGAGTAAATAGTTAACATCGAGCATGGATTTAAAAAGCGAAAATCATGAGAAAGAAAAGAGGGAAGCGAAGAGATAGAGAGAGGACCTCGTCTTCGAGAACGGAAGTGGGGGACTCAGCAAGCTCCTCAATCTTCACTTGGTCCTTTGCCGCCATCTCCAAACCCTAAAAAGTTGGAGCAAAAACGCAGAGAAAAAATCACCAATTCAAAAAAAAAATTAAAAAAAAGAGAGAAATAGAGACGAAAAGCAAGAGTAGTAAGAATACAAAGGCATACGAACTGAGTGAGTAAGTGAGTGCCTCAGAAATGAAAATGAAATGTGTGTGTGTGATGCTGCAGTTTTTACAAATCAAAAGTTGCGCTTCGAATTTATTTATTTGTTTATTTATTTATTTATTTTGGTTTTCCTTAATGGTGGGGGGCGTCGTTTGGGCGGGAAAGTTGAATTGAGTAATAGCCCTGGGATTGTTGCGTTATTTACGAGAAGGACCTTAGTGTTGACGCGGGTTTTGAACACGGAAGGTATTTTGTAGGGATTTGCAATTTGAAGGGATGGGCGACTAGGTGTGGTGCAGCTAATTAACCGCGTGGCTTCTCGGATTATGATAAAGGACGCTTGCTTTTACACTGTACTGGTCAGGGAAAATTAATTATAAGAAAAATACTTTAAATTAATCTTTTAAAAAAAAATTTAACCTGCCAAACTAATCCTAAGGATGCTTTTGCTACGCCGTAGATTGAATATGGCCTAATAGTGTTTGATTAAATTTTAGTATTATACAGTGTTTAGTATGTTAGTGTATAAAATGATGTATTAATAAAATAATATTATTTCATGTTTGGTGATACACTATATAGGATTAAAATTATATTTTTTTACAAAAAATATTCTTTACTTAAAAATTAATATATTTATCTAAATATCTTGTATCAAATTAATTTAAAAAATGTTAATAAAAAATTTTAACAAATATGTAATTTTTCTTTTTAATTGATTTTTTCCTAGTTACATTCATAAAGTGCTTACATAGCAAATGATATACTACTTATAATGTTATGAAAAGTTTAATAAAATAACATCATGGTCAAAACATCCACAAGCATCAAAAAATAAGTTATAAAGTATTTCAACAAATACTATACAACTCATACTCTATTGTAAATCTAACTTTATTCGTGTTTCTAGATAATAATATCACTAGTTATCATTAGTCAAATTCCTAACAAATTCGAGTTTAAAATCACCTTGAAATCCAAGTTTCACTTGGTTCAATGGTTTCTATATGGTCAAGTATTTCTGGCTCAACATCTTCATTAGTTGACTCAACATCTTCAAGTGGATCTACAGACATCTCCCTCCTAATTAGATTGTGCAATAATCAGCAAGTGACAATAATTCGATTTTGAGTTTTAACCGAATAAAAACTTGGACTTCTAATAATTGTCCTACGCTTCTTCAGCAACCCAAATGTTCTTTCTATCACATTTTGAGCTTTAGCGTTTAAAATTATTTTAATCTCATGATAGTGTGGTCCATGTAACAAGTAGTACTAACTCTAATAAATGAGATTAAGATGATGACAATTAATTCTATAAAAGATGACAGAGTTAGTGGGGGTATTTTGGTAAAACCAACCCTCCGTTCTACCTTTTAAAATTGATGGTAGTTACTCAAGTCAGGGTAATACAAGGGAAAAACAAATGAACCGTCTGAGCTCTCCTCTGTTTTTGGTTAAACGTTATTTTCACCATCAAAATAGACGGAAATGAAGGAAGGAAGAGAAGGGAAAATAATTAAAAAAGACATTAATTGAATCACAATTATGGATCCAAGTATATTTTTCTTGTTCCTAATCTTGTTTTGTAATGTGATATTCATGAATTTTAAGATACAATTTCATGATAACATGATAAATGATTGATAGAAAATTATAACTTATATGTGGCATCAGAGCTTTAGTTGTAAAATTTGTGTTAACCTGGAATAGTGTTATTTATTTTTCCAAATTTTATGAACCCTAAATTGTTAGATTTGGGATAAAGGTGAAATGTTGAGAGTTGGATTTGAATTGAAGCGAAGATGAAGGAGAATCACTAGGCAAATCTCCTTTGGCAGGCCGTGCACTATGATATATAGAAGAATTGAATTGCATGCTCTGTAGTGCAAAATATACCTCTCAATGGAGAACATGCCCTGTAATGCATCTGCAACTAAGAAAACATTGCAAATTTTTTTATTTATTTATTCTTCATGTGTGGTATTAAATAATGGTTCTGCCAAAGTTGTTTAAAGTATGGCTTTTGGTACTGCTATATGAAAAGTATGGTCCTATGTGTTTGGGCTAATCATGTTGAAGTATTATTGAACATAGGAATGACTATATGTAAGCTTGTTAGTCACCAGAGTGGACTGGCTTGGAAAGAAGACAATCTTAAGGATTTATTTTTGAATTTAATTATTCATATTAAGGTGATGAGATCATTAATTACAATGCTATGAGGTTAGCTAAAGGTGAACTATTACTTATAATCAATGATATTATAGTGACATATTGACATATTTGTTGAACATATTTGTATATCCGAAGATAACATGTATGATGACTTGAGTATCGTTGACAATTATTATAGTTTGAAGTTATGAATTTTAGTATCAGCCAAAGGTGAACTTAGATGCATAATCAAAAGTTGTTGTTTGAATTTATTAAAGTTACTCAAAGCATTAATGTATGAGTTTGTATAAAATTTTGCAGCTTCCATTAATTTGTATGGTGTAGTAAATGACATTGTCAAGTTTAATGGGCTAAATTATGATGAGTGGTCTGAACAAATCTGCTTTCATTTGAGGGTTTTATGGATTTGAACCTCGCATTAATAATGGATGAAAAGCCCGCAGCCATTACTAAGACTAGTTCAAAAGAGGATAAATCTCTTTATCATGCTAGTTATTTGGTTTAGTTGAACATCATAAATACAATTTTGCTATTTGATCATATGAAGAGATGTATATATCTTGTTATTTTTTTCACAACGCATCATAGGTCTTACTCTATAAGAAGTGGACATCGTGATGTATTACAAGAGGTGTGATAAGATGTTTACGTCTTTTCATATATTCAAGGAGCATTTTCCCTTATAAATATGGTTAAAATATGTCAGAATATACTATGTTTTATCCATGTGATTTTGTAATTAAGTGAAATTTATTTGGTATCACATAAACAAAATAATGTTACTTCTGTAATTTAAAATTGAGGTTGAATTTATTTAAAAAATTACCAAAATTTTATCCGTATCATCTTGAAATTAAGAAAAATACGTAAGTATCACGGTGATAAAATTTGGTTATTTCTAAAATATATTTAACTATACTTTTTTAAACTAGCAACTTGACATGCACTTTCATACTTGTTAAGTTACATTTTTATTTTTGATTATTATTAACGGTAACTTAGTCAAATATAGAAGAAGCAAGTTTGAAACTTGTTGTGAGATCGTCGGTTTGTCGATCACCTCCACATAGTTGTGAGGGGGAGATTTGTTGGGTTGGGCTCCCTTCCTATGTGGAGAAAGGCCCAATATTTACAAACCCACTATTCTCACTTAATAGTGGAGAGGGATCAGTTATTAGGGTTAAGAGAGGAGGCAGAGAAAAGAGAGAAAATAAGGAGAAGAGAAGAAAAAGGTTTTTCCCGTTTTTTGTCTGCACAGCAAACTTAGATTTTTACCAAAACTAAAACGTTTGAGGCATTGATAGTTTTGCCATGTCCGATAATGTTATACACGACCTTTATACCAACCATACTCATCACATCTATCCAGGGATTTTTTCTTTTGATAAAGCTAGGAAATAGATTATTGTTTTGTGTATAATATAAAATCTGTCAATTTTTATACAACTCACTTTTTTTAATGTCTTTTTTCTAATTTTTTCTTATTATTTATTTATTTATTTATTTCTCTTCTTCCCCAATCTCCTATCATTTTTATTTTTGTTTCTATCTTATTCTTTATAAATTCAAGAGTTTTCATTTTTGTATTCATTATATTCGTTCTTTTTTGGTTTTTCAAATGTTTGTGCCTATGTGTAGGAAAATTTGTGCATGTCTGATTAAAAATTTGTGCATGTGTATAGAAAAGTTTGTGCATTATTGTTCAAAAAGTTTAGGCATGTGAACACAATAATTTTCTTCTTCATTTTGTTTACATTTCTGTCATACTTTTTTTGTTTTTGGTTGTTGAAAAGTTTGTTCATATGTTTTAAAATGTTTGTGCATGGTAGAGAGTAAGCTCACACGCTTGAGTGTAAGCGGAGAGATGGAGATTGTGTGTGACAGTTACTTTTTATTATTTAATGTGTCACAAATCTAGTTTGATTTGATTTCGTATTTAAAAAAGTTTGTGCATGTGTATGCAAAATATTTTTTTGCACCGAGTAGGCCATGGATTGATAACATAGTTGACAACAGATTGAATGTCTAACATTACTTTTAAAAGTAACTTAATTCATGGTAGAGAAAAATATCATAAATTCATTTACAATTTTTAATTTGGAGGATTCATTCCACTTGTAGTTAATTTTGGTGGATTACATGTGATATTCACTTTCCTCAAGACACAAACCCATGCCTAGTTTTCATGGTACACAACTACCTTTGATTTGTCCTTATTGAACAGAATTTGTCTTCGGAAACCAACATTCAAATACTTGCCATCAATAATTCAAATAGCAAATAATAATAATAATAATAAAAAAATGAAGCAGCTATTGTACAGTGGAGCATAAATCAGAATAAAATATAACACAATATTTTCTTTGCTTGAATGTAAATAGACGACCAAAACACCAGTTGAAACAATGCTATTCTCTGTAGAAAAATTAATTCCCCACCTTAATTTATACATGCAAAACACTCCTAAGATTGATGGCAGAGATTTTCAAAACCCATATACTCTTTATTCTCCATCTTCTCAATCATGTTCTCTATTCCAACCCCGCCTGTGTTACATAAATAAACGAGGAAATAAGCCTCTTTGCTTGTAATTAATCAATAGAAACCAAATGGTGAAACAAAATGCAGGTTTACTACGTATGTATGATTATGGGTGTTAAAAATTTAAAGATTGGGAATCTTTTTATATTTTACATTTGTATGCACCGAATTCTAAAATTGACATTGCAGATGGTGATGTCAAAAATAAAATCTATACTAATATATGAAGGGAGTAGCAAAAAAAATTAACTTTTAGTCTCTAAATTTTATTTTCATGTTTGTCCTTATTCTTTATATTTATATTTATATATATATATATATACACACACACATACACCTATATCGTTATTATTAAAAAAAACATTTATGTACATTACGTTACCTACTTTCTACTTTTCACTTCCCACTTCCCATTACCCACTTTCCCTTAACAAAACTACCCCAACAAGAGATAAAAACCAAAATGCAATTATTATTATTATTTTTTTTAATTTTACAAAGGTAGTCCAATACTTGGATTTTTTACATATAAATGGCCTCATGCAAAAGTTAATCCCCATAGTATGCTCCACCAAAAATATTTAGGAATGTATGGACCTGGAGTCTGAAATCGCCACACCCTCTGGCTCCTAAATTTTTTTTTTAAAATTGTCTGAAATCATCATAGTGTGTGACGATTTCAGGGTTTGAAATTGCCACCCTCTATGACGATTTCAAACCTCTAAAGTTTTTAATTTTTTTTTAAAAATGTCTGAATTCGCCATAGGGGGTGGCGATTTCAGACTTTTGAATTTTATTTTATTTTTTAAAAAAAAATGTCTGAAATCACCATAGGGGGTGGCGATTTCAGACCTCTAAATTTTTTTTTAAAAAAAGGGTCTGAAATCGCCATAAGGAGTGGTGATTTCAGCATCCAGACCCATACAATTGTAAATTGGTATTTCGACCCATATTTTCGGATATTCCAAACCCTAAACCCACACATAAGTTAAAACACCCCAATACTTGGCAGGCATGTATGTCAAGGGGCGCTAGTAATAATAAAAGCAATGAAATCGCCACTTGCAATGATAATTTTACAATTCGACCCATACAAATGTAAAATATTTAAAAAAAAGAATCACAATTTTACCATATTTGTATAACAATTTTTCCACAAAATGCTGCTATGGATTCCAAATAAGAAAAGTTACCTAAACTGATTGCACTTATGAAAATGGTGAGTGCAAGTATGAAGATGATAATGGAAGTTCGGCCAAGGATTGCAATTATCTTTCTCACCACATGCTGACCAGCTAAGGCAGCAAAGGTTCCAACCAAAACAAAGTAAGAAGCTGCAACAAAGTGTTAAAGAAAAAAGGTTCCAACCATTAGATTGCATGACCTCGTGAGAGCTAGTTCTTTTATTTTTTTTCTTTAGACATTAGCCCCTTTATCTACTAAAAAAAAGATAAAAAAAATCAATAGGCAATAACAAGCAAGTTTCAAAATTTTGATGTTGAATGCAACTAACACCACTTATCATTAGTCAGAGGTCTTCACTTTTGATTTCAGCTTTCACATGCACCGGTGAAATTAACTTTAGGGTGACACACTGGCGTCCCTAGAGTTATAAAATTAAATGATATTACATATGACATCCTTTGATTTGTTATCTTTACACTATCTTTTTTGAATGTCATGTTTATATTAGTATTTAATGTAATGGAACATTTTTGTTTAGACACAAGTTTTAACACCTCGTTCTCACATAAAAGTTGGTGAGACCCATGAATGATTGAATGCGTCTTAAATAAAGTTAATAAAACTAATTTTTATGTGAATGTGCCTAATAATGAGTTATTAAACTTGTGTCTTGGCAAAAAAATTTCCAATATAATAACCCATAAATTTAAATGTACAAGATGTAATATCATGTATAAGGTGTAAATAACAAGATTTGTGTGTAATATTGCCTAATCTCATAAGAGGTAAATGTAATTTATCCTAAACTTTATTATGATCTTTTGTTGAGTTTTCCATAAACTCGCTAGTACCATCGGGTAACTTATTGATACTTACCATAGGGTACTGGGAAGCGATCCAAAAGGTAATATTGGACCACTGACATTGAGGATGAGAAAAGCATGGCAAAGGTTGATGTAGCACTTGCTACCTGCATGACATAAATACACTTTGTCAAAGCTAAATTTCTTCTAAGATTATATAATAAGGCTGGGTTTGGTCTAAACTAAAGACATGATAAGGGATAAAGATAGTGAAAATTTCTGTTCTCCAAGTCTCAATTATGTGTTCTCTATGTAAAATTTTTATGTCTCCTCTATCTTAACTTTAACGATGTACAAAAATATATCAATTTTTTGTTCCCATATTTCTATCCACTGTCTTATTTCTAATAGCAAACACAGTCTAAATACACAAGAAATGGTGAAAAGTGTGCACTAACCTGAGGAGGGATTCCCAATTCTAGAAACAATGGCCCCAAGATGAAGCCACCACCTAGGCCAAGCAGTCCACCAACCATACCAGCTAGTATTCCAATGGAACAGTAAAGACAAATCTGATGAACCTTCCAATTTGTAAATTCCTTTCCCTTTGATGCAATCACTCTGGTTCCTTTGCTTAAGCACACGGCTTCGAAAACCGTGACAGAGACTGCAATTGGCACCTTAAATGGCAAAATCGGCACGTCGAATTTCGTTTAGTCCTTGGCTTGATGTGATACAATTATGTTAATTTCAGCAAAGTTATGCTATGTGAAAAATTTACATGATTCAATAACGTATAAATTTTTTACCAATCATCAGGAAGACGAGATCTAGATAAGAGCACATGAGAGGTCTAATTAATGGTAAAAATGTATATATGACTAAGACATGTGAATTTTAAAGCTTTGAATTAATATATGTCTAATTAATATAGTAGATTAGAAAGACGTTTACCTGCAATGAATGAAGAATCCAGTACTCAATGGAGCAAGTCCTGCTATATGTCTGCATAATACATATATGGCACAATCACTAAACATAAGAAAAAGTGCTCAATTTTTTAAACAGGGGAATCAATTGCTATATATCAATATAAATAATGATCCTCATTTCTCAATCATAGGCTAACGAAACCAAACGCAAATAGTTTAATTACCTTAACAATCTGAACCGCAAGATAAGCCATCCAAACATACACAAGGAGTAATAATTCTTTCCAATAAATGTTCTTTAGTATGGGGGCCTGCATGCACACAAGATACATAAAGCTTGATGAATTATTAACAGATTTTCAAGGTGGAATGACCTTAAACCCTTGGAATTACCTCTTCATCATGTGCTGGACCACTTGGTAGTGACTTATAGTCTCCAGAAGCATCTGCAATAAAGGGTTAGAACAGTAATATTGTTTGTTTCAGCTGTAATATTGGACAAGTATAACATGGCTGCTAGATAATTGTTTGAGAAATTCTTAGTTACACTTGAAGCAAGAGAAAATATTTTGCTCTGCTCCATTTACTATTTGACACATTGAAAGTTATCCTTATCTTCTAAACCATCTATATTCACTTACGTGGCAAATCGTGAATGGATAAGAGCAAGAGAACGAGTGAGTAAGAATTTCTCTAATTGTTTGAATGAGATCCGTCTTTTTGAACTCAAAATTACCATATTGCACCTCTGGACACACTCTTTAGTTGTTTCTAGTTATTTTCAGCAAGTAAGAATTTCTCTGCATATTATAAGCATGTTTTTTTGTAGGGACTTACCATCAAGTTTTGGTTCTGCTTCTAACAGCTGGGCTGCTTCCTGAAAGTCAATTAGCATAATACTCATACCACCAAGTTGAAGAAGTGAAACTCAAGATTCAAATTTTGTATCAATACAAAGGTAAATTTACCTTTTTCATCATTGTTTCCTTTTTCCATGTATCTATGCCTTTGAATAAAGCTTTTGTTGATGTACCTACCAAGGATAATTTCCTTGTTAACAATCAAGCAAATTATAAATCGACATTATGGATATCATAGTTAATAGATCAAGTCATATATCATTGCTTCTTTACTACTAATAAAGGGATTAAACAATAATTACTCTTTGGTCACAATTTTTTGAACCATTATACCTCTTTGTCATTTAAAAAAAAAAACTACCTTTATCACGTTCTAATATGTAGTTATTATCACATTCAAATTTAAATATGCAGTTACAATTTACAGAACAATTTAAACTAGCAGAAAAATTATTTATCCAATGAACAATTTGCACGTTTTTAGCAGGTACTCCGTGCCTATCCTGCTAGTGTATTAAAAATTATTTGGTGATAATCACAAAGTGAATTATATTCTATTTAAAAAATAAAGTGACTTTTCAACCTAATATCTTACAATTTTATATGACTTGTCACTTTATTATTTGGTAGATAGTATGTAGCGCCCAATAATTTCATATATACTAATAATAGTCATTTTTCTTACTTTTAGATATATTGTCGACTCAATGTATTTAGATATAATTATAACTCTAAACCATTAAGTACCTATGAATAGGATGATAAGCAAGACTGTGACCATCCAATCAGCAAACATGACATTGAAAACAACACCAATGCTTACTCCAAGCATTAGCATTGGCTGGAAGAGCAAAGCCAGGTCATAATCAATAAGCGGCATTTCTAGTGTTGGGTGTCTAAGCCTCAGATTGTAGTATACAGTTGAACCAGCTGCACCCATAATCATACCTGTAATAATGAAATCCAAATCTAAACACTGAAAAATCCAGAAAACTGAATGTTGCAATAAACCAACCTAACTTATCTACATGTTGTTGGGGAAAAGAGGGTTTTTAATTCTTGTGTAAATGTAATAATAACAAAACACCCCTTTTTATTTGGGCCAGTTTGCGCGGAGGTAAAAATTCCAAAAGCAAGCTGAGTTATGTTACAAGTAACTTTTTAACACTAAATATAACATATCTATCATTTAAACATATACATTTTTCACCTCAACATGTATGCCTTAATATGCACCGCAAACATTCATATACAATGTTTATATGTATGAGTTGTTCAAATAACATTTCTCTAAAAGCATGCCTGCATCTACATGCAAAAATTTGTGTGGTCATGAATTCCAATAACTTATGTTGAGCATGCAACAATAAAGTGATAAACAGAATTTGATGATTCAAGGAATAATAATAAATTTACTAACACTTAGAAATGGCTGCAGAAGACTTGGGGTCAAAGCCAATGATCAAAGCAAGCATAGGGACAAAAATTCCTCCACCTCCTACCCCTCCAACGCTCCCCAAAGCTGCTCCTAGAAATCCAATAATTGATCCTACTATGATTCTCCAACCAAATTTCATCTCCTGCTCAACAAGGCCAATATTACAATGCATTTATCATATATTTATAGTAAAGTACCAACATTTATAAAATAAATTAGTTAACAACCAAAGTACTCGTCAGAATATACAAAATTGATGTGTTTGATTGATACTGAACTCACGGGCCAAACAGGTTCATAGGAAGATTTTCCACTCTGCCACAAGAAATCGATCATCACTCTTAGAGCTCCCTTGCTTTCTTTCTCGGCGAAATCTTCCATTCCTTTTTCTTTTACCACTCTCTCTGCTAAACTGACAGTGCAGAACATTGTGAGGATGCACAAGAGCAGCCATGTTCTTGTTGTTGCTGTGGCGCTGTAAGAAGTTACATGTTTCATTTTTGTAGCCATGTTATGGAAGGTATGAAGCAGAGATAGTGAAACTAGCTAAATAGGAGAGATGATACTTGGACCATTGCTGTATTGCTTAATTTCCTCAGTTTTTTTTTTTTTTTGGTTTTATGTTTTGCTTTCTTTAAGTATGGTTGAGGAAGGAAATTATGGTAATTGAGGAGTGCATTTCTTCAGTACCACCATCATCCTGTTTTTATATGTGTAACGAATTAAATAATGTCATTTATTTTCATTTTGGATTAGGTATTTTTAGAGAGTAATGTTATTTTTGAAAGGAATTCAGTTAACTTGGTACAAAATTCTTTATTTGGATATCAAATTAAAGGAAGTTTAAAATTCCAATTATTTTGAGATATTTCATATACTTTAAAAGAGTGGATTTAAGTTTCCCTCTCTTCACAATTCTAAAATTCGATTAATCTCTACTCATTATCTTGACAATCTTATCCTCAAACTCTACTACCATTTATCATCTACCCCTCATTGTTCATTGTTGGCAGAACATTGCCAATCGCCAGCGGGCCACTGTGATGGCTGAGTGGCCACCACCGATCACCAGTTAAACTCTACCCAAATTAGATAAATACAATTTCATTATTCAAACAAAATATTTTACAAATAATATAATATAATCATTTTATCCAAAAATTATAAAATTATAAAATAAAAAAATTGATTAAATCATTTAAAATTTCTTACATTTTAAATTATTTATAATTTAAAAATGTTCCACCGAAACACAATCCAAGAAAAAATCTTAAATAAATGACGAGCAACTAAGGTTTGATCTAACAATAAAAGGACTAATCACAACATGATGCAGTATTGTTTGAATTTTAGCCCAAAAAAATATACACATTTAACCGTCTTACCATACTCGAACATACCTTATGTGATGAAATACTTGTGAAAAAGAAAATTGTCAAATTTAATTTTGTATATGTGTAGAGTCATATTTAGTTTTTACAAAGATACACTTGCAGTATTAAAAAAAAAAAGAAAAAGATACACTTGCCACATAATAGTTCTGCACACACCTATCACTAACTATGCATGTTGTCTGTCTAAAGAATTATTCACTTTGCATTATTGTTTGCTCAGATAAAAACATTGGGGAAATATGATTCAAGGATAATGTTACTCATGGAAGTTTCCCAAAATGGCCAATAGCCATGATACGACAATGAGGTAAAAAGGCTACAAATAATAGTGATATATATATCTCGCGTGAAGAACAAGGCTTACGGGGTTCTAAAGGAATCTTCACGCTATGTTTTGATGGTAAAGCTTAACAAGGTTTTTGGAACGATGGAAATGGAATAATTAAGAGAAAGGAAGGGAACTCAATTCCCTGGCTTTACATTTGAAATCAAACAAGATGAGAAATAATTTGATTTGTAAATCAATTATTATGTTTGATATCTTAAGAAAAGAAAATTAATTTAATTTTTTAACTTTACGAAAATTCAAGCTGTTTATGTTAAAAATTCTATCACTTTGTAAGGATTTATTTAAAATTGAATTCATTTTAATATAAAAATACTATTTTATCCTTATTCAACTAACTAAATTTATAAATTCTACTATCTTCGTCAATTCAAATTTATTAAATCATATTATAAAAAACTATTTTACTCTTATTTTTTTTCTAGAAAGGATTTTTTTTCAAAAAAAATTTACCAAAAATATTTTTTACCCAAAAAACATTTTCCAAAATTTTTTCTTTCAATTTTTTTCCAAAAATGATTTTTTTAAAAAAATAAATTCCAAAAAATTACCAAAAATAAATGTTTAAAAAGCTTTTTTTCCAAAAAATAAATTTTTGAAAAAATCAAATTTTTTTAAAAAATAAAAAAATTCAAAAAGTATTTTTTTCCCAAAAAATATATTTTTTCAAAAAATTATTTTAACTTTTTTTTCAATTCTTATTTTAATAAGGATAAAAATGTAAATTAATCAAACTAAATAAAATTAATTATTATTTTAATGAATTCTAAACGTGATAATCGATTTTTAAATCAATTTCATTCCCATTTATGTAATTGATTCAAAACATGATAATTGATTTATAATTAAAATTAAATTATTTCTCATTTCATTTATTTCCAAACACACCCATGATGTTTTCTTTAGTACGAGTTATTAATTTGTGCCAGCTCTTGAATGGTTTTGCAATGAAGCAGCAAAACGAAAGACAAGCTTTTGCCCTTTTTTAATTTATTCAGAGCAAAAGCTCCTTTGATATTTTCAAAAAGGGTTTTGCATATGGGACACGAACTTATTAAGGATTCGATAAAAACGAATTTTTTTTATTAAGAAGATAAAAACTTCAGTATTTCAATGTTTTAAATATAATAAAATCTTAAAAATGAAATTATTATTGAATCATGTTCAATTGTTAGCTTTTTCTCTTTTAAAATTAGAAGTTGATTTTTATGAACTGGCTATCAGCTAATAGAAATTCAGAAATTACAATAAGTAAATATCCATGTCATGATAATAGCATAACCATTTCAAACTTTCTTAAATTTCTAATAATTGAGAGTATAACACGTCAAAATGAATAAATAAATAATAATTGAGAGGACAAAGCTGTTTTACTTTTAAACTCTACAAATCATATTTGTATTCACTTCAGAACATGCACACTACCCTAAACTTACGAACTTATTACAATATTTTGTAGCAGTGCAACGGACTCTCCTCACTAACTGATATCAATGGACAGCTATGAAACTACTTGGTAGTTGCTTTTGTTTTGCCATTTTGTCGATCTCATTGCTTAATAATCCATCGAACTGCCTAAATAAAGTTAACTACCCTTATTTTTTTGTCTTTTTTGGATGATCATGAATCTTTCTGCAATATTATTAACTTTTTACACATTTTTCATAATTGAATTTAGCGAAAAAGTCTAAAACAAACTGCAAGATGCAACTACTAAGTTCAATTTCCTTTAGCATTAAATTCCAAAACTACAGATGTTTTTTTGTAATGAAAATAATAATGATAATAATATGTAGTTTTAGGGTGTGAGTTCGATCCTCACTTCCACTTTGTGTGAGCTTAGTTAGTATAAGAGATTATCACTGTTGTTGACGGTGGACACCTTGGGTGGACAAAAAAAATGTAGTTTTGGAATTTACTGAAGCTAGGGGTGCGTTTGGTTTTAGTTTTCATTTCCAAAATTTTTTATTTTTAAGATTTTGTGAAAGAAACTATCAAAAGTAGGGCGGCCTTTTTATAAACATTCATATATGTTTACTAAAAAAAATAAACACATATTACCTTTAGTAGGATTTAAACGTAAGTCATTTCTTATGTATAGATATGTTTTAACCACTAAGTTAATGTCACTTTTGTGATATTTCATTCAAAGTAATTTATTAATATACATTTAGGTTTTTCCTTCAGTACCCAGGTTTCTACGAAGGTATCTATCCCTCATTTATTTGAACAATTGTGATTCAATCAAATATTTAAAACAATAAAAAAATTTCAGTTAATGAGACGCATGGCAAAATCTTAGATGTTATGATATCGATACCCTTGAATTTTATGGGGTACCACAGTAAACCCCATAAATATAATAATTTTATTGCTTTAGTAAAAATAATACTCTTCTCTTCCCTCTCTCTCATATCAAATTTAAAAAAAATACTTTTTAGTTAAAATTTTTTATTGCTTTAGTTAAAAAATAATAATCTATAATAAATAGGTCATGATAGACAGACCATAATTAACAGGCTTAACAAAAAAAATTTATTTTAAAAAAAAAAACCAAATAAGCTGGTCTGTCAGTCTTTAAGCTAGAGCTTTCAAACAAACAAGATCGGGCCGAAAAAAAGCCTTTAATAGTCAAGGGACCAAATCCAAACAATAAATTAATGACATAAAGCTCAATCTATTAAGGGTTTAGCCTAACATGTCCCATCCCTAATCAAAAGAACAAAAGTAATCTTGGAATTTCTACATCCCATATTACTGCTCACATGTAATAATGGAAGTGAATCTGATATAGTTTGTAAGCAAATCAAATTACTGGAGAAAACAAATTACGCACATTTGCGCCAAAATGTTGCGTGTATTTAAATATGTTTATTCAATCATTTCATTTAGTTAGCGAATCAAAAAATAATCACTAACCAAAATCATGAGTTAAGAAGCTTCACGGCAACTTTCTTTGTATTTTTTGTTCTCTGAAGTCCTTGATCACTGCACTCCCTTACCAAATGAAGTCTGCAGTGTAACTAATCATTAAATTAATAAAGTAAGAATGAATCATATTTTTTATTTTAAAAGATCTTTTTTTTCGAGTTTAACAACTATCTATTTTTCCAAATGGTCATAATTTCACCCAAAAATTCTCTAGCGTAACTGCAAGAATCAATTTTGAAGGTTCCAGTAGGATCTTTTCCCAACCCAAGACCAAACTATAACCATACCCCAACCCAACAATCTAAGCCAAAACCGTTCTGACCACATGAGCAAATAGAACACAGATAAGAACAATAATCACAAGGCCAGAATCACCACTAGCACACCAATTAGGAGACCAAGGAACGACCTATGTGATATGAGTAAGGAGGAGGAGCTAGCCCCTCTCTACTTTGTGGAGTTCCTAGAGAATCCAGATGATAGAAATGAGCCAGAGAAGGACACTGAAGAGTAATTGGAAAGTCAATTAGTGGAGAGCTTTGATCTGAGCTTAAACCTCAAAAGGAAGAATGAGATTACAAGCACTCTGCTAATAGAATACAAGGAAACTGAAAGCCAAGCAACAGAAATTGAAGAAAAATTGAAGGAAAAAGGAGGAAGAAAGATAGCTTGGATGAGCATGAGACAACAAATCCTGAAAAATCAACCATGACTGGGGAGGCTGGCCTTATCACGTCCCACCATCAATTATGATCATAATTAGCTAAATTGTCGTGGTCTGGCGGCACCAGCGACAATTCAAGAAATCAAGGACCTATGCAATACGACCAATCTTGCCATCTTGTTTCTTATGGAAACAAGACCTAAGAAGAAGAAGATTGAAGAGATGAGAAGAAAGCTACAATTCATCACTCCTTTTGTGTGGAACCCATAGGCCTCTCTGGAGGCCTTGCTCTATTTTGGAACAAATCCATGGATATAGAGATCCATGAAGCATGTAAAAACTTCATCCACACATCCTGCCTCTTGAAGTACTCGGCTGACTTATGGGACTGCATGTTCGTCTATATTAACCCAAAGTTTAGAGATAGAAGGCAACTCTGGGGGAGAATATCCAACCTCAATCTACAACCAAACAACCAGTGGATGTGCCAGGCAGATTTCAATGAGATAGCAGATTAAAATGAGAAAGACGGGCTGAGACCTCATTGAAACACGCCTAGCTAACTGTTTACCCGTACGCAGTAAATAATGCTCACTAGGTTGTTTTCTTCTTTGGTTGGGTTACTCTTAGCCCCTACTTTTAGCTTGGAAAATATTTCTTACTTGAAAATATGGACCATTTTGAAAATTATTTTGTTACTGTATCAATTTGCAAATTAGGAGCCGTGCGTGAACAAGGAAACATATATATACAAAGGCTAGCGAACCTGTCAGTTAAGGTAGTGACAAGCTGGAGAAATATAAATATACATATAAGTACAATTCAAGGTCCAACATATAATTACACATTGCTTATTAATAAATAATGATACAAACAATTAACAATAGTCATAAATCCTAGTACAAAATATCTATCAACCTATTGCTGACGTCTTCACTTGGCTTCGGCCGGGAACTGTCCTGTTGCGGTCGCTCGTCGATCCCTTCGCTTTGCATACCTGGACCCATAAGGAGTGGGGGTGAGAACGGTAGGTTCTCAGTGGGAGTTCCTCGCGTTATCTATCGTTCATTACTCCGTTATCTTCCAGGCCACCCAGGAGATCTCTAGGTGTCATGCATACTAAAATCCTACTGGTTATTATCTTTGTCTAGGTCCTGAATGGCTTTATCTACTTTACTAGGTGATTGGATTACTAATCTTGTCATTACTTAGGCTTCGTGCTCATTAACATGTCGTTACTGCTAAAGACATAATAGTCGTCTTGGGACGCTCCCTTGACGATACATAATGCATAAACATATATTAATACATACATACTTGCATACATACATACATACATTCATGCCGTTGCTCATACATATAAATACATAGTGCATGGGGGAAATCTGGGAATCTCTTACGCATACCGGCTTACCCGGGTTAGCGTCCTTCTTCTTCTTAGTCCTTCCACCCATGTAACCGTGGCCTTCGGTTACAACCTCCTTCTATTCCCTATCATGATGACCCGGCAGCGCTTGAACCGGAGTGGTAGCTAACCACGTTAAGCTCATAGGAGGTAATTCATCATCATGATAAGTACCACCACCCCCCTTACCGGGATGGCGAGGGACCGGCCCTTTGGCGCGATCAGGCGTGGACTCGTTTCTCTTTACTTTAGTCTTAGTTCTTTACTTTTGGGGTCCCCCTTTCTTTCTTACAGGACTGTTCCTGTTCTCTTTACTTTCAGGCCTTTGCCTGTTCTCTTTTCTTTTATATTCAGGTCTCTCTACCTGCGTTGCTCATGACCAATCCATCTTGCTGAATTGGCGAGGGGCGTGTCTGTAAGACTTTGCCAAGAGAATAGGGGTTTCCTAATCATATAACTACTGACTCTGGCTAAGGCCGTCCGAATCCTTGGTGATCCGTCGCCTCTGCTCTGCTTTATTCCCTAGGGTTCAATTATGATCTTCGTTAAACTTTAACGTGAACTTCTAATTATCTAAGGTCGTCCTAACTCTTACGACGGCCTTTCCTCATGATGCATGCTCATAGTACATAAAGGTATACATAACTATGCATGTTGGATCCCATAGAACCTTTAAAAATACAAGTTTTCAGTAGGCATTCGAATGCATAAGGTTTTCGCATTCGATTGATTCTTGCATTCGAATCCCATGAGAATTCATTCGATTGAAATCCTGCTCAGGCTTTCATTCGATTGAAAGCTCATGCATTCGACTGAAATCCCTCGGGAATTCATTCGAATCCCTTGGGCATGCATTCGAATCCTACAGTGAAAAAATCGCCCCGAGAGTAACTTCTCCAAGGGGTTTGTTCCGCTTAACATTTTCATTTCCACAGTGATCCAAATCAGTACAGTTATGGTTTCCAAACATCAAAATCCTCAAAATCTAACCTCCCTAACTCGTTTCCTATCATTTGTACAAAATAATTTTTCATTCACATACACAAAGATGCATATAATTAATCATCAAATAAACCACATAGACAGTGGGCTTAGAGTTACCCACCTCGAAATAAAATTCTGAACCGGTAGATATGAAGAGAAAAATATCCTCTTCGCGTAGGCGTATTCATCCTATTTTTTCGGAGTCCGGTAGCACTTCCGCGATGTGCGCAACTTTAAACAAATGAAAGAAAGAAAAGAAGCAGCGAAGGAAGCAGCTTGCTTCAGAAGGAAAAAATGAAGAATGCCTCAGGGGCTTGTCTTTTATAGGCAAAGTCAAAGACAAGCACTGTGCTTGATCTTTTCTAATGGCATTATATCTATAATTTGTTTCTTCCTGGCCAGGGGATGTACGTCCCCTGGGACGTGTATATATATATTCAATTATTATTATGTTATGTTATATTATTATTATTATTATATTATACATACTACATATTATATTATATTATAATATATATATATATATATATATATATATATGTATATATATATTTACGTTATGTTGTTTTATATACAAAATATATTATTGTATTATATATATATACACACACACACTCTTACGTTTGGAACAGCGGGCCATTCAGCCGTTGTTTAACATTTTATTATTATTATTATTATTATATTATTATATTATTATTATCATTATTATATATAGGGGGATGCATCTAACTATAACCAAGGGTCATATAATTAATTTTGATCATATTTGATCGCGTTTGGTTCCTTAATCGTTCGTGTACGGTTGTCCCAAAAATATTCCGGACATACCGTCGTGATCGATTAATTTTTCCTGATCATATGAGTATGTCAGGTTAAGGTATTCGTGAATAAATTACCCGGGGGTAATTTTCACATATACCTTAGGTGCCTACCGAAATCCCGATTTTCGGCGAAATTTCGCACAAACCTTGCGGCACTCCGCGAGATCAAGAAACAAGTATTTGACTGGCATTTGGAAGCAATTCATTTTCTAAGTAATTTTTCCAGTCCAAATAATCGCCTCTAATGTGCTTTTAATTAAGCGAAATTAGGATTTAGGCAAAATCTCCGTAAGGGAAAAATTTGGGTTGTTACACTCATGACCAGGTAAAAATCAATATATTCAGAGAATTCAAAGATGTAAACAATCTCATGGATGTGGAAATCAAGGGTTGTAGATTTACTTGGATTAGTAATCCTAGAAACGGCTTTGCCATAAGAGAAAGAATTGATAGAGTCTTGGTTAATTGGGAATGGAGGAGTCGTTTCCCTAATGCTAGTTTGAATGTTCCTCCCCCAATCTCTTCTGATCACTCTCCTATCATTCTTAATCTCAAACAAAAAACAGGTGCTACGGGCGGCTTTAAGTATGAAGCTTATTGGGATGACAATCCCGAGTCTAAAGAGGTCATCAAGAGTGGATGGAGAAAGGATGAGGTCGATGAGAATCCTTGGGATGACCTCATAGGGAGGACAAACCATTGCAAGAAAACTCTCAAAACCTGGAATGATGCTACCTTTAAGAATGCAGCAAAAGAAATATCAAGGCTCAAAGGGGTGCTAGCAAACCTGATGAACTCGCAGAATAGAGAACTTGACTATGGCAAGATCTGTAGCACTAGGGAACAGATCAAAAAACTTTGGGACCAAGAAGAGAAGTATTGGGGCTAAAGATCACGCTTAAAATGGCTCAAATGGGGAGACAGGAACTCACGCTTTTTCCATGCCTCAACAATACAGAGAAGAGATAGAAATGGCATCCAAAGATGGAAGAACAACAATGGAGAGTGGGGGGGAAGGACAAAGAGAAGTCTCTAAGGTCATTTTCGAACACTTCCAGGATATATATATAACAGATGGCAGAAATCAAGGAATGCCTTCAATACATAACTAAGTTAGCAGACGACCAAATGAATGAATTCCTAACCAACAGAGTCTCCTCAACAGAAACTAAATAAGCGGTTTTCAACCCATGTGCTCTCAAGGCCCCAGGAAGTAACAGTCTTAATGGTATCTTTTATCAGAAGCACTGGGAAGTTGTGGGAACTGAGGTTTGCAAGGCTGTGGCGGAATTTTTCAGATCGGGCATCCTCCTCGATAAAATTAAAGAGACAATTGTAGCATTGATTCCAAAGATCCCAAGGCCCGAGTCTGTGAATCAACTGAGACCAATCAGCTGCTGCAATTTCATTTTGAAGGTAATTACAAGGGTGATGGTTCAGCGATTGAAAAGATTTATGCAAAACATGATCTCACAAGAACAAAGTGCCTTCATTAGTGGAAAGCTTTTCCAGGACAAAATCATCATAACCCATGAAGTGCTCCCTGCAATGAAGAAGAACTACGGAGCGGATCGGAATAGTTTCCTGGTGAAACTAGACATGAATAAAGCGTATGACAGGCTGGGATGAATTTCTTGGAAGAATGTCTTAAAGCTTTTGGCTTCCACCAAAGTTAGTTCAAAAAAGTTATGACATGTGTCAAAGGAGTCTCCTATAGATGTAAAGTGAATGACATCCTCTCCCAACCTCTTGTTCCCCAAAGAGGCCTGCGTCAAGGAGATCTACTCTCCCATTATTTTTTTATTCTAGCTATGGAATCACTCTCATACTTTGTCACGACCCAGAAAAAAAGGGCATGTCTCGCATGAGACATAGGCATCTCACGCGAGATGCAAGTCAAGGAAGACGAATATCGTTTCTGGAGCTCATCTTGCACGAGATGATGTAGATCCCTCATGAGTCAGTTAGAAGCAGGCGAAGCAAGGTTGATAGCCCTAAACACCGTTCAAGGAACCACAAAGCAAGATCCAGCTTAGTAAGAGAAGGATCATAACCGCTAAGTCTTAGCAAGTCTCAAGCAGGTTCGCACAAACGTGACTACGATATGAGATTGGAAAGAAAGCCCATTGAGAGGCTACAAGGAGAGTTAAGGCAACACATAAGAAACCAACGACAACGAACCCCGTGTTCCATGCACCCATGCTCAGACGGTTCTTCCACGTCGGCAGGCATGTCCTAACCCAACAAGGCACCCTTGTAGAACCAAACACGCCCCAGCAAGAAGAGCCAACGACCATAGACAAGACAAGAAGCTTTACTCCAAGGCGGTCAGCTAGAGGAACCGCTCTAGCGAGGAGATGACTTGAGTAGTAGAGGACGTCGCATCCGATGCTTTCTAAGCGATGGCCAATTAGGAATTTTGGGGACCAAAATTCTTAAGGGAGGAAGATTGTAGCAACCCTCAACTGTTACAAGAGGCGTCTAGCGCGAGACGCTTTGGTGGAGGTGTCTTGCGCAAGACACAAAGCGAATCAGCTCCGCATTTTCGCAGGCCTGGCCCATCCGTTTGGCGACTCTTTCACCTATATATAGACCCCTCCTCCCCCCATTCCAACTCACTCAAAGTTCAGACTTCTTCTCTATTAGAAAAATTCTGCTCAATTCTTTCCCCCTGGTAGGTAGCCGTTCTTCCTTTAGAATGACTTAGGGTAGTAGGCCCTGGCATCGTCGCCATGTTGGTGGTGGTCCACAGGACGCTATGGCAATGCCAAACCGCCGTAGCGATGCCAGAATCGCTACCGCGAGGCCTACCAGTTAAAAACTTTGCTTATGAATTTCTGATAGTGGTTTTGGTTGGCTTTCCAGGTGCCAATACCATGCCGCTAGGATCCCCCAGTGCCAGCGTTCCTTTCTTCTACGACTTTCCAGGTGAGTGCCGGTCCCGGTGCGTCGGTGGTCCCACTTTGGTGGTCCACCAATCGAGTCAGTTGTGCCATGACATGTTAGGGACTTATTAGATAATCTATTTAGTTATAACATGCTAGGCAGATACATGTATGCTCAATAATTGCTATGTATGCCATATTATGCCATGATATGTTATGCCATATGCCATGCTATATTATGTTATGTTATGTTAGGAAAGAAACCATAACCCATAGGTTTGATCTCCTTAGAGATACCAGGCTATGTTTATACATAAGACTTAATAATAAAGATTTCGATTAAGGTAGAGACCCTAACAAGGGGCAGGTTCTAGCTAAGGCAAGACTTGGTACTTAAGTTGCCTGTTTGTGACGCACCTCTCTTACCTGGAAATCTTGTCCTAAGTACGGGACCTTAGTTCAAAGGTCGGATTAATAAACAAACTAGTTAGATAGGAAACACTTGTCATAATCAGTAGCCTTAGGCCTTAACAACCTGGGTAATCAAAACAAGTTCCCTAAAAGACTTCACAAACTTAGATTCTAGGATAGATGACCTAGAACAGTACGAGGTCCTACGATCTCGTCGCCTACACCCAGCAGTAGATAGATATGAGCGCAAGGCTCCTCAACATGCGTGCCTTACTAGAGTGCAAGGCTCCTCAGTTATGGCATGCGTGCCCTCACAGGTATCTGAGTTGCGTGCATACCAGAACCACCTGGAATTATTCCTGGTGAAGTAAGGTCGAGCTGCGGCTCCCTTGAATCATGCTCCTTCGCCAGGGACATGGGCATACATACAATTTTTAGTATCAGTTCAATTTATCCAGCAGTTATCCAGTTTATTTCAGTATGCACAATTTATTCAGTATGTGTGCAGTTCATTAAACCATTTAGTATATGCAATTATATTCATTGTTGTACTTATTTCTTCAGTTATATATATATATATATATATATATATATATATATGCATATGTCATGACATTGTCTGTAATACTTGCTATTAGTGTGGTACCAAGGTACCCACCACTGAGTTGACAACACCCCTCTGTCAAAACTATTTTCAGATTTGGCTGAGGCTAGTAAGGATGACCCCCTCGTACAGTAGAAGAGGACTTCAAATACTAGTGGTGAGCTCCGCTTTGTAGTGGGGACTACCGAGTAGATACAGTCATGCTTCAGATACCTAGGACAGGATCCATGATAGCTTCCTAGATTTTATTTTCAGACATAACTATTTTGTAAACTCATTATATTTAGTTCAGATATTATGTAATCAGATTTCAGTTATTTTCAGTTATCAATCGAAGAAGCAGCTAATATTTTATTTATTATTATTTTAGCATTCATTACATGTTTAGTATACCACGCTAGTACTTTTGTAGGGCAGCAGCCCTACGTGCGATCACGTCCTAAGTTGGGGCGTGACAAAATCTAAGGATATTGGCAAGATTAAAGGTGTTTGCATAAATCAACGAGCTCTGGCAATCACACACCTCTTCTTTGCAGATGTTATCCTACTATTCGCTAGGAGTGAACTGGCAAAAACCTATGAAATTCTCAGAATACTGAACCTATTTCAAAAGGCTTTTGGCCAACGCTTCAACTTGAACAAATCACGGGTGATCTTTAGTAAACAAGTCCCTAGTCACACCAGGCTCCAAATATCTCAAGCTCTGCACATGGTAGAATAGCTGGACCCAGGGAAATATCTTGGGCTCCCCTCGCAATGGGGTAGATACAAGGCAACATCTCTCAACTGGATCAAGGAAACAATGTTCATCAAAATGCAAGGATGGAAGGACAACCTCCTCAACCAAGCGGTCAAAGAATAATTAAGTCAGTCGTCCAAGCGATCCCAATGTATACCATGACCATTCTCAAGTTCCCAAAGAAGTTTTGCGAAACCATCAATTCCAGAATTGCATACTTCCGGTGGGCCAAGAATGGAACGGATCAAGGAATACACTGGAAAAGGTGGCAACATCTCACGCAAAGCAAACAAGATGGAGGAATGGGCTTCAAGGACCTCATTAACATGAACCTATCTCTCCTAGCTAAACAAGCCTGGAGAATGGTCCAGGAACCGAATGCACTCTGGGTAAAAACCTTAAAATCAATCTATTTTCCTAACAAATAGTTTTAGTAGGCAAGCAAGAAAAAAGAAGGATCGTGGGTGTGGGCCAACATCATCCAAGGAAGAGTCTTCCTAAAAGCTAATGGGAGGTGGGTGATTGGCAATGGTAACTCAATCACAGTCAGGGAAGACCGATGGCTTCCCAGTAGGGAAACACCTAGGTCAAGCTTAGGAGATAAAGAAGAGAGGGTCAGCTCGCTAATCAATAGAGACAACAGGCAGTGGCACATAACAAAGATCAAAGATAAATTTGGGGCTCAAGAAGCAAAACAAATTATCCAATTACCAATTAGCAACACAAAAATGGAGGACAAGTTTATTTGGCCATTCTCCAAATATGACAAATACTCAGTAAAGCAGGATATCATATAGCACATAACTCCGCCTTACAACAAGACAACAAACCTTCAACATCAATCACAAGCAATCTCGTACTTTGGCACAGGATCTGGAACCTCAAAGCCCCCCAAAAGTTAAAATTATTTTTATGGAATATTTGTCATAACAATATTTCTATACTTGATAACCTTTTCAGGAGACTCACCTACATGCCCCATCTGTGGACAAGAAAGGGAAACGGTTGAGCACGCACTGTTGTTATGTCCATGGACAAAGGTTGTGTGGTTCGGGTCTCAACTTCAAATAATCCCAGACCCACTCACTGTAACAAGAATGGAAACCTGGCTCTGTACAACCATGGATAGGTTCTCAGCACCTTCAGGAAATGCGAGTATCCTCAAGCTCTAATAGCAATTATCGTTTGGATGATCTGGAAAGGAAGAAATGTTGTCATCTATCAACACACTCCCCTAAATCCAACAATGGTCATTCTCAATTCCATGTCACTGGAAAAAGAAACTGCAATCGCACCTGACCTAGCCCATATGAGGTTTCCCCCCACTACTGCTACCAAACAACTAACTCAAAGGAAATGGCGCCCCCGCAGAACCACAACTTCAAAATTAACGTGGACGCTGCCTTTAATTAAGAAAGAAAAGTAGGCTCAATAGTAGTCATCATTAGAGAAACCTGTGGGCCTTTGGTGACACGAATCGCCAGAAAAATCCCAATCTACTCATGTAGAGCAGCAAAAGCTATGGCCCTCAGGGAAGGCCTCATCTTGGCAAAAGCTTGCCATTGTGAATGGGTGGTGGTGGAATTGGACTGCCTCCAACTTGTTAAAGAATGCTGGGATAAAAATTGGCTCAGGGAAGACTCAATTCTTGTCAATGACATTTTGCTGCTTAAAGAAAGCTTCCAAAGTTGTGCAATTACTTGGGCACCTAAGGAAGCTAATGGTGCAGCCCACCATGTGGCCGAATTATGCCACAAAGGATCTCTACCCCAAACTGGGCCACCATGGCCCCCATCATTAGCGCAGATTCTCAAGGAAGATAAGAGAACCACCGCCGCTTAATACCTAGGGCTCAAACTTTAAAACCAACATCAGATATTAGAACCAACTTGTCGGCAATCCAAAAGTGCTAAATCTCTTTTCCCACCTCAAAAGTTGGCCTTTGTTTCTCCTTTCCTTTATTGAATGGTGAAGATCCAGGATAAGCAAATGCTTGGCAGTATGGTCGTCAATAGTGCCCTAGGCTGCATTTTGGGTTGCTCCACATTGGTATCGTGAAAGCTCCTAGGGCCTCCCACTCGTTTCTTAGCTTAGGTTGAGTTATGTTATTTTAGCTTTACTATATGCGTTGAGTGGGTCTGTTCAGTCGGTTCTTAGGGTACTCTTCTCCTCTTTGGTTTTCTCTGTGGAGTTTTGCCCAAAGAGGTTTTTAATGAGACCCGAACACTGGCGCCAAAGCATGTTTCGGTCTTCTTACCTTGTAAATTCACATATAGAGCTTTGCTTGTATTCTGGTTCTTCCCCTTCAATAAATCTGCTTCTTTTGAACAAAAAAAAAAGGTAGGATATTTTTAATTTATTTTTGAGAGGCGTAGGATTGTTTTCAAATCTGAGGGAAATAAAAGTAGTTAATACTGTCAACTCCCCAATTACATTTGCTTGGGTCTTTTACTATTGTGCCTCGTGTGAAACCTACAATCTAAGTGCGTTTTACCTCAAACAGCTTTTACTTTGAAAAAAAGTTGTTTCAAAGGAAAAAAAACTTCCTTGTGTTTTGCAAAATAGCAAAATAAACAAGCAATAACTTTTCTTTAGGATTTAAGCTATTTTGGATAGAAAAAAAGTTAAAACTACTATTTGGACATCAAGCAAAAAAAAACTGTTTGCTTTTCTTTTTGATTAAAAAGATAATTTTTCTTTATTTTTACTAAATTGGCCTTAACTATCAAATCAAATACTATATAATATAAATAATTATTTCATACCCTCTTGTAATTTTATCATATAAAAATAACATTTTCATACAATCCAAACAAAACATATTATCTAAAAATCATTTTTTAGATGAAGTATTTAAACATAAATTAATTTTTACATAATCGATTATATAAAAAAATAATTATTAAAATAAACAATTACTAAAATAGGTTTAATTTTTCAACTTTTCCAATCAAACTAAATTTTATCGACACTTGAACAATCTCCACTCATAACTTCAAAAGTTAACTTTTAAGATAGAGTTTTCAGAGTTTTAAAAATAGTAGCCTATGTCTATTATGCGGAGTTATTCACAAATGTATCCAATGTAAGCGAAAATTGTAGGAATTAGGCTAAACCCTGGAACCTAAGCTCTTAAGCATAATAACTTCAAGTTGTGTCTGCATTACATACATCAAGATGTACTGAGCTTATTATTATATCTTCGTTTGTTTATTTTTGGCACTTCAGAAGGAGGGGAGGAATAGGACACTTGGGAAGCTCAGTTGATCTTTTTCTTCATGGTTTGAAAATCTCGCTCCAGTTAAATCGTGAAGCTAAGGTTAAACAAGTGGTGAGATATAGGGGTTTGGAGAGGGAGAAGACGTGCCCAATCTGTAAGAAGAGTCGTCTTCTAAAAGTATAGGCCATAACACTCACCAAGTGATTGCCAATCAGTAGTTTGGTGAGAGTGATGACCTATACTTCCAGAAGACTCTTCTTACAGATTGGACACACGTTCTCTCCCTCTAAACCCCTGTCTCATCATTTGATTAATCTTAACTTTGGAGCAAGATTTTCAAACCATGGAAGAAAAGATCAATTAAGCCTCCAGTGTCCTCGTCCTCCCCTCTGACGTGGCAAACATAACAGACATAATAATAAGCTCAATACATCCTAATGTACGTAATGCATACAATACAGCGTGATATTCCACTCAGATGACAGACCAAAGGTAACTTGGAACACACACAAATTGTTTCGAAGAAAAATGAAAACAGAAGAAACATATCATGTTTCATGAAATGTCAGCAGAAAACAACAAAAACAAAAAATGAACACAAATATTGGCTGTCCATGTTTAAAAAAGAAAACTTGAAAGGTGAAGTAAATTAAGCTTTAAAATAAAGACCCACACGTCTAGCAGCAGCTACAGAGTTCTTTTTTTTGTGCTTCAATCAAAGCATACCTGAATCACTTAAAAAAGGAGTGGATAACAAGATTCACAATTGGTCATACCCAAGTAATAAGGGACACAAGCCATGAATGTTACCAGTAATGACAAATGCTGAGCCCCATGTCCTAGTAATTGTAGTCCTAGGAATGAGATCTCTCTGAGCGACGATATTCACTGTCCAAATCACGATTTTGCTCCTTTTCACGTGATTCAGATGTTGCATGTCGCATGTGGTAGTCCTCTTCCATTCTATCATGATCAGGATATTGATTGTAATGGTCAACATCATGATCTAGATGATCATACTGCTCGTCCACAATGATGCTCATAGTGTTTCATTCTTCTCAGGATCATGATCAAGGTCGGCATGCCTATGTCCATGCTCGGATTCATTATACCAAGCACGATCATCCTCAGGTTCATAGTCACGCTCCTTTTCACCATGCCGGTCCCTCTCATGTTTAGATTCAACATGATCATGATTAGACTCCCGACCACGTGATCGTCCTTGATCAGAATCCCCAGCTTCGTAATCTCTATTCCTTTCACAATGTCGATCATGACCACGGTCCCTCTCTCGCTCACGTTCACGATCCCGAATACGTGCTCTATCTCGTTCACGCCCATGATCTTTGTCTCTGTCTCTATTCTTCTCCCGGTCTTTGTGGCGCCTATCCTCTTTATAATCACGATCCCTGACCCTTTCATGAGAATGTTCACGTGACCGCTCTCGCTCTCTATCTCTGTCCCTACCTCTTTCATGTGATATTTCTTTGTCCCTAAGTTGAAGTAACAAATCATTGGGTGAATGAACATTGTTTCAAGGCCTTCAATATTATATAACAGTCAATGCAAAGGAAAAAAAATATCCCTATTATCAAAGATGTATTTTGTATGACCAACAGTCACTATCTATGATAACCAGACAAAATAAAGCAAAAGCATCTTATTTTTTACCGATCACCATGTCGATCCTCCCGCCCTCTTGGTTCTTCAGAACGAGATTGCTGCTGCTCCCTGAAAATTGAAGTCATAGAATTTCCCTTCAACAGAAAGAACATGTAAAACATGCAACAAGTTATGTACAGATAACATTCAATAAGACCAGCTCTGAGGGTTAATTTGTAACCCAGGGTGGTGCTGGTAACACTCAGTGGGTTGCTTTGTAATGAATCCAAACCAACACTCAACAAGAATGCAACTTTAACCAGTAATTCTAGTTCTGGTTATTAGAAAAATTTCAAGCATTCCAAAATCAACAGTAAACGAAGATAATTAAAAAAATTCAGTTAGAACAATAACCTCCCAGAATGTCGCTCATTAACTTCTTCACCCCCAATTCTAGTAGTACCAATCCCACCACCAAGGCGGCGAGGTCGCCAATTTGGAACCGTCCTCCCACGCTCAACATCCACAAGCACCCTTCGACCATCAATTTTCCTACCATCAGCTTGCTTATAAGCGGCTGCATAATGAACATAAGATGTGAATAAAAAGCCATATCAATAAAAATAATAAACAAATCAGTTAACCAGTGTTAACCTTTCATGTCCCTTGTATGAAGGTACTCAATGAAAGCATAACCCCTGGGCTTATTTGTTGCTTTGTCTGCAACTAATCTAACCTAAATCAAAAGAAATTAGAAAATAAAGAATTGTCAGAACAGAACATTCTGGTCTTCATCAATAGAATAGGCACTCTCACTTAATAATTAATAATTAACTACAATACTACCAAAAGACAATGCTTATAGTGTATTCCTAAATGGCACAATAGACAGGCACTATGCCTAATTTCACCTTTAAATCACACAGCTCCCATCGTGAGATGCATGACCTCTGGTAATACTTGAAGAAAAAACTGATGTATTTGGGGCCAATTAACCAGTTGTTACTAGCATCCCCTTACCAGGGAATTGATTTTTAAAATGATAAAAAGAAAACAACCATGGGTGATATAGAAAGTACCATGACATCTTCTGAATTGCTAATTTGTTTCCAATAGATAGCCAGAGTCAAAAATTAAATTTTAGCAACATCAAAAGTATGCTAACTAGGAATTTAAACTGGAGAAGAAAGAGATTGCTATACTCCAAACATATTTTACCCAATGCAGAAAAGAACAGAAGTTGTCAGTCTCCTTTTCTTGCTCCAAAGGAAAGGCCAAAAGGCACAATTTTCATCACTTCTCTGCTCAACTAAAATATTCAGCTAACCATGCAGGTGGAAGAACTTGAGCCAGGCTTGATCAAAATCTTATAATCATTTACCATTTGCTGAAGAAGATGATCACACCCTTAGTCCTTACCAGGGATATATTCTGAGATGCTAAACTAACTATTAACATAATCCCTAGAGATACCCAAGCCCTGAGAAGTATGGGTGATCACGAGTCAGATTCGGTCAGGTTTAGAGGGGAAAAAATCCAAACCAATTATTAGAATTCAGGTTGGGTTGGGTCAATTTTGACCCAAAAAAAAAAAAAAGTGAAACTGAACCCAACCAACCCGATCTATATCCAATAATCCATCCAACAAGCAAAAGTGTTGCAAATACATTAAGAAAAAATCAACCCAAATCAAATCAACCCATAAATTCAAAATCAGAATCAAAAATCAAAATTGTCAAATCTATAATTAATAAAAAAATTATTATACAAATCATCTACCCATGAAAATCATTACTTCCTAAATGAGATTTCCCTTTTAAGGTTCAATTCGATCTGCAACAGGCCAACGACACCATAGCTCAACGCCTCCTCCATCAACAATATCTCCACTACTGTTGGCAGATCTGCATCATATACCGGAGATCTGAGATCTGCACTACCATTGCCCACCAGCAGATCTCTGGTATCATCGTCTGTTGCAACCGCTTCCTTGGGCATTAACCATCAGCATTGCAATGAAAGGGGAAGGCAGTTCACACAATGTGGACAAGTACTGCCACAATTGCTGACTTTGCCGTAGTGTGTTCGTCACTTTCACGGGTCAGTTGCCGCTGTGTTATGGTTGGTGACTGGAGGAGACAAAGTTGAAGATGCAGGATGCTCTTGTAGGATTATTTCGGTTTGGTTTTGAGTGTGTGGCGGCTAGGTATGAGATGGGAGGAATGAAAAATGAAAATGAGTAGTGCATTTATAAGTGGAGTCAGGTAGACAGGTTAAGAAAATTTAACCCATTACCCTAACCAATATATGTAACGTTTTATATATTTTTACCTGACCCGGCCCGTAGTTTTGTAATTTTATTGGGTTGGGTTGGTCGGGTCATTGATTTAACCTGGCCTCATGACCACCCCTACTGAGAAGACTCCTTATCATATATATTAACAGTGGAACTAAGTGGAAACTAATCAAAGAAACCAATAAATAGTCATTCTAGGGAAATAGGTGGTGCAACTAAATGCAGTTGATAAATTAAATCAGGAAGACACATAATTTATATTCCTGAATCTTTATACAGAAATAGGAAAAATTTATGCACAGCTGGCACTGGTTAACTTCATAAAAACCTATGTACTCTATAAATCTAGCCATGAAAACAAATCTAGTTAGAAGTAGATCATACAAAATAATGTTTTTCAGCTAATGACAATATGAATATGTAATTAGGTTGCCAACAGCAAAGCCTAATAAAACCAATATGAATATTCACTGAAAATGAAAATGGTTAAAAACAAGTATATTATTGAAGGAAGACAAAAAAAACTAGCATTTTGTTGTTCATGATACATATATGTATGTATCAATGTATGTATGTAAGTATAAGTATGTATCCGGAAAACTTCTGATATTGAAAAAGCATTTTGAAGGTTCCTGAATCATAACATGTGAAAATAGTGAAAAAAGTTAATTACAAGAACTTAAGAACCTAACATGTATGAAACTCTTACCGAACGAACCCCCTTGGGGATATTCAAAATTACCTACCCATTTGATTGGACCAAATGACTCAAACTCCCTTTTGATTCTGCTCTCAGCGGTCTCATAACTCTGTTAAAAAATAGCACCAGTACAATATGGCGATCTATAAGCTTCTATATAACCACACTAATACTGCATTGAAAAATATAACTTACAAGTTTGGCCACAAACAATGTCTTGTATGGATCTCCAAATATATTTGGGTCATTATGTGGGTCGTCTACAAAGAAGAAGATATAAGAATTGCCCCCACAGAATATAAATCCACAAAGATTAGCAAATTCACAACAATATAGGACTCATCACATTTCTCTAGCTCCTCAGCAGCCTTCACTGCTCCTGACTCTAGTCTTAGCTTGTGTATTCTTGCTCTTTGTTGTGCCTGAGTTAACCAAAATGGATCAAAACCATGTGTATATATAAAATAAAACTTAAGTGTACTGTCACTCTTCATTTTATGGGCTGGAGTAGGCTTCCAACTTTTAAGGTATGTTACAATTAATGTAAAATAATGGTTTAGTGCATGACCCCAAAAGACAGGAATTTGTGCCACATAAAATACCACACTTGCAAAGAATATAGAACATTTTGTTTGCAAAACCAAACTATAGATCATAACCAATTAATGGAGTAAATGTACATTTACAAACACCATGGACTCAAACATATGAATGCAAGAGTATGTATCAATACTCGTTACAAATTAATCTTGATAATTTATAACCTTTTTTAGGAGCACCATGATAATTTATATTAATTTGATATACCAACACACACTTGGCAAAACAAACGGTCAGATCATGGAAACCATTCAGATGGACACAATGATCAAATGCCACACCACTTCCCACAATTTCAGAATAGAAGCAAAGTTTAACAAACATTAGAAGTTGCTTTGACAATAATCAGTAAAAAAAAAATATCAACAAAATCAGAAACTTGCTTTGCGAACATCCAAACAAAATTATTAAGCTACGTCAAAAATTGTAACAGAACAGTAACCCTATGTAATTAGTGGCAAAAGAATCGAAACATTACAGGAGTTTCAGCTTCCTGGGCAGGCGGAGCATATTCTGGATCCCCCGGCTCGGAAAACTTGCCCACAAATTGCGCCATCCCTTCGAAAACCAAAGAAATGCACATCAATAAACAACAATTAAGAGCAAAACAACACCAACGCCAAACTGAACAAAAGAATCTGGAAAAAATTCGTTCAAACACCTGTTAGTGGCGGACATTTTCTTTTCTCCAGAGGTGGCTTATACTCCAAGGGAGGCCTAGGCTCAAAGAGCTTCAAGAGGTTTGAGGTGAGACCAGTTGGGTGACTCTGCCCAATCTGCACCATGTCACAGTAATAGGTATTCAGAGTGGAAATCACCGAATGAACTCGTGTTAAATATCAATTCAGTTTAATGCTTTATACTCAAATTTCAAACCATCAAACAGAATTCTAACAAACTCCAACGGCTAACCGAATGTAACTAACCGGAGGTGACTACGAAGGTTCTAGAAACTGAATTGGCAAATACTTGGCGATAAAACCCAAGCCATGGCGTGTCTCGTCGAGAAGCAAAAAATGGTTCGCGAGAAAATAAAAATAAAAAATAAAAAGAAAACGCGAGAGGAATGGGAACGAACCAGCTTGAGCTGAAGCACGTTGGAGCGATTCTGGGCTTTGGTACGGGCCTGAACAGCGGCGTTTTGGTTGCGCATAAAGGCATGGTTGTCGTTGTTGAAGTCCCCCATAACAGAATCGGAATCAGAATCTCAGATCCGATTTGCGCCCCGTCGGGCCAACATGGAAGGTTGAATGTGAAGGGAGCTGTTTTGGTTCTCTTGCTACTGGCAGCACCAGGTATTTAACTTCCGGGTACTGTGCATGAGTCGGATCTTAGATTACCCGGCCCATTTTGTTATCGAACTTTAACACCTACTGTTTTTGCCCGGGCCCGGTGTAAAAAAGTAAACACTGATTTGGGAGTTCTTTTTATACTCTCAATTTTTTTAATGGTAATAAAGGGTGTGTTTGTTTTAGTTTTTGAAAAAGTTGATTAAAAAATTAATTTTTAATATAGAACTTAAAGAGTTAAAAACATTTATTTTTAGAAGCCATTCAGTTTAGTTTCTCTAAAAAACAAAAAGTTAAATTTTTTTTTTTTGAGATTTTGATTATTTTTAAAAATTTATGCAAATATATAAAATTAATTATTTCAACCAAAATAAGTTATTATCTTGACAAATAAGGCAAAACAAATGCATCAAATATATCTTTCTAAAAATTATCATAATTAATAAATAAAAATAAAAAGTAGATAAAATTATTGTTTTAAAATATTAAAATTGCTTAATTCGGACTTTATATAGAAACTAAAAACATGTTTTAAGAATGGATGATATATTTTTTTTAAAAGGTATTTGTATATTGTAAGAATTAATGATTATTGTTAAGTCACGTGTTTTATTTTTTAAAATAAAAATATAAGAAAAAGTGATAGGTTGATGATTAAATGTGATTCACTCTTAGAAAAAGATATTAGCATCTTTATCAATATCAAGGTATGGAAGAAATTTTCATTGATTTTAATAAGGTAGTTAACCTTTATGAAAAAGAAAGGTGATTGACCTTTTTCTTTCCTTTGAAGAATTATCTTTATTAAGTTATAATTTCTAAGGAACTTTTAAAAGAGTCAAGAGAAATGAGAAAATGATGGAGATTGGAACATTGAATTCATGATCCAACACCATTAATCTTCTTATATGATTGAGAGAAATGTCACTTATTTACCAAAAGAAAAAAAAGAGGGGAAATGTCACTTAACCTACAACTCATTAACTTAGTTTCTATCTTTATCTTTCTGTAAATTATTTCTAACTATAAGATTTTTTTTTCTTGCCGGAGGATTGATGTAGGGTAAGCATTGATTTGATTTTACTTTAACTGATACCTATTAATAATATGATTTGAATTTGTACAACATCGTTTAGTTCCCATGATTATTGGTAAAGGATACAAACTTGAAAAAGGATATTTACTTTGTGAAGCATAGAAGGACCAACTGTAGCTGTGTGTGTATGATAAGAAAGCAAACACAAATGTTTTACCAATTGAGTGAAGGTGAAGGATTAATAGCATGTTGGATTTCTGTTTGGAACTCTAGGTCTTGGTTTGGACAAAAGTTACATAACAAATACTAACTTTTCCAAAATCATGGTTCTAACAAAATATAAGTACATACAACAACAAGAACAATAAAAGGCAGCAGTAACAAAGAGCACCAACAGGAGGAAGCTCTCCACAGGTAAGTCCCGAATTTTTAAATGAAATTAGCTTGCTGAAATGTGAGGGGCCAGGACTGGGAAATGTCAGGAGATTGGTGAGGTCCAAATAGTTGGAATTTATTAGAATTTTCAAAACCAAGAATTACCAATACACAGAGAAGTCTAGCAAGAAGTATTTGGAGAAGCGATGATTTCTACTGAGAAATCTAATTTTCTGCTGTTGGTGTGCGTAACTGCCTGATGGTAATTTTGTGGGATCTGTTGGGATGTAAATTGTCTCCTTACCTATGGCGATCTGATTCATGGGTGTGACAATCGGTCTTAGCTGCGAGTGGTTTGTGTTTGAAGTGCTACTATGCTTTTATGTGCTACTAAAAAGGATGTGCTGCTATGCTTTTGTGTTTGAAATCTCTATCACTTCCATGACTCAGTGCTGTGGATCAGCTTTGTGGGTGAGTTATGAGGCACTAATTCTTGTGTAGAATTGACTTTGAAAAATGATTCTTGTGTTGATGCATATTCTGGAAGTGGACTCAAGAAATTGTTTATCTGTTTGTTGTTGCCGTTTTTTTTTTTTTGGGTTGAGTTGGTATTAAATTGTTTGGGTTGAATACACTTTTTACTCCTTAAAAATAAGGGACTTGTCCCTCTAAGTTTTGTCTTAAAGAGATTTTTAACAAGATATTTTTCTTGGTTGTTGGTTTGTTTGGTGAGAGTGAGTGGGTGGTGGATAGTCGTTTCTTAGAGTGTTGTATGAGTATTTTTCTTTACCTGTCTTTTGTTTGGATTGTGCATTTAGTTGCATGTAACCCTCAAATAAAAAAAAAAATACAACAACAACTTAAATGAGTAAATCTGTACATAAAAAATTTACTTAATAGAGTAAGTGAGAAACCACCTTAAAAAAAATGAATGAATTTAAATATTAGAATATCCCAGGCATAAACCTTTTGAATTGAATATTAGAAGCAACTTCCATCAATAATGAAAGCAATAGTTACATCCACGACGCCGTTCCAAGGTATATATGCCTACTAATGATACCAAAGAACACAGTAACCATATTACAAACTATATAAACACAGTTAACAAAAGAAGCAGGTAACGTTGATTTGGTGCCTGGTAATTGAAACAAAAGCATCAAGGCTCATCAATTTCTACACAAGATGAGAGATCTTCACTTCTCATATTACCAACAAAACAGGTAATTAACGTCAACAACAACAGTGCCTTTCATATGTGCGTGATCATCAATGGATTTGATTTTAAAACTGCCTTGGCCTCGGAGTCTCTTGCAGGCGGCTTTCGGCGCTAGAGATGCTGCTGCTGGGATATTCCTGGCTAGTGCCGGAGAAAACTGCCTTCCTGAACTTCTGCAAATCAGCATTGTATTGCATTGTATCATAGTCAGAGCTCCCAGATGAAGACGTGTAAACGTTGCTATACCCTGCCGTCTTAACCCCATCCTTCAAGTCATCCAATGAGACATCTCCTTCCAACGCTCTCACAATCTGAACATTTTGATACCAATTTGAAACTTAAGAGACCAAATTGAATAAAATTAAAAAATGATAGACCAAATTGAAAAAACAAATAATGCAATCTTTATGTAAAACTATGTACCTGACTCATTCTTGGACGCTTCTTGGCAGAATGGCGAATGCTGGCAGCAGCACAAGCCGCCAACCTTACCATTTCTTGATGATTGTAGTTGCCCTCCAAAAATGGATCAACCAACTCTCCAAAGTTTCCATCCTCCTCCAGTCCACGGGCGAGTAGTGGTCGAGCCTGAATGTGGTTGCGAGAAATATTGAGACTCATTTTTGAACCAATGTTTAAATAACATAAGTGGTACAACTTAGGGTGTGTTTGATTTCGTCCTCATTTCTGTTTTCAGGATTTTGTGAAGGCAAATGTGAAACAATAAAATCTTTGTTTCCTCTATTCATTTCTTGTTATCATTTCTCATACGTAAAGTCATAGGGGAAGTGATAGACTTGAAAACTAAACATAATACTAACCCAATCCACTAAGCTGTCTTCCATGGTATTTGTATGATCCACAGGTCGCTTCCCAGTTAGGAGCTCCAACAGCATGACCCCGAATGAGAAAACATCAGACTTCTCTGTCAATTTTCCACTTGATGCATATTCAGGAGCTAGGTACCTATTTAATTTAACATTGCAAACATAGGCTATATATATATCAAGCTAGATTAATTTCATTTAAACACATGTAAATGTTGCAGCAAACAAGGCACTATGAGAAGTTTAATTGACGAGGCATTGCCAAATGAAACATAATGAAGAATTTTTCATGTAATGAAGAAAAGTTACCCGAATGTTCCCATGACACGAGTTGATACATGAGTATTATTATCTGTAGTCAACTTAGCCAATCCAAAATCAGCCACCTGATCATGATGAATTGTTAGCATAATTAATTAACCTCAGCAATGTAAGATTAGGAATATATACTCCTTCCATTTCATAATATTTGTTCATATATTAGTATATGAAAGTACTAAATTTAAAAATGAAATGATACTATGAAATGAAAAGAATATCATATAATTTGAACAATAAACGTCTAATTACTGAAATAGAGAAAAATATGTAAACACATGAAACCTTGGCTTCGAAGCTATCATCAATAAGGATATTAGCAGCTTTGATATCACGATGGATAATGCGAGGATGACCTGAGTTTCATTTGTAAATGTAGTAAACATGATCAATAAAAAAAACATGTATATCAAAAATAAAAGAAGAAATAAAGAGATCATAAGAGGAATTTTGAATTTTACAGTCTTCATGAAGATAAGCAAGTCCTTTGGCAGAACCCATTGCAATCCTCAATCTAGTAGGCCAATCCATGGTAGGTACACCCTTTCCTGCATGTCACAATCAAAATACAAAAGAAATTTTGATTACTATGGATGCTCACAACAAAAATGTCTTATAAGTTCTACAAGAAATCTTAATAGAATATTCGGAAATTTAGAGAATGTTTGGTTTTCTCTATTGTTATTTCTTAGTTTTAATCTGTTATCTCATTTTCAGGATTGTGGGAAGAAAATGACGAAAATACAACAATAGTATGGAGGTGATGTTCAAAGATTGTATAGTACTCACCATGAAGATGATGTTCCAAGGTTTTATTGGGGATAAATTCATAGACCAACATTCTCTGGCCATTAGTAATACAATATCCAACAAGTGATACAAGATGGCGATGATGAACACGGCTAATAATGTCAATCTCAGCTTGAAACTCTCTGTCTCCTTGCCCACTACCTGCTTTTAGGCTCTTAACTGCCACTTCCTTCCCACTAGGCAAGACACCCTTGTGGACATAGCCGAAACCGCCTTGCCCCAGCACATTGGCGTCGGCGAATCTGTCGGTGGCGGCGGCCAATTCATCAAGAGTGAAGGTGCCACCCTTGAGTCCTAGTGCAAGGCCAGGAGAAGGAGGAGGCAGAGCAGGAGGCCCTCCCGTAGAGTAATTGGAGCTCATCTCAGCGCTGTTCATTGCCAGACCCCACCCGCCACTGTTGGGTCCCATTCCATTTTGTACCCTCACAACATGGTCAGGGTGAGAGTGCCCCGAATTTCCATAATAATTTGGGTGTTGTCCACTATTGTAGTAGTCACCCACTGCATGCATGCATACATATTGTAGATACCATTAAATTAACACCATGCTATTAGTTTAGTTTAGTTTTGTTGAACATACATATGGTATGATACACGTGAAAGAATTAAGGAAAGAAGTTAAAACTTATTTTAACTTAATCTATGTTTTAAAGTTACCATTTTAATAGTTGTATATGGTTGGGACTAGTTTAAAATGAGTAATTTTTCCTTTTTGTATGAGCAAATTAATGTCCAACAACTCTTTTGAAAATGATAGTGCAATGGAAGTTCTTTGCTCTGGAATATAACAAGTCAAAAAATCAAGTAACCATTTTCCCAACCAAGAGCTTCCAAAATAATTATATATTCTCCATGGAACATGCATAATGGCGAAATATAGTGCACATAGGATTTGAGTAATGTCAGAAAATTATTACTAAAATCTTTGACAGTAACAATGGTAGTTGATATGACAAAATTATTCTTCCAACTAAAAAGATCATGCCACATCAAACAACTTAATTATAGCAAAAAAAAGTTATGTTCTCTAACATTTCCCTTAGGATTTTCTAGCACGTGGAACATTATATGCATCGCTAGAACCTTTGTAAAGTGCATATCATAATCCTATCACAACTAGCCTTTTCGAAAAATTAGTGAGGCATAACTACCCTCTTCGAAAAACTAGTGGGATTAATGCAGAATCAATTATAACAAATTAAAAAGATTTTATTTTTTTACTTTTAAAGCTTTAGAATTAATTTTAAAGTTTCATAACTAAAATCTAAACGCGTCAATAATAATTAATAGTAATGAACACAGAGTAATGTCAATAATTTATGTGTAAGAATGTCCCAATAAATAAATATATATATATATATATATATATATATATATATATAAAATCAATGACAAAATGAGTTATCCAAGGTAGACTAGTTGAAACTTGAAATGGCATCGTTTTAACGAAGACAGAATTATTCTTCTTCCTCGATGCGTAGTCGTAGTAGACACACACTTTTATGCAAGATCCTAATGAACCCTCACAAACACAATGGCATGATGGGATTGAAACCCTAACACACATCATCAAAGCCACCGTAATAGACTTGACTAGAAAACCCCTTACACAAATCGGCATACTTGTTGGTTTGGAGGCGATGGCAACAGAGGTAAGTGGTCCTTTCCTTTTGCTACTCCAAAATATTTTGCTTGTGTGTGGTCCCGAAATGGTNGATGATGAGGAGGAGGAGGAGGAGGAGGAGGAGTTATCAGCGTCGTCAGGTGTAGCGTTATCAGGTGTGGAGTTATCAGGCGTGACGTTATCGGCAAAAGACATTATTATTGTTATTTTATTCTCCGTTTATCACAAAATTAAATGAAGAGCCTTCTTCGAATTTTTACCGTGAAGAAGTTTTACGTTGCCCAAAATTATTTATAGATTTAAGTCTAAGAGAGAATCCAACCCAGAAGAATAGTCTAATGGGTGGGAGAGACACCTTTGCTTCGGTTGCTCTTTTGTTCAATGGTTGGGACCCCTGAAAACATTACTTTTGGAAAGAACAAAGAAAAAGAAGAACAAAATGAGCAATGTTGCGTAATTAGAAAAATAAAGTCATAATCTTTAACAAAAAAAAAAATCATGATAATTAGCCCAATATAAAATAAGGTAACATGATCCACTTATTCATAATCTCAAATCTCAATTTACATAGATGCAAGTGCATTGCCACACAAAGAATTCTCATCCTATATGCTCGAAGCTCCATGTTACTAATCTTTTCCTTTTATGTTTTTTTTGTGTTACTCTTAAACCATGAAATTTGGTTTTAGTTTTTTGATGGGAAATTGGCAAGAGGAATGAATTATTATTATCATTGACTTTTCTTTCAGAAGAGAGAAGAGATACCTGATAGGAAGAGAAGAGCAGGGGTTCTCAACAAGAAGAAAAGGAAAACATGTTGCATGGTAAAAAGTCCATAATACAAAAGGAATCATTGCTGTCCATCCTCATTGGTCTCCTACAAAAGAGGACCTCTGTTTTTTCTGTTGTCTATGCCAACTCTTTGCTTACTATGAGTCAGTTATAGGTTTTACCATTTTTTGACTGGTGTTTATTTGGGCATCCCATTGTTTGGCCTTGATTTGCTTCAAGGCTAGTTCTAACGCGTAAAACATATCATCCCAAAATAGCTTACCAACCAAAACAAACACACAATTCAGCTAAAAATAACACAATGTAAACTTCAGCGTGAACTTTGAAAGGCATCATTATGTTCACTATTATGCAATGTTAGTTTAAGCCAACAGATCATTTTGTATAATATTTCTTCATATTGGGGTGGGGGTTTGTTTTGTTTCGCATTTATCTTTCCAAATGCAGTGGTTTTATTAACTTTAAAATGATATTCTTTCTGTTCTACTTTTAACTGTTAATTTTTTTTAAGAGCTAACGGTTATTTTAGTCCTGTCAAATTATTAATGGGTTAATTTAGTTTTTAATAAAAAAAAATGTACAATTTGGTCTATGTCAACTGTCAATTTGGTCCCTAACAAATAAAATAAGTTCAATTTGGTCTATGTCAATTTTAAATCTGAGCCAAGTTAATTTTTGTCAATTTAAACTTAGGTCAAGTTAATCTCTCCATGCTTTGCTACACTTGATAAATGTGGTTAAACGCTTTTTGAGAAGTATAGTTAAATACATCAAGGACATTATCGATATTTCTCCTCTCATATCTTAACTCCTTTGTTTCCCTCCTTCACAACCGCTCTCACATTTTCTCCTCCAACACTCACCCAAATGCCTTGTCTATGGTTACTCGGTTTCGACTGCCTCGTGACCACTATTGCCTTTTTACAAGATCATCAGGGCATTGCTCCTCTTGCACTTGTCTCTTGCAATGCGTTGTGATGACTCATAATTTCTAGGTTGAAAAAAGGGGAAAGCTTGTGTGTTGCAGTGCCCTGAGGGCTTTGTAGCAACACCACGAGACAAGGGTGCTGCAGCAACACAGGATTTGGAGTCTCACATCAAGAGTTCCCAACGTTAGTACTCCTTAGCGGTTAGTCATTTTTAGGTGAGTGACTTTCTTCACGATTTACAATTTTCAGACCGTGTATTTATTTTTGAAAGTGCCTTATTTTATTTTATGCATGTTTTATGAAATCCTAGGAGGCGGAACTTTGTATTTTTTTTAGGTATTTATGAAGTTAGTTATTATTTAGAAACTTCCCTATTTATGAAAGTAGTCATTTTATTAAGTTATTTATGAAACCATTTTTAGAAACTTGTAGAAACTATTTTAGAACAACATGAGACCATATGTTTTATTGAATTAAGTATGTCACGTTGCATGTGTATGATATTTATGAATTAAGTCATGTTAAATTATTAGTTATCAGTTATGTTATCATGTTCATGTTATAACATGTTATGTTGGTTAAACTGTTTTCATGGGAGTAATGTCTAGGATAGAACTGTAAGTTCGTGATAGTCTACGTTGACCCTAATATACCTTGTACCATCGTGACTTAGAGTAGGATTCATGTAGAATTAAGGCAAGACCGTGAAGCCCAGACACGACAGCCTGTGATGTCCAGTGTCATGTATCATGTATAATGTATCATGTATATATCATGTATCATGTCATGTAGATTAGGGTAAGACCGTGAAGCCCAGACATAGCAGTCTGTGACGTCCGATGTCATGTATCATGTATAATGTATAATGTACAATGTATCATGTCATGTAGATTAGGGTAAGGCTGTAAAGCATGAACATTTCAGGAATAGCTAAACCGTAATTGTCGAATTGTCTATCTAGAGAACCCCTAATCTGTTTATGTTTTCAGATGCTTTTACATATTATGTATTATTATTATATAAATGTTTTCATGATTGTTATTATATTATGCATTGCATCTGCATGTCCTAATTACGAACTGTCTCATCATGTCACCGTGGGGTCAGTCATTCAGTGAGCGGTGACTCACCTGTCATCAACCATTTTTCAAATAACGTTGACAAAGATACGTCACTCATTCAGTAGGCTCCAACAGATTAGACCCTTGGTGAGCTTCACGTTGCTGTAGAGTATTCTTTAGCTTTATTTCAGTTATTAGGACAGTTAATGATATATCAGTCAGTAGAGTGCTCCAGTGAACTACAAGCAAAGTGTTTCTGTATTTTGATTATTAATTTGTATCTTGTGTAAATGATTTTATTTTATTAATTTATGATGCTTAGTTTATTTTAAAAGGTTTCCTTTTTATTTGTTTTTATAAAATTTGCGCATTTTCATGGTTAGCATGTTTGGAGTCTTTTATAAGAGAAATAGTTCATTGCGTGTCGATTGCAATTTCTAGAGTCGTCACAGGCGTCCTTAGCCACCCAGGATAGAGAGGGGTTGGGGGAGAGAGAGACAGTGAGACTAAGATAAGCGAAGATAAATAGTGACGCTAATGTTATTGATATATTTAATTACACTTTTATAAATGTATTTAACTACATTTATAAAGTGTGACTAAGCATAAAAGGAATAACTTGACCTAGATTTAAAATGGAGAAATGTTCATTTTGGTCCCTAAAAGAGTAAGCTAGAGTCACTCTGGTTCTTGAAATTTAAAATCTGATTTTTCAATTATTGCAATTGTAAGTTGCGGGTCAAATTAGTCTCTCAATTTATTATCATTATTGTATTGTCATGTTTTCACTAAATTTTCACATTAAATGAGAATATGATAACAACAAGGGCTGTGTGACAATACTAAAGACTAAAAATATGGTTGCGACAACACTTTGAGCTACAAATCTTAGTTGATATTGTAGCTTCATTTACCACAATAATTGTTCTAGAGACCTCTTTTGTAGTTTCAACTTTTAAGTGCAACTACAACTCATTTGTAGTCTCAATTGTAATTATTGTCTACAAATGTAATAATACAGTAATGATAATCAACTGATGGATTAACTTGACCTACAACTTACAATTTCAGGGATTAAAAGTCAATTTTTGAATTTCAAGGACCAAAATAACTCAAGCTTATACGTTCAAGGACCAAAATGAGCATTACCCCGATTTAAAATTAATAGGAACTAGAGGTGGAAATGGGTTGAGCCGAGCTAAGTTTTGGCTTAAATAGGTCTACTTCTAAATTACTTGGCCCGAGTCTGGGTCTATTACCCATCATGGATTTTTTTCTAAGGTTCGGCCTGACCTTTTTAAATGTTTAGAGTGACCCAAAAGCATGTCTACATTCCTACTTAAAACAAAGAAAAATGAAAAACCATAGGTATTGTTTGTCATTAAAGCTATACATATGGTATATCTAATTAAGTCATTAACAAAAAGTACATGAATTTTTTTTCTAGCCATTTATGTTTAACATTGCTAAAATAAGCATGAAAGAAGATGAACTATACCAGTAACTAGGAAAAAAGACTACTCTACAAAGATGGAAGTGGTATAACAAAAGAGAAAAAAAACTAATAGATATTATACAATAAATGGACAGATGAAACGTTAAGTGTCTAGGTTTGAGACTTAGACCTATGAAAAGTCAAAGAAAAATATATGACTCTGTTTCTAAGGTAGGAAGAGAAATGAGAAGTAAAAAGAGTTTAAATATGATTAGGTCACATTATAATAATATGATGAGATTTTTTTAATTAAGAATAGAGAAAGACATTTTTTCAGTTAGGCTGAGCCTAACTTGTTTATTAAATGAGCTAAATCGAACTATACCTTAAATGAGTCAGGTCAAATGCTTTTGATAGACGATTTAATCTATTTTTTACCTCTACTAAAAACTAGCTTATCTGAATTTAAAATTTATAAGAGCCAAATTAAACCATTTTATTTGTTAGAGTATACATTGGTGCATCAAGTGATTTGACAATGATCAAACTCACTACTTTTAAATAGATTCTTGATTCAATGTTACTTTAAAAGTCAAAACTATTAGTTAAAAATAGACAGACTAATATTGTCTTATCGAGAACTAATCATACAATTCCGTACAATAATAGTGTGGTCAACAACTAATTATATAGAGCATATAAGATTTTTTTTTTAATAGTTTTATACCCAAACATTAATTAATCATAGAATCAAAAGTCAAAACATCGTGTGAATAATATATACAGAGCTCTTAATTACATCCCTCTGTAATAAGAATAAGAGTCGTGCTACACATACATAAAAAAATTTATACTATACATACACCTGGTATTTATATACATAAAATTTGTGTTTTAACGCTTATAATATTTGTGCACTTAATTAAATATAGTTGAGAATATCATTTACAAGTTTGTAATGTTAGTGCACTCGTGATAATAAAGTTTGTGCATTATTAAGTATAATGTTTGTGCATTTTTTTAAATATAGTTCAGATTGTAAAACACTCTAATAATTTTATAATGTTTGTGCATTCATACATATAAAATTTGTGCATTACTATTTATAATATTTGTGGATTTTTAAATAAAGTTCAGATTGTATATAACTCTGAACTATAGGTTTATAGTGTAGTCCAAATAAAGTTTGTGCATGAATAAGTATAAAGTTTGTACTTTAACGCTTGTAATGTTTGTACCTTAACGTCTTTAAGTTTGTGCTCTATTTTAAGAAACTGTATTGTATACGTATAATAATCATTAATTACTTAATTTAAATGATGTATGTATGAGTGTATAAAATTAAGTGTATCCAAAGCATTTTTGTAAGAATAATTATAAAATGGAAGTTTATATATTAAGAAAAAGAGCCAGGGATATAACAAGTAGAGTAAATATTCTTAGAGAAAATGGTTCACATTTATTCTGTCTTAACTTTTTTTTTTTACCTTAATTTATCCGTCACACTTTAAAGTCTAACATCAATTTAGTGCTTCTTTTATTTTATTTTTTTTACATTAGTTTGATCTTAAACACTTTGAATTTTATTATCAATTTATTGTTGAGCCAAGTCTACCTGTCTCACGTTATTCTTCTAAATTTATTAAGAAATACACATGTTACATGAGACATTATGTCAATTAACATATTTATTATTAAATGAGATTCATCACTAAATAACATCTCATTCAATAATAAATGATATGAATTAACATTGAATCTCAAGTACAAAATAACGTTCACCTCCTACAAGCTAACAAAAATCTGAAAAATTAAGAAGGTTAAGAATAACAGGCATTGAATTTTCCATTCACACAAAATATGGCTACTCAATAGCCTAATACCATAAGACGAGATTTAATTATTCCCAAGATACATGCAGAGAGCAACCACATCCACAAGTGCAAGAGAATAATAATACTAGTGGCCCATATCGCATTGTGAGCCAGAGAAAACCTATCCAAAGCACTGATCAGCAGGAAGAGGACCAGGGATGTAACCCTTGTCAAGGTACTGCAACCCAAACACAACCACAACCGCAACAACCGCCAGATACGACAAACCCTCAACCGCACCCAACAGCCCAAATGGACCGTTGGGCAGTCCCGAACCGGTTTTGGCCTTAGCGTACAAAGACCAACCCACGATCCCCACAACCGCAAGGTAACTCACGCCTTCCAGTGCACCGATTGAGCCGCCTGGACCGGGTGGAAGGCCGCAGCCGGTTGTCTTGAGCGTGTAGAGTGACCAGGCAATGACTGGTGTTGAGATCAGTCCGCCCGCTATGGCCGCTTTCTCCGCGATGCCGTTGGTTGTGTCGCTGGTTTCCTTTGCCATGCTGCATATCTTGAGTGATGACGTGTGATGATGAGGCCTTGTGGAGGAGTGGTTGACGCGTAATTTGGAGGGAGATAATGGGGAGAGTAGTAGCATCCTTGAGGCTTCCATCTTCAGTCACAGAACTTGCCACTGTGAGAGAGAGAGTACCTTTGAACTTGTGGCTGTTGATTTAGAATGACGCTTATAAACGAAGTTCAATTTATTTGACTTTTGTGAGTGTGTTAATATTGCTATAGTCTTTTTGTATTTCGGCATATTTTAACGTAGATTAACATTGATCTTTGTATTAAACCAAAATATATGATGTACATAATACAAGAGAAAATAGTTTTCGTGATTTTGGGTCTGTCAGAAAATTATAAGAATGTTTTAAAATTAGAACTTACCTATAAAAATTTAAACTTTAATTAATACCTTTTCATAAGCTTTAAGAAATTATATTATAATCTCAATAAAAATTAAGTACGTCATTAAAATGCTTTTTAAACTTATATGAACTTTGTTCATCTAATTAAGAAAAAGGCTCGTTTTAACATATGGCCTGTACCAGCGGCGATCAAAGCTATAGTTTTTGGGCAAGACCATAAACAGAAAAAATCACTTTGGGCTTAGGTTCCTGACATTAAAAAAGCATAGTGAGAGAGAAAGATTGTGCGAAACCTAACACCACATTTATTGCGAGTCAAATAGTACAAGAGGGGAATTAAGTAAAACTATTATAATGTTTATTTTTTCTTGAATTATTATTACAAGAATCTATCAACATCTAGTATTCTATTAAAACGTACAGAGCAAGTGTCCTATCTTCGGATTAGAAAATTCCAATAAGGTACTCTTATGGCTTTTTGTTTTCTTTTCTAGCAAGGAGGACCAGCCGCTTGAGGGAATCTGTTTGGTGGTGTGCGTTGCTGGCCCGCTCTCCATCATGATCTCCCAAAATCATGAAGCAAACGTGGCTTGAATGTTGAAACCAATCTCAACCAAGGTTTGAACGGCGCTCATGCATCGGTTGCGTGTGGCTTACGCGGCTTCGATTAAGATCGGCCCATACGATTCCCAACTTTTATTTTGTTTGGCTCCAAAGAGGAAATTCGAAAACCCATTCTTATGGACGAACATCATCACAATGCAGATCTTGCCGTCCAATTGAAGATCATATAAGGAATTCAAGGCCCACGTGGCAAGAGGTAAAATGACCTGTATTGTATGATGGAGAATGACTGTGCTCAGATATATATACACACTTACAAAAATAAAAACATTAATATTAAATTTAAAATTACGGTTAATGTTTTGAGTGGGATGATGAATAAAAGCACGGCATACCTAAATTGAGGGGCCCATTGTCACATGCTTAGCAATTGACTACTAATGGACCAAGGCATCGACGACCCGAAAATAAAAAGGCCAAGCATCGTTCACCTTTGTTGTCATCAAGCTCGATAAATATATAAGGTGAAACAACTCCACGTAACAAATTGGCAATAATTTATCAACTAGCCACGTCATTACAACATGCACCCACTTGCATTGATACGATCGTTTTTATATAATTTTTTTTCCTTAAAAAGACAGAAGAAAGAACCTATCTACAGATGTTTTTCAAGTTTTCTTGCTCTCCCACCAAAAGTACTCCGATAAACAAGAGGTTTAGGAAAAGAAAAAAAAAATAAAATAAGAAAGCCTCTTTTCCTTTCTTCCCTCCATGTACTCCCAAGCTTCTCCTGAACAAAGCCAACACCTGCATGGAGAACATTGGCGGTAAACCTCTTGATAACTGCCATTTGAATATGAGAGCAACGACTATATCTGAACGGGAAGCGGGAAAAAAAAAAAGCTAACGATCTTTCGAACTAAACATATCACCATTCAACACAATTCTATTCCCTAATATTTCCCGTCCAACATAAGCTAAATTCCTAAAAGATAAACCATAATACTGTCTAAAGTGAGGTTCCCAGTTGCCAATAAACCGAAAACAACATTAAATAACACCAACTGATGAAGATGAGATACATCAATGGGGGAGTCAATCATGCTTCATAGATGACTTAGTGTATATTACCACATCATTTTCCATTTTGTCCGTCATCATCCCGTCATTGATCATCGTCATCATCCCCGTCCTCCTCATCATTATCATCATCCCGCTTCCTCTTGAGGTGTGAATTTGGAGGCAACACCTGAGCATCATCATCATCATCATCATCGACTTCTTCTTCGTCCTCGCCATCATCATTTCCACCATTCACAGAACCCCCAGCATTAACAGCTTCAGCCTGTCCAACTGGTTGAACAAAATACCCAGCACCATAGTCTTCTTCCTGTGAATCAAAACCAAGAATCCCATATTGGCAATACACAGAAGAAAAATAGTTAATATAAATTTTCAGAAGAAAAAAATCCATACTGATAAGAAGTTGGCAACATAGACTAAATACAGATTTAAAAAAAGGGGGGGGACCCAATTCACATTATTTTTCAAGAAATATACAGATACAATCAGTATATGACCAAGCATTTCAGCATTTGCTTTTTCCTAACAGAACATGGATAAATAGCCTTAATAAAACAATTCAAAATCACAAGAACACATTAACAATTCAACGTCACGTCATTAGAAAAATATATAATTCCAACCCCAAAATAAGCATAAAATGTTTTATAAAAAGTCAGGGGAACTAACTAAAGACTAAACAAAGTGTCACATAAAAAAAAATATCGATTGAAGAACCCCAAAAAAAGACGTACTGAGCAAAAATTCCACGGATTGCAATATAACAAATTTAAAGAATGAATACCAGCAGCAAAACTTCCACCAACCTAAATAAGCACAGAAAGTAATTAAGACACAACTGCAAAACAGTCTCCCATTCTACAAACCATTTATTATTACTTGAAAGATACTTTGAAGACTAAGGAAGGAGACAGCTACAGCCTATAGTACTTAAGCAAGCCCCAAAAAGCAGGTTAGTTCATTTAAACACTGCACCAGTATTCACTAATTACAAAACAACATAGATTAAAAAAATTAATGGTTTGGATGAGGAGTCAAAAACCAGTCATGCAAGAAGGATAAACATAAGATGCCTATTAACACACTAATAACTAACAGCACAATATACCATTTGAACACACAAAAGTGACAAAACATAGGGGAAATAGCAGTTAATGCGGCAAGGTTTAGAATTAAACAGCAATGGGCCTATAACCTAAAACATCATTCACAGCCAATGTCATGCTTAAAAGGTAACAGGAAAGATAGCAAGATAAAAGTAAAATCGGTTTATGATAAGTCAAAATATTAGAAATATCAAGTGGTGCAATGAAATTATGCTAAGCATGCAAAATTTTATATATCCAATGAGCAACTATCAGTCAACACAATTTCATGGATATCAAGAGCAATCACAACTACCACCTTCGCTTCTGGAATCTAACAACATAAACAACACAAACAACACAAGTTAACCAAATCAAAATACACAAGTAAATAGCCAAGCAACCAATAAACAAATAACAGGAATCATATAAACATACAAGAACATATAAAAAAAAAAAGGTAAAGTGAAAAGGTCATCNCAAGAACATATAAAAAAAAAGGTAAAGTGAAAAGGTCATCTCACTTCATCATCATCCTCATACTCTCCATCAAATTCAACCCCCATCTCATCTTCCCCAGTCTCTCCATTATCATCTTCGTCTCCATCTTCCTCCCCTTGCTCGTGCCCATCAATCTCTCCCTCGGTGCTGTCCAACCTCCCAGTACTCTCCGGCTCCGCAAAATCACCTTCATCATTGTCCACTTCTTCCTCTTCCTCGTCTTCATCCTCGTCATCATCATCATCATCTTCCTCATCATACTCAACCCCGTCCTCTTCATCATCGCTATCAGCAATCTCATGCACCTCGACAACATCGTCATCATCCCCCTCGTCCTCATCAATCTCCTCCCCCGACTCATTATCATCATCCTCGTCTTCCTCCACATCATCCCCACCCACAGGCTCCACCCGGAATCCGTTTGCCTGGCGACTCGAACCCCCGTTCTCTTTCCTTGACGTCTCCGCCTCCTCCTCATCAGCATCACTCTCCTCATCATCATAAACATCAACAACACCGTCAGCACCCTCGCTGTGGCCGTTGCTCGTCGCAAACGGCCGGTCCTCGCCGTCGATTTCCCCACTCCCGGGATCATCCTCCTCCTCTTCTTCCTCCTCATCCTCGTCGTCCGATTCAGGCCTCTCGTTCTCCTCCGCGTCCATCTTATCCAAGTACTTGAGCGATTTTATCAAGCCAAAAACCCTAGATCGGTAATCCTTGACGCGGGTGACGGGGCACTCGTACAGATCCAGCGAAACGAGCTTCAGCTGCGCAAGAGGGGCGAGATCTTCAATGTACTGAATCCGGTTGTTGGAGAGATCGAGGTCACGGAGCGAGTCGAGGCCGGCCTGGACCAGGAACTCGAGGCCGCCCGCGATCCTGTTGTCGGAGAGGATTAGCTTCTGGAGATTCGGGAGCCGCGGGAACTGCTCCAGCGACGAAACCCCGATGTTCGCAATCGAGAGGTGCTGAAGGTTCTGGAACCTCTCGAGGAGGCTGGGCGGCGGTAACCGTCCCTGCACGCATTTGACGGCGCCGTCTAGGGTTAGAGACCTAGCGGAGGCGTGGTCCTTCTCGCCGTCAAGAGCCGTTTCCACGGCCCTCTCCCAGATCTCATCCATCAAAAATTTACCACTCAAAAACTATATATAATTTTATTTTTCAAAATCTGCGACTATCTCTAACGGCCCAGAGCGAAGAGCAAATTAGAGGTTGGAAGCTTCAAAATTCGGCTGGAACGGTGAGTTTTCGCGGGGTCGAAATTCGGAACGAAACCCTAATTTGAGGAGCCGATTTTTAAACGGTTATGTGTGGCTCAGTGAAGGGATTGAAAACCCTAATTTGGTTGAGTGCGGAAATTCAAAACAGTCTGGAGTTTTTGGTGTTTTGCAGTGTTCTCTCTCTCTCTCCCTCTCCCTCTCCCTCTCCCTCTATTATATTTCTCTCTCTGTTTTCTCTCTCTGTGGCGCATTGGGGAGAGAGGGTGGGCGAGTCGGGATAAACCCTCTCGGGCTCGCGGTCCGGGTCAGCTCTAGGGTTCAGTGGTGGGCTCGACCGCGTGATTCTTCTTGTTAGGGGACCTATCGGTGCCGTTGGATTTGGAACGACGAGGATCGGTGACGTGGACAGAATGAATGGTTGAGATTGAAGGTTTGTGTGTTTGTTTTCGAGAAGGCTGTAGGATTAGCTGAGGCGTGGATCAGGCACCCCACGTTCGACACGTCACTGATTGTGTAAATATCGGGATGGCTAGCTTATTGCCACTCTGCACGAGCAATTTTACTTTAATGCCACGCTTCAGTTTCTGTTGTTGGGGCTCAATGGCATTTGCAACGCTTTTTATTTTCAAGATATACAATGGTGATTAATGAGAAATTACAAAAGATTATTACAATTTTTTTTTTATAACATCGGTAGAATAATGCCCATTTCATAAAAAGAATTGCTTCGTAATAAGACGTGGGGGGTAAATATGTTTCAAACTTTTCACAAATTTTTAGTTTTAGTCTAAATAAATTATAAATTACATATTTTTACTTTTTGACATTGGTGAAATTATGTTAATTTGACAGCATAAGTAATGAAATATGATGTTAACCGTGTCATATAAACAAAATAAATTTACTCCACATATAACTTAACACATAATTCATTATTTAACTCGAAATCATGACTCACCCACCATCCATAGTCGAATCAAAATAGCGGGTTGTGAAGTCATATTATCGATTAAATGAGCTTATTTTACATACATTATAATAATGATTTGACATTTTATTGGTCAAATTAATCATTAATAGAATTTTATTTACAACAAAGACTAAAGCAATTTAACTCATTAAAACAGAAAATAAAATTATGATTTTAAAAAATTTGCTAAGAACTCAAAATATATTTAAACTTAAAATATGTTAATAGTCATCAATCAAAAAGTTTAAGTTAATGACAAAATCACACAAGTGATTTTATATAATCTTTTTCGCGTATTTTCAGGAAAAAAGTCTTTTATTTTGCAGTGTGATCATTTTTGTTTAAAATGTGGTTGTAAAGATCATATTCTAATTATCTTAATTATAGTAATTCTAATATTATGTTAAAAATATTTTCTTAAAAAAACTTAAACTAATAAATTAAGACACTTAAATGATTTTATATAATCTCTTTTAAAAAAATAAATAAATAATTTAAATTGGCGCTTCTATTTGTCAAAAAAAAAAAAGGAATGTTTTTTTACTTTGACAAATTTCATAGTTTAATGATTTCATACTTTAAATACCACAATATGATTAAAAAACAAACAAACAAATCTTATTTGGGATATAATTAATTAGGGAAGGTAATGAGTAAGGTTGAGTAGGATTTTAGTTCAACCCTAATTATATTCTTAGCCTATTAAATAACAAAAACTCATAAGACCTTACTCTAACTTGCAAGTTTTAAAAATACAAATTTTAACTCTGCTCATAGAAAAATATCTAAAGTCTAAGCTCTACATGCTACCTTACTCTACCTACTATTTTCTAAAAAATATTTGTATGTTTACATAGTTCAAAATATTTAGTCTTCTAATTTTAATGCATAACAACATGATTCAAATTAATAACTACATAGTTCATAAAAATTAAATAAAAATAAATTCATTAACATAACAAAATCATTAATTATACTAAATATCATGTTCTCTAATCATCCCTACTAGAAACCTAATTAGAGTTTATTTGATATATGAATAAAAAATTCAAACTAAATCATACAAAATAAACTAAAACAATCTTTTAACAACAAATAAAATACTACAACATATGTCTAACAATCACATACACATATATATGGGATGTGGATAGCCTCAAGTTAGGTTCATGAGAACATTAACCTGCCCCTAACCTGCTTGAGTAATTTTGCGGGATTATTTACATAGGTAATTATCTATTGTAGACAGACATTTTATTTTATCTAGTGAGATAGGTTGAGATGAATATCTATGAATAAGATATGAATTATTATATCTAAATAATGTGGTTTAGATACTATTATGTTAAAAATTAAACTAGAATTGACCAAAATTCGAAGAAATTTATAATACAATAATATAAGTCTAATTGGATTATAGTTTTGATTTTTTTTTTTACAAATAACAAGAGTTAAAATATATTTTTAAAAATATTTTATTTAAAAAGGTAAAATGTATTTTTAAGTTTGTAATTTTCACTTTTAAAAAATTGAATGAAAATGTGATTTTTAATAAAAACACATTTTAAATATAAAATAAATCTCTTAAAAAATTATTATACTTAAAAATATAAATATAAGTATAACATCTACTTTTTATCCTAATTCAAGTGAGCTCATACTATCACAATTTTAAAATTGGTTAAAAAAATAATTATTTTTGTCTTACTTGACATAAAGTAGATATAATATTTTAATATGAACATGTACTCACAATTTAAAAATATTTTTCTCAAATTCTAAAAAAAACTCACAAAAATAACATTATCTTATGACATTAAATATAATATTTTATCATAATTTTTTCTATTAATGCCATATATTAAGTTCATCACCTTGCTTAATGATAAAATATTAAATTTAACAATAATTGATAAAATATTAAATTTAACAATAATTAATAACAAATTTAATTGATAGAATGAATTTCCCTCTTCCACCACAATCTCGTCGAATTCCAAGTACAGTTTCATAATCTAGCAAATTTCTCGTAATCCGTGGACAAGAAGCTGAGGTGAGGACGGTTGATGCAGTGCACTGCCCTGATGATGTGACAAATAATGAAGAGAAACTGTCACAATGGGACTACAATAATAATAATAATTTTTTTAATAAAAAAAATGGTAAAACCCATACGCGCACCGCCGAATAATAGCCTGTTCTAGCCTAGATAAACTGACTCAATGCCTCCTCCCAGTCAAAATTGCACTGAGTAAGAAACAGAGCTTCAAATAAAATTTAAAAAAAAAAAAACCACAAGTGAGAGCGAGATAAGAAAAAAATCAAGATAGTTGGAAGTCTAGAAGAAAGTAAGAAAAAGAAAAGGTTAGAAAACATGGACAGTGTTCCATTAGCTAATGTCGTCGTTTATTATGATGGTTCTGTTAGTAGCAGCGAAGATCAAGGAGTCAAGTTTTGGGTCCATTCCTCAAACTATATCCTTCGAAGAATTAAATGCTAGACTTTGTCAATCAGTAAATGAAGGCACTCAGAAGACACTTGAGAGAATAAGATACAGGTTTCCAGTCTCGTCTTTTGGCGGGTTTATACAATATCGAGCCGTTACGATGCGCGGTAATGACAGCATGCGAGTAATGTTTGAGACGTATAGGCAGTCTCGGCAACACCTTACTTCCATTGTGTTGTATGTTGATTTCAAACAAGTTGTTGCTCGAAACCATCGATTTGATGATGTGGCTGTGGCTGAGCCGAGCCAATTTCCAGTAATAAGCGCAGGCTGTGAGATTGACAATAATAAAAGTGGCAGTGACAACCTTTTTATGGGTTGAAAAATAAAGTATTTCAAATGTATAGTTGAAGAAAAAAAAATTACAGATGTATGGGTTCTGATTCTGAATCAGAAAAAAAAAATTACACTTCTAAATTTGTAAAAGCGGTGGCAAATTTAGAACTAGAGCTCATACATCAATAATTTTTTTTCTCAGTTATACATCTAAAATACTTTATTTTTCAACCCATAAAAAGGTAAAAATCCGGATTTTGACAATTCTGGTAATATCTCCACCCTAACCTTTTATGAACAAAATTGTGCCTAAAATTAACATTTTTCTCTAAATGTCATTGTAATTATATCATTATGGTTATTATTAGATTGAATGTACTTTTAGTCCTTATAAACATAAATCATTTTAGTTTTAATCTCTCTAAAATAGTGAGATTTTTGCTTAACTCCACCTTTTGTAACACAGAATTAAAAGATGAAGGGGAGAAAAACCCAAAACCTCATCCCACACAACTGCTTGCATTCAACTCGTTTCAGATTTTCTAGTTAGACGAGTCTTTGGTCAAGGATAAGATAATATAATGCCTAGATTTCTTCCCGTTAAATCACTCTTGATTGTTAAATAGCTTGAAGATGAATGTTCCTTTTCCTCTTGTCTCCATCCTTCTCCTTGTGTGCAACTGCAAACCACCCACTCTCTGATATTTTCATACATCACTGCTATGACACTTTGAAAACACACTCGGTTTTTTTTTTTTTTTTTATCTAACCTGAAATTACAGTATTTACTATTTACTTTGAGACTTGGATCTTCAATTAAAATTTGATTGAAACAATGCAACACTTAATAAGGTGGCATGGGGCAGAAAGGAATTTTAGTTAGTTTTATAATTATAAATTAAATGTAATGATAAACCGTGTAAAGCACAAGCCACTACATTACCCATGTTATGTATATTTAATTAATTCTTTTATGTTCAAATAAAAGATATTACTTAATTTACATTGTTTTAAGTATTTGGGCATTTGCTGATGTATTGTTGGATAATGCAGACGATGATGAGGGTGTAGCCCATGCAACGGCGAATCAACATGCGTGCATTAGATCTTGAAGCCAAGCATGCACCTGAGTTTTCACGATGTGCAAACATGGATAGTGATGATGTTGTGGATGATGAATTGTGTGTTGGAATGCAATTTCGCGATAAAGAGGCTAGCTGTGGTCCAAGCAATTAAGGACTACAAGATATCTAAATCAGTGGATTACAAAGTGTACGAGTCAGAACCAGCAGCCTTTCATTATTGCAAATGCAAATACAAAGGTCCGCGCACTTGCACTAAAATGACAATGCTTTCTCAGGATCACACGAAGTTGGATTCCGACTGTTGGGTTGGGCTCCCTTCCTATGTGGAGAAAGACTCAATATTTGCAAACCCACTATTCTCACTTAATAGTGGAGAGGGGTCAGTTGTTAGGGTTAAGAGAGGAGGCAGAGAAAAGAGAGAAAATAAGGAGAAGAGAAGAAAAAGGTTTTTCCCGTTTTTGTCTGCACAGCAGTTTTCGATCGGCCGCCACTACTTCGTTCACCGTTGGATCGGGCTGAAATGTTTACAGCAGGTTTGGAACTTGTGATACTTCAATCTGGACGGTCAGATCGACGAGTAGTTGTCTGAGCAGTGAGAAATTGGCCACGCACAGTAACAACGAGGTTGGGGTTTTCTGGTTTCTTTTATTCTCTATTTCATCATTCTTGCCTTGTTCTATTGGCTGATTATTGAGCACGATTTGTGCTGTGATTGAGACTCTCTTGTACCCTTATTTTGATCATAGCGGAGCTTGATTGACTGGCTTGTGCCCGTGGTTTTTACTTCTCACATTGAGAAGGTTTTCCACATTAAAATTCCCGTGTCCCTTTTGTGTGTTATTGTTATTGCCATTATTTGTTATTGCTCCTCATAGATTCTTGCAAGGAGGGGAAATTATTATCCGCTGCATATAGCTCTGATTGAGTTATCGAATTATTGTGTTGAATTTTCCATCACCGACATGATTGCACGACATATAGAGAGCCATTGGTAAGAACTGACCCATCTTTTAAAGTAAAAAAACAAGTGATTGCTCGCTGAGGTTCAAAATCGATATGGATACATGACGACATATCGTAAAGCATGGATGGCAAAACAAAAGGCCATTGAAAGAATTCATAGTAATTGGTATAGCGAGCTCATACCAAGAGTTACCTAGATGGCTTGAAGCAATGTGTCGTGATGTCGTTCCACATTCAAGGGTTGACAACGAGTTGCTACTGGATAAAGTATTCCACCGGCTGTTTTGGGCTTTCGGTCCATGTATCCCAGGTTGATGGGATACATTTGTGTGGACCATACAAATTAAAGGGGGTTTTATTGGTTGCAGTTGCACAAGATGGCATTCAGAATGTATGTATGCGTGGTCTTTTCTCCTAAGTAAACTACGTAGACATGTAGTGACCATGAATGGGGTTAGCATTATTTCTGATCACCAAGAGTCAATTGACGCAGCATTAAGTCAGAGTGGTAGTCAGTGTCAACCTCCGAGAGCGGGGGGGTTCAAGCCTCTGATGGTGGATATCGATATGGACATATGACCTTAAACCTAGTCAAGAGTGTAAATTCTTCTTAATTTGAAGGGGGACTTGCAATCTTCCCATTATTGCCTTGGTTCGATCAACATACTTTTGGTTGGCTGAGTTGTTTGTTACTAGAGGAAAGGAGGCATATGCTCGTAAACATGCAGGAAATGTTTTCTCAGAAGCTATCACAACACACACCACTACAAGAAAACCAGCAAGCAGCAGCAGATGTGCCAGTCCAAGATTTTTGAAGACAACAAGAGGTCTTTCTTGTTCAAGACCTATCAAACAGCAGGAATGAATTCGGTGTTGATTTAAGGGAGCGGGTATTGTGACTCTGGAGATTTTCAAATTGATCGATACCCATGTCGTCATGTAATTGCATGCTGCTTAAATCACAAGATGGATTGGCACTATTACGTCAATGTGGTTTATAGTATGGACAAAATCTGCACAGTGTATGAGAAAGAGTTTGGGGTAGTGGGGCATCAAAGGACGTGGCCGCAATATATCGGCCCGAGGATTATTCCTAACCCTGAGTTAAAAGCGTAACACAAAAGGTCGGCCCAAATCAATAAAATAGATATGCAACGCAAGAGATGCATGGACCAAAACAGTCTGTCCAAACAAAACTGGGGGTATGAGTGAGTTGTTGTTTTTGTGTTTATTGGTTAATTAATGTGAAGGTAAAGCAACAACATTTTCTGACAATTCAAATCACTGTAATTTGAATGTATAACTCGTGGTTTTAGTGTGAATTCCATTCACTTTTGCCCAAGATTTTTCAATTTGGACGGTGCTCAAGATTTTTATTCGTATGTTCCATAAATTAAAAATGATCACAGATATTCCAACACAAGGTAGTAGGTGATACAGAATTACAGATACTCGACGTCATACTTTATAGGCGATTTTTTATTTTTTTTTTATGATTTTCAACTTGTTACTCCATTGAATCACCTGATTACTAGTAAGTGTGGCGTAAATCAAAATAAAATTTTCAAAATAGGAGGAGAAATAGAACCTTGTTGCTGCCACGGTATGCAATAAAACTTGGCGGAAAAAAAAGGTGAGAAATGAATTTATCGTGTTTCCGTTTACTACAACTTTACTTAGCCAATGAATTCTTTGAATTTGACTGCAAAATCTAAAAGAACCACAATCTATTAGAATGCATAATTGTCCCCTGCCACACACTCCTTAACAGTTAACCACGCCTAGAGATTGTTGCTTCTTTTCGTTTCTCAACTTGCTTGAGTCTCTCTAATTAAAGATGTGTGCTATTTTAATACTAAACCTAGTGTCTACACCAAGTCTATCCCTCACAACACATCATATATATGAGTGCGAGCCTCGTAATGTGTAGACACCAAGTTTGGTGTTAAAATAACATTTGTGTTTTGCTAAATTTCCTCTCTTTTATTGTTCAAGGTGTAGGCCTGACCGCGTGGTTCTTCTTGTAGGGTCGTTGGATCTATAAAGACGAGGATCAGTGGTGTGGACGGAATGAATGACTGAGATAGAAGGTTTGTTTATTTGTTTGTTTTTAGAGTTGTATTATTGATACTCATTAATGCATGAAAACAATGGGTTGATAAATACATATCTCCCATTACATTCAATTTCAGTAAGCCCACGTCTCAAAATGATCTCAATAGTGAATATATGCGTGTTGGTATAATACAATGTTTCCCTACACAGAGAGCTTGCAAGAAAATAAAAGTGAGTGAATGGAATGAGTTGGAGCTTCCACAGTTAGATATTTGTGTCCCCAGAATCATTACTGCTTAGTTTCTGCGTTTTTTTCCCCTTTCTTTTTAAAGCTTAATGACCTGTAGTGAAAATAGAGGTTAGAATAAGAAAAAGAAAAAAGTTAAGAGTGGAAAGAAATTTAGATAGTTAGAAGAAAAAGAAAAAGGGTTAGAAAAAATGGATAGTAGTCCATTAGCTAATGTCATTGGTTTTTTTTTTTTTTATTTTTTATTTTATGGTTCAGTTAGGAGTAGTGAAAATGAACGTGTCAAATTTTGTTGTGATGAGCCAACATGTTTTTCTAGTCCCCAAACTATATCTTTTGAGGAAATAAGGGCTAGACTATGGCTGGCTAAAGCAAAAGTTAATCCAAAGAGCTTTCGGTAATTGGAAAGGCTCGTATTGAAGTGTTACCCCAAATGGTTGGAATGTCATCTTGTTCCACATTCTATGGTTGAGTTCAATTTTGCGCCAAGCTACCGCGGCTTGGAGTTGGAGCCGCATGTTCAAATATTTTGCCTGTTGTTCAGAACTTTTGATTCTTGCATTAGAGCATTCAAACACTGCAAACCATTGGCTCAAGTTAGTGGGGCAGATTTATATAGACAATACAAAGGAATTTTATTTATTACAGTTACAAAAAATGGCAATAAGAAAGTATTGCCAATTGCTTTTGCAATTGTCAAAGGTGAAACTGCAAATGTATGGTCTTTTTACCTAAATAATCTACGCAGACATGCAGTGACTATGGATGGAATTGGCATGCCGTTATGTAAATTGCATGCTGCTCAAACCAGAACGTGAATCGGCACCATTACGTCAATGATGTTCATAGCACGGGCAAAACCTGTATAGTGTATGAAAATGACTTAAGGGCTGCGGGACACCAAAGTAAGTGGCAGAAACTCAATGGTCCAAAAGTTATTCCTAACCCTGAATTTAACCGCAAAGATATGTGGGGACCAAAACGACGTGATCTTTGTCGGGGAGAGGGACATAGTAGCACACAATGTCCAACTGGACCAAGTTGGTAATGACAAGTTAGTACTTGTTATTAATGTATATTGTAATTTGGAGTTTTTCCTTTTTTGGTCGAATGTAGTTTGGAGTTTAACCTTAACCTAAAGTAACCACATTTTGTGCAACGTTGCCTGGATTTTCAATGACCTTAATACAACCGCAATATAAAAGTATGCTACCTAGTTTTAAACAATGAAATCAACTATAAGCGTCTAATGGGAGGGATGAATGATTCAAGCAATAATCAAACACCTCACCTCAGAAACAATCAAACAAACCTAAGGGCAATATGGCATAATATATACAACAGCATACTAAGAAGCAGCAGCAAACAGAGTTGGAGGTTGGCACAAGAAGTGGTATTTACTATATCCGCGCCCATTTAGATTCACTATTCCTCAGTGCTCTGGATAACCTGGCATTCTCTTAGGTGACTGCACCAATCGAACATTTGGAGGCCCAGATGAAGGTGAAGCTGAAAAAGACCTCATAACAGAGCTTGCACTTGAACCAGGAGGGCTGCAAAGTTGGCTAGGGTTTAGAGAATTAGTACTGGCAGTGCCATTTCTGTCCTCTGCCATCTGTTCAGGCTGTTGGTGGTTATGCTGTGATCCATCTAAATCCATTACTTGCAAAGCATTTTGATGACTGTGCGTTCCACCGGGATGCTGGGGTTGCCAAAAAGTTGACTGTTGATTTAGCGTGGAATGGGTTGCCCGAGCATTGCTTTTACCTTCCACCTCATCTTTCCCTCTCGCCTGGTGCACGATGACCGAGACCTCACCTGGTTTGTTAGGTTTGATTTCTGACAACTTTTCTGTGTCCAAAGAAGTAGCCTCTATTGCATCAACCTTAGCTGTTGAAGAACGGCCAGAAGCAATGATGGTCATGGGAAATGCCCTCTCCGGAGGAACAGCTGGGGTATAATTAGAGGGAAGCAAATCATCCCAATTCTCCAGTAGTTCCTTGTACACTTTACGGAGAGTGACTTCAGTAAGACCAGTGACCTTGCAAATTTCTGCCTGGGTTTTGCGCTTGTCTTCAAGTTGGCAAGCCAAATATATAGCAGCAGCTGAAATGCTAATTGGGTTCCTGCGAGTGCAGAAGCATTTGTTGATCACAACCTCTCCTATGTGAGTAGCCAGTTCCTAAAATTCAAGACAGGAGCTATTCTCAGCATTTTATAATATTAGGAATAGAATAATAAAAACACGTAAACAAGAGTGATTTTCTCTTCTTTTTTGGCATACACCAAAACTTGATCCCAAGACACCTAACAATGTGACTGAATGTCCAGCCATGTAATAAGTATGTGATAGAGACCCCAGACCCAAGAGTAAGCCCAATCAGCCCAAATATGCAGTGTATGCCAGAAGAAGGAAGTGAGATAGACTGAAAGCAGTCACTGCAGGAGAGAAATCAGCTACAGCAGGAAAGGAAATGCAATTAAAGGAATTTTAGGAAGGGAAATTATTACAATAATGGGTAGAGAGAATAAACAGATATAATGAGAATTATTAGGAGGTAAATCTGTTTTAATTAATTAGGAAAGAATAAAACTAATTCTCTTGATTCCCTCTGATATTGAATTGTAAATTTAGATCAAGGGAAAAGAGGACGCATGCAAAACTTGAGTGAGGCTAGGAGGGTTAAGGGATCCTTTATTCCCAGGCCTTGTTTTTCATAATTTTCTTCTTCAGTTTTCTGCAATTTCTATTTACCATTGTACTGTTCTACAACTGATATTCCCCACTGGCATACCAGTATATTAAATAAATTCAGAAGTTATATAGAAAGTTTTATTGTCTTGGTACCAGTTGTAACAATATGCAATCTAGCTTCTACTCAGTCACAGAGACATGAAGGTCTACATTCTGTCCATGACACAGCCCAATGGTTGACAACAGAGCAAAAGTAGCAACAACAAATCTAGAGCCTAGCAAATGGAGGGGCAAGTATGTGAATGTGATATGAGAGCAGTCTCAGGTCCCCCACCTTTAAAAAAAAAATTCCATGGAGCAGTTTATTGTATCCCAAATCTATCACTAAATGTATCACAGCATAATTCAAACTTCAGAGGATTTTATTCGCAGATACATGACAACCATTCCAAGTTTTCGAAACAAAAGAAGGCTGAAGTTGTCAAATTTCAAAGCAATTCCTGCGGCCATAGTTGCCTTTTGTTTAATTTTTGAATCATGAATTGTAACATATCACACTGGTTAGGAACACATAAATAAAAACTTAAATATGCATGATTCCACACCTAAATCATCAAAAGAGGAATCATATACTCATAAGTCATAAGTAAAATCATAAGTCTTGATGTGTTCCTGCTGAATGGTGCATCATCCTAAATGCACCACATGATACAAATCACTGGCTCGCTGAATCATATCAAATCGTGCAATTGTAACAAGTAACAACTATTTAGAGGTACCTGAGCAGATTTGTTGAGCTGTAGAAGTGTACAAAATCTTGGCATATGGACTGATATGGAGTTGCTGTTAATAGGTTGACTCAGCTGTAAAGCTTCACCCAAAATCTTGATGTATTTCCCAATTTCCTTTTGTGGCACATTGGCTGCTATTGAAATTTCCTGCCAGTATCACAAGAGATACAATATAAACACTGCTAAAGAATAAAGACGAGCAGTATCTAAACTAAACAGAACAGGTCATAGTTAACTAGATTAGAGCAGAAACATAGAGATCACATATGAAAACAGCAACTGTTAAACAAGATCAGGCTAAGTAGAGGCAATGCTTTTACAACTAAGCACAGGTTCAGTTTCAAGTTATTCACACAACCAAGCAACTTTAGGCAATACTTTATCAATTTGTCATGTTCTCACCGGAAAACACTAAACCATTGCCAATAGCAACTATATTGAGATGATTCTATCACAAAACCTAAACCCTAAAACTGACAATTTTATTTTGTTTGTTCCAAATGCACAAATTTACTCAGAACATGACAATTGGAACCGTTCCACCAAACACAGCCAATTAAACATCGACAATTGCAACATGTTAGCAACAAAATGGAATACCTGAAGGGTTCTGGGCTCTTGTGCCTCTCGAATGGCTTGAACAAGAGCAGCAGTAGCAAGAGCCTCGACGCTGCGGTTTCTCAAGCAAGTGGCGGAGCAACAATCCCTAAACAACTGAAAAGCGTGGTCCGAAATATCGCAGTCCAAGCCCAGTATCGACGCCACATCGATAATCTGCATGTATGCCCTCAAATTATCCACCACAACCGTCGACGACGAAGACGAAGAAGAAGACGACGACGAAGACGAAGAAGAGGAGGTGGATTCGAGAGTGCGCTCGAGCTCGGCGAGGTGGCCGGAAAAGGAGAGGGAGGACTGGAGGTAGAGAGGGATGGGCTCGAGGGACCAGGTGGAGAAGGCGGTTATGAAGCCCGTGGGCTCGAAAGGGTCCTCGTCGTCGTTGGAGGGTTCAGGGGCTGGGAGATCCGATGTGACCAGGCACAGGGGGTTATCCTGGGCCCGCACGTGGAACAGGTGGTGCGGGTGGGACTGCCGCTCCTCCACCACGCGCCCGCATGACGTGCACTCCGTGATGGAACGGCCGGTGCTCGCCGTGGCGCACCGCCCCTGCGCCGCTGAGCAGTACGGGCACTTCATTTTTCTCGCGTTGCAGTTACTCCGTGTTTGGCATTAGCCTTTTTCTGCTGTTTGGGACCTTTATTTTATTTTTCTAGAGTAGTCAATGGAAACCTTGGACCCGTGTGAACTAAATTCTCACTTTGAACACCAAAATATAAAATTTCAGTTCACTTTTATTAAAAATAAAAATAAAATAATCAACCGCATACATACCAAACTCATCACCATTAAAAAGATTATTTGTTTTGACTGTGGTCAAGATTTTTATTTATTTGTGCTCAATAAATAAAAATAACAGATTTTCCACTATTAGGTAGTAGATGATATAGAATTGCAGTTATTCCACGTCATACTTTATCGGCAATTTTTTTTTTTAAAAAAAAAAAATTAACTTGTTACATTGAATCACCTGGCTAAGTTTGGCGTTAATCAAAAGATATACTTCAAAACAGAAGGTGAAATAGTAGAACTTGGTTGCTACAACACTATGAAATAAAACTCGTTAAAAATAATATACTCAGTTGAATTTGTCTTGCTTCAGTTTACTACTCTACTTCGTGAATGAAGTATTTGAATTTGACTGCAAAATTTGAAAGAACCACAACCTATTAAAAATACATAATTATCCCCTGTTATGGAAGAAGCATGAAAATCCGAGGTGTGTCTTCAGCCATCACTACCTCCTCTTCATAAACTTCTGGTAGCAATATGTTCAACTGCAAACCAAAGGCTTGAATGCTCCACACTCCAACCCTTTTAAGCACGCCTAGAGGTTGTTGCGTCTTTTCCTTTCTCAAATTGCTTGAGGCTCTTGCTAAATTCCCGTGCTCTCTAAAATGGCACAAAGCGAAGAAATAAGGAGAGAATGCATGTATATACACTAGTATAACCATATCAGAAAATTGAGACAAGAGTTGACGTTCCACATATTTTACAGAATATTTTTAAGTAAACAAAACCATTGCCAATCATACATTCATAATTCTAGAAAACAGGTTGCCACATCTATACAAACAAGCTCAAATCTAAAACTCGCCTTATCTTTGTATATCAACATGCAAAAATGTTAAAAGTATAAAGACCCTTACCAGCCTTAGTCAATTAACTGCATCGAGGAAGGATCAATTCATTCACAACAAGATGCCAGCCTAACCTAATAATGCAAGCTACCCTACATTAAAAGTTCAATTTCCACTGCTTTCAGCATAATGCTTTTACTACCCTCGAGAATCACGTCATCAACAACGAATCCTTGTTCCACGATCACTAGGTAAGGTCGGCTACATGATGATCATATAACCTACAATAAAATTATTTTCTTTCTTTTTCATAGAAGTCTGCCCTCCAAGCCACACTATTTCCTCATCATCATAATTGAATCTCTTAATTCAACAATCCACCTGATTGCCAGTATGCTTCATTCTATCACATAGAATGCAAGAGCACTAACATATCCGTCACTTATCCACTTAGGGAAAAGGGGGGGGGGGAGTTTAACTACTACACTTCTGTTCCCTCTAATTTCACAAATGTTCAATTAACCATTATTTTTCCTATTTAGGAAAAATGCGTACACTGACATACATTCCTTGTACTTTAGGGTAACAAACAATTTCAATTAATCATGAGACTACTCCTATTTGTCGTCAAGTAAGAAAAGAAAAATATTTTTGAGAAGTGTTTTCTAATAATTCATAATTAACGAAACAAAAATATTTAAATACACTATCAAATATGGACAAATCAGCAACCAGGTAACAAAAAGTACAATAAACATCACATAATTAATGGAAACATAGCTTTTCAAATTGATGCAAATTGGATCCCACTGTATTCACTGTTGACATAGCCCTGTCATTGAGAACATGTAGTTGTGCAATGAGCCGATGTCATCTCCATGTCAGCAAGTAAAGTTGCAAGTAAGGAAAAAAGAGAGCCACCCTCACAAAGACATTGCCATATCTGCAAGTTTTGTTGACATGGCACAACCATTGTGATGCAGAGTGGACAAATTTGCATCAATTCCAAAACCAGGGGTAAATGAGATCAGAACCAGTATAACACAACTGAACTTTATCAAACAAGATGAACCAAAGTGTAATTACGCAAAACAGGAAACATCCCTAAAGCTTCCTTTGCTAATAGGTTCAACTATACTGCCAAAACATCTAATTGAATAAGGACTTTTTACAAGGACTTATCAAAACCCATCGTCATCGGCTATTTAGCAAATTCTACACGTGTAAGGTACGAGATATATTATAAATAACAACAAATACTAATGTCATTATTTATGAAGAAACAAAAAGGAATTAGCTCACAGAATGGAAAAAAACGTGCACCTCATTTGATGTGTTTCGCTGCTGGAATAAGTAACGGAAACAACCAGCTTCTATAGTTGACATTTTTCAAGCTTAGTTATATTTTCTATTGTCTTTTATATGCTTATAGCGGACACCTTATCCTCCCCCAAGTTGTACATCTGTTTCTTTTCTCCAGATAACCAAAAGACCAGATGTCCCACGACCAAAAACCCTTTCAAGAAGAGAGAGAGAAGGAGGAGGAGAAGGGGGGGGAGTATTGTATTGTTTAGATGATATTAGTGTAATTATTATTGCAACAACGTATTATTGGAGGGAAAAATAACATTAGCAAGTTGTGTTTTTCAATACAAACTACTCCTCCATTCCATAATAGCAGTACATTTCACTTTTTTAGGTTCATTCAACTCAATGCATCTGGACAAAACAGGTAAAATAAACTGCTATTATGGAAAGGAGAAAGTATTTTGTTTGGTTCGTTATTTTACAATGACAATCTCTTTCCTATGTGTAGCCCGTGTTAATTAAGCAGAACCAGTGTAACACAAATGAACTTTATCAACACACCTCGTGCATTTCGTTTCATTTCAGGCTATATAGCAAGACTCTTATTGGAGTCATTGAAACATCATCGTATTAACTAACCACCATAAGAAGTGAAGGGAATTTCAAACCAAATCCAAGCTAGCAAGATCTATCTTTCAGCCTAATTATAGAATACCACTCATAAAGAAAGCCGTCAACATCTTTTAATCTAAACATACTTCAAACTGATAACACCATATCATACAAAAATTAAAGCAAGGACAAAACCGCAAGCAATTTCCTACCCATAAAACACTTTACACTATCCGCAATAAATTTCCACATAAAGCATACTTTTCCTGCAATCCCATACGCAACAAACCAACAGACCAACACATCAAACTAATCATTAGCTCATTGAATTCTACCAGCTACCTAGACTTTCCAATGCAACGTATACGTCCGTAGAGGTAGCAACGCAGAGATAGATCCATTAGAGATTAAGAAGCAAAAGGACGAACCGCAGATTGGATGGGAGTCGGATCGAAATCGATGGAGCGGACAGACATCTTGGCGATCTCGCTGATGGCATCATCCCTGACGCCAGGATCATCGCTCGTCAATTCCTCATAAGCAGCCTCAAACGCCTCCTGCCAGAACCGCGGCAGCCTGATCCTCCGGCTGTTGGTGTACACATCCCACATGTGCCTCACCACCTTCTCCCTCTCTTCCATCTCCTGCAACACATGCATCCAATAAATCACAAAAAGAAGATCAAACTCCAAACACCAAACCTAATGATTCAGAGTGAATGAATGATAGATTGAGCTTACAAGGACGTCGAGGTCGTCGTGGATGGGAATGTCGAGGTCGTTGGAGAGGGAGTTGAGGGTTCCGGACCAGCGGAGAGAGACGGTGCCGGTGAACATGGACCAGAATGCGAGGAGCAATATGGCCGCTAACGCCCAGAACTTGTACCTCCCTTTCCCGAACAGCCCCGAGTCCGAGTTCTCCTTCTTCGTGCTCCCCGTCGTGGTGGTTGGAAGCGCGTCCTCATCCTTCATTTTTGGATCAAATGGGAGGAGAGAAAAATCAGAATCGAATCGAATTAAGGTGGTGATTTTTCCAATCAAAATGGGAGGGTGGTGGTTCCTATTTTGGTTGTGGCTGCTGCAGCGTCTTCATCACTTTCGGAGTCGGAAAATTTTGAGTGCGATCTTGGGAATCGATTTGCGACGGTGCTGTGTTTGTGTTACTCAGATACACTGCCACAGAGACAGAGACACAGAGAGAGAGAGAGAGTGTGAGATGGTGTTTCGAATTTCTACAATCAAAATAGAAATGGAAGAAAACATAAAACGACGGATTTGGTTGTCGTTTCATCGGGGGGATTACATCGTGTGGGCCACCACATTTTATTACTTTCGATTTTGTTGACTTTCGTCTGATGTGGGATAATCGTGGCCGTTGGTTGGAATGGTGCGTTTGCTACGTCTAAATGCGCGTATTGACATCTCCTGTGCGTGGCAACCGACACCAGACGGCGTCGTATCAGATGTTAATCTCATGTCGGTGTTTGTAGCTGTAGGGGTGTTTTATTAGGTGAGAAATTATAATTTGAACCCATTATAGATCAGGACAGTATATACTTAATAAATGAGTGTAAGTACGAGTGAATATTGAAATTAGTACATGCGTATTCAAAAATAATAGTTACTCCTTTCGTATGTATTTAGTAAAATTATTCTTTAAATTATTGTTAATTTGAAATAAATAAACTATTAGTTGGCTTCCTAAACTGCTTATATGCATTAATACGAGGAAGTTTTGTCTGTCCTTATACCATGTTGAAGGTGTATTAATTTTATGAATATTATTAATTATTTATTTTAATTTATATTTTTTACATATTACTTTCTTTGTTCTTTTTAAATTTTGTTATTTTTTATTTTTAGAGTTTTAAAACATTTATCTATTTATAATATTTAAATATAATTATTCATTTTTTTATTTACTCTAATTATAGTAGAGCATTTATTAGTATAATAGAAGTGAAGGAAATAATAATGTTATTGAAAATGAAAAATTGTTCTTTTTATATACAGATAAATTTATAAATTCTTACTATTTTTGCACTTACTAATATGTTTTTATTTACCTTATTGTGTATAATATTTAATTTTAGACCGTTAAAAATGAAAACAAGGCATAGAAAGTATACATAAACTAAAAAATGAAGGGTTGTTAAAGTTCTATGAAAATACATTAAATGCGATTGAAAAACCTATAATACAACCATTAAATAATTTTTTTAGGTCAATTTAGTCTCCAAAAAATAATAATGAATTGCGACATTAAAATAATCCTTCCATCCATCTCACTTAACTCTCCCTCCATCTTCATTTTAATTGATATCTTTTTCTTAAATGCCATATTTAAATGCCATATAGATAATTCAACAATATTAATTTGGTAGGCAAGAACTCTAATGATTATGTTTTAAAAACAAGGTGATTTTTGAAATACCTCATGGAATAAATACTCCACGTTACATAATTCATCAATTTTTGATAATTTTTATAACAAATTCATCAAATTTTATTATTATTTCATGTTTTATATGATTGTAATAAACTTTCCATTAATTAAATTATTAAAAGAGTCAACGTATAAAAAATTTAGATATTTGTGAATTATATAAATTTACACTACACTTCTCTACAAATATTATATTAAAAAAATATTAATTTATCACATTAGATCATATAATTCATTAAAATGTCATATTAAATTATGAAATGATAATAAAATTAGAGGAATTTAGTTAAAAAATTATTAAAAATGAATAAGTTAAATAATATAAAGTATTTTTTTTTCCATTGGTACTTATAAATCACCCTAAAACAATTGGTTTGATTTGGATTTGGATTTGGATTTTTGAGTTCTTTAACAGAATCCAATTTTTAACACTAAATACAATGCTTGAGGTGCGTTCACATTTCACACTTTTTATTTATTGAATTTGTATAGAGTGACTCGAGTAGTAGAGTCCTTGGACAAACCCCAGTAAGTTCTCGCATCTGGAGCTTAGAATATCAGCATCCTTCGAGATTACTGGACATGCTGATACCGGTTAAGGTAATTTCATCCCCTTTAGTTACTCGCAAACGGGGAAAATCTGTAATGAGTGAAGTAAAATTGTGAAACGAATGCTTTGAAAATGAACGAGTATATGTGCACATTTCCAACTCAGCACTCCCACAATCCGTCAAGGAATCAACTTCATACTTGTCATTACATAATAATATATGCTGCTCCTTTAACTCTTTCGGGTAAGAATACATATTGGTTAATTATTATTCTATCACAAAGTATTGTGCAACTTTCCTAATCCTGGCGGTGGCATAAAGCTCTCAGCAGTCAAACCCCAAATATTAAAATCTACCTCTTCGATCTTCCACCTCTCTTCCAACTCCCTCTTGTGGTTCGCCGATTGCTCCCCGTATCTCGAGACAGTGACACGTGTCCTGCCACTGTGCGACACGTTGATGCCGTCCACGTACTTGTAGTCCTCCATCACCGACTCCAGGCTCGTTTCCCAGAAGATGTCGTCGTCGTCTTTGGTCCTCATCGTCAGTAATCTAGAATCTTCGAATTGGATCAGGAGCCCGGATCGCTGGCTGAAGTAGCCCCATATGGTGTGGTGGATGATCTCGAAGTTTGGGCCGCTTTGGGCCTCGCGGATTGCTGGGCTTGTTTCCAGCTTTAGAATGAAACATTCTTCGTCGTTGATTATTTTCTCTCCTATGCACGCGGCGTCCAAAAATAAGTTCGCCGTGGCCCTTGGATCCAATCCCTGAAATGCAAACCGGTTAGATGCATATAGCAATCATGTTTAAAGGAGAGAGGATGTTGTGTGCAATTAAATAAGATGAAAAATGGAACTCCAATTAAGTGCAGATAGATTGTTGTAAAAAAAGGGGGGTTATAGTCATTGACGAAAAAAATATTTGAGTGAGTGAGAACAAGTGATTAATTAATGAGTTAAAGAAGAAAAATGTTACTTGCATTTTTTTTAATTAGATAAGATTTTAACTCATTATATTTATTATTATATAAGATTTTAATAAAATGCCTAATCCATTAAGATTTCATTTAATGATAGATGAGATATAAGTTAATAATGTTATATATAATAAGTACAAATAATACAACTCTTTAAATTGTCAAAGAGCAGGCACAAATGCAATTATGGAGGCCAAACTTTGCATGACATTAAAAAAGGATTATGATATTTATACGAGACATTGTGTTAACTTCCATCTTATTTACGTTTAGATGAAATCTCGTTAAGATGTGAATATAATTAAAATTTCATTCAATGATAGATAAATTATGAGTGAGCATCCTACCGAAAAAAAATTTGAGTACACTAAAAACATTGATGAATGTTATTTAAATTCATTTATATTGAGACACTATGCCGACTCACCACATATCTATCATAAGATGAGATTTTAATGAGTATAGATCTCATTGGGATTTTATTTGATGATAAACAAATGGTGAATCAACACGATATCAAAGATAGTGACATATTAGAAATTTCTATGTGTACCTGAAGGAAACGGCGCAATGGTCTAGGAGCACCTTTAGAAACGGGGGTTAGTTGGTTAGAAGAAAGGCGCCACGAGACCTTGCCGTTGCTACCGCAACTAACCTTGCAACCGGACACAACCAGCTCCAAGCACCACAAATCGGGATCCTTTTGCCACAACACGAACCCCCCAATCTCTTCGGAGGTTTTCTTCACCTCTATGAGCTCGTCTGTCTGGTGAAAATCTGATGCACTGATCTTGATTTGCCCAGTCACGCACATGCTTTCCACTGCATTCAATGCCGGCGGCCCTCCCGTTGCCGCTATATATTGTTGCACTATGTACTTGGCCGTTGATGCTTCCTACAACACAATCAATTAATCACCCTTTTGAATTTCTCACCAACTTAGACTCAAACAAAATGAAAGAGAACACATGTTGTGGCGAAATATAACTGTTGGTGCACAATGTACAAATTTGTTTGTGTACCATTAATCATTATTCAATGGGCATATGGTATGGGAAGGTCCATCTTATAGGCCTCTAGCATAGTTTAAAGATTTACGTACCGAATTTCTTTTTAAGGGACTTTTATTATTATTTAATAAATTGCCGGTGGTATAACTCTCAAAATTTCATATCCAGCATTAAGGTTATTTTTCTCAACCAAGAGCATTTTTTACTATTGAATTTGTATCCCAATTTTTATAGATTACTATTAATTATGGAGTAATGTTAGATCCTCTTATAAATCTTCTTATCTTTATTGAATAACCTTTGAAAATTTTTTTACAAAATTTCTCTTGTGATTAGCCACTCGGTGGTTAGTGTGACACATCGAGAATCATGACAATAAGCAAATTGTAAGTAATTTCTAACTGTAATTATTATAGTGATTAATCCCTAATTGCTTATTGTCAAAGATTACATATAAGAATTGAGATTCTCTCATATTCGCTCCTATTCTGCGAGAAAAATATTCGATTTGATTATAATAAAATTTGATATTATTTATATTAACTTGTTAATTTTGTTTGTGTATACTTGTTTTCTATAACACGAAACTCTGGAGTTAATAAGAAACATGACGGATCTTGATCCCATCTATAACTATGAAGGAGAATGTGTTCTTACAATGGAACTATCTCTGACTGGACGGTGGATGGAATGGCCTAACTGGACCTGGAGAGGGATGAGAGGGGATCCAACGAGGTAAAGCAGGAACCGAAGCTCGTTCAACCGCGCCGTGATCGCCGGCGACGCCAATCTGTCCTCTGTTTGGGCCTTCATCCACGTCAGCATGTTCTGCCACCGCAGGGTCACGTTGCTCCCCATGGTTGCGAACATCTCTTCCGGTATAGGTATCTCGAGGACAGTCTCCAACCCATCTTCTTTATCAATGTTCGGACAAAGCCTCCTCAACGATGACTTTGCAGCCGCTTGTTTCATCAGTATGCTTGATTTTGTGTTTCCTCTGTGTTATTGTTCTGTTTTATTATACTGTTTTTGTGTTAGGGGGGAGTTGATTGAATAGGTTAGAGGAAGGAATTAGAAAGAAGGGGAAAAAAGGAAGGGGGTTACAGTCAAAATGCTAAACTACTTTGTAATGTTATGCCTCAACCGTTTCAATGAGAGGGTTCCCATTTGCATAAGGCTCTCCTTGCTTATAGGAATTGTGTGGGCACAAATTATAGTGACTGTTTTTTTTGTTTAAGTTTCTATTTAAAGATTTGATCCATAATTTTTTCTTTCTTTCCATATATTTGTTTCTTGAGTAATATTCAATCTTTGTCAAATTAGTTCTGGGAATGTCACGTCCAAAATTGTGTTTGTTATATGAGAAAAAAAAATCAAACCTAAGATAATTTTCTCTTCGCCCAACATATTATGAAAGTTTTTCACCCATACTTTAAACAAAGGTTGGAAAATTTCTATCCTGCTCATGTAGGAAATCCATTCACACTTCACACTACAAATCTACACTAGTAGTACTAAATGGTGCAATTAGTTGACCTGTGAAAGTTAATGGATTGATATTGACCGTCAGATTATCTTAATAAAAACATAAGTGAGGTAAAATTCAATATTGCTATTTGGATCCACGCTCTCTATATTAGCTACTTGATGAAAAGAAGAAGATAATCTAGTGTGATATCATGCAAAATCGTCATTTCTTTCTGAGTGAGTTGTAACTGATAAATTAGACCAAACAAAACTATTTTTATTTTACTTAAGAGTACTTAAAAATCTCTCTTCTTTCTTTTTTTTTTCTTTTTTTTTAGTACTTCATAAAATTATGGTAGCATCAATTAAATTATTAAAAATGAATTTTGGTGCTAAGCATTATAGCTTTGCTACACTCGAATTCAACTTGGTTATTTTCTAAATTCTGTATTTACTCCACTTACTTTAAAAATTAAAATATACGTTATTTTTATGGCTGTAAAACGTTATACATTAAAAAAAATTAATTTTTACTTAATATCAAACATAGTATAAATACTTCTCTCACACATCATAAGAGTCATGCTCATTGTATCATTCAATGTATGTCTCATGATGACCATAGAGTGTCCACACCAAAAAGCGTCACCCTTAAAAATATGCAACCAGTACACAACCCAAAGTTTAGAGTTCATTGACAATGACACAATGTTGGGAACTAAGCCAGTGATGAGGAACCGAATTTCTTGAGGAATGCACCTTGTACAACCATTTGGGACGAGGAAATGTGAGCTTGGTAAGCTGGTGCTTTTGGAAGAGTAAGTTGTTGAATGTCGATCTAAATGGATCATACAAATAATATTTGTCAAATTTCTCCTCTTTCTAATGCCCCGTGTGCGTATCTCACCAAGCTAACCGAACCCTATTTCGCATACTCTACAGATTCTCTACTAGATTTCTTGCTGAAAACCATCTCCATCTCTTCCAAGGTCCTGCCCTTGGTCTCAGGGACAAAAAAGTAAAAGAACAGCCAAGCCATCACGGCAATACCAGAGAACATGTAAAATGCGCCACCTATAGTGATGGCTTCGGAGATGGAAAGAAAACTCATCGAAACGGCAGCGTTCATGAGCCTGTTGACCGCGATCCCAATGCTGGCCCCTTGGGCCCTCAACTTCAAAGGGAAAATCTCGGAGCTATAGACCCACGCGACGGGCCCAATCCCAATGTTGAAAAACGCAACGAACGTGTAAGTGGCTGAAATGCTTAGCGTGAGGGCCCACAATAGCTTCTCGGTGGAGTGGTCCACTATAGTCAAGCTGGTCCCTAACACAGCGAGGGCACAAGCCATGCCTCCCATGCTTATCAGCAAGAGGCGCCTCCTCCCCACTCTGTCGAGCATGAACGATGCTATCACCACGAAAAAGACCTTGGCCACGCCGACGCCGATCGTCGCCAGCAAGAGCTTGTCCTTGGCGACGACGCCGGCTTTCTTGAAGATCCTTGGGCTGTATAGCATCACCGCTTCGATCCCGGTCGCGTGATCGAAGAAGTGAATCCCAACCGCTGCGAGCAGCATCAACCGAACAGGCTGAGTTGGCCTCAAATAGAGGTCTTTCCAAACGGCCCCTTCACCCTCTTTCTTCTTATTGCTCTACAACATACATAAAATAAAACAAGCAATGTTACACACACACACACAAAAAGAGAGAGAATGTAATCAAGAATTTTGGACAAATTACATGGCGGTGATCCAATTGAGTTAAATACAGGGATAGTGGAAAGAGACTATATATATATATATATACATATACATATATGATATAAAAGCTACTGTAATGATCTTATTTATTTGTTACGCCCAAATTCTGTCCTTTTAATTTTGAAAATGAGAAAGTTGATCTAATTATTTGCTATTAATCTTTATAATTAGTAGCGTTATGTTCTTTAAATATAAATAAAGTCATGTTATTTAAATTTATTATTGAAGAATTATTATGTTAATTCACAATCTATTTCATTGATATAATAAATTGTGAGTTTGACATGGTGTTTTACAACTAATGAATATAAATAAAGTTTATCTTTATTAGAAATATGTACATTTAGAGAATAAGGAGGGGCTTAACCTTAACCATGTCCTCCGTGGAGTGCTCATCAATCCCAGCTGCAAGCTTTATATCCTTGAACCGACGCTCAGCCTCTTCTTCGCTATTCGAAACCTGCAACAACACTTTCTTGGCTTGTCCTAGGTGGCCACGCAAAACCAACCACCTTGGAGATTCCGGCATTGCAAGAATCCCCAAAGCCAAGGCAAGCGAAGGAATTGCCGCCACACCAAGCATCAACCTCCACCCGAGCTTCAAAGGCAACTTCCCGAAGAAGTAGTTCACTATATAGCCGGATAAGATGCCGGTAGCGATGCAAATCGCCGGCAGCGAGCTCAGAAGGCCTCTTGATTTGGCGGAGGAGATTTCTGCAGAGTAAACAGGCGCTATCATGAGGGCGAAGCCGACGCCAACTCCGGCGACGCACCTTCCAGAGAACAGGACCGAATAGCTTGGGCCGTAGCCCATGAGGATTGAGCCCAACATGAAGAGGATGGAGGCTACGGTGATGGTGTAGCGACGACCGATGCAATCGGAGAGTCTGCCGGCAACTAAGGACCCCACTAGGGCGCAGATGTTCAGGATGCCTACTACAACCTCCTGTTGCGTGTCACTGATTTCGAACTCCTCCTTTATGAATATCATGGCTCCGCTCATAACACCGGTATCTAAGATCATGCATGTATGCATGTTATGTTGTGAAAATTCAGTTCTGTTATGTTATTTGTGAGGATTTAATTAGATCGATCCTTTCTTATAATTTTCAGTACACCCCCACGTTTACGCTAAGGTGCATTCTACCACACATGACGTTTATTCATTTTTCTGATTAGATCAGGCATCCCTTTTTCATAGGAGTTGCTGGCAGGGTAGAATGCACCTGATGTTAGACTAGATAAGAGTTTAAATAGATCTTTACTTATTTTATCATACCACCATACATTTACGTTAAACGCTAACTAATTATAAATTTATTCTCAAAAGTTTCAATATATAATTTTTGAAATTATAATACCTACTTTTACTTTTTATTTATTTTTTAGTACACATTAACAGTAAACACCAAATTATTGGGATTGAAATCCTTTCTCTAAAACTCTTCCATCTCCAATCGACTCAATCATAATATGTCATTTGTAAAAATTATAGGCGACGGGTGATGTCAATATTATACACGTGTCTGATTTCAATTGAATGGATAAAAGGTAAAAGAGAAAATCTAGATAGAGAGGATTTGAATCCGAATATACGGATTATATGTAACATGTGAGAGAATTGTTCAAACAAAAAAGTGAGAGAACTGAATATTACCATAACCAAAGATAACAGATACCATGGAGGCGACAACAGCACAGGCAAAAGCATATTTGTTGAATTGATCTTCCTCGCCTTGCCGCTCCATGAGATACAAAGAGAGAGAGGGAGAGACTATATGATCAGAATGAAAGGCTTTTTTTCTCTTCCTCTCTGCAGGTTATCTCAATCTAAATGTGTAGATATGTTCCTTTCCCTCGTGTGTTCTCAATTTGAGTTATGAGTTTTGAGGGAAAGGTAACTACGCATCACCACACCCTTAAACCCAAATGGTTTATATAGGGGTCATGTACTTACCATGGTCAGGCACTAGCACTTTTTTTGGTATTGACAGACATACATTTTACTTAAAATAATCCGCATCGGAATTTTTATTATTTGAGAAACCACCAACTATCTATAGTACCGTGACCCCATATGTAATTTGGATTAGGGTTGAACAATGTCTGACCTGTTTATCTGTCTGATCCCTCCGCTTAATGTGCCATTGATGATCAGGGATCCAGCAGTGTTAGCGCATCAATAAAATCGTTAACATTATTTACTCCAAATAATTAAATAATTCAATGAGTCAAAGAAGACAGATAAATAGAATAACCACTATAAGAAAATTGACTATTATCGTCCATAGATTACCGTCGGACATGAGTCGATGGTAATACCGTCGGAAAACGTAATATATCCGACAATAATCAGTTCGCTTAAAAAGAACCGGAAAAAAGACATCAGATTACTGTCGGTATACGAGATCGACAGTAATAACAACAACAATTGTTCATGGAAAAAGGCGCGAAAAACTTACCATCAGCGGTTATTGATGGTAAAAATGTGAGATTTTGTTTAACAAAAATAAAAAACATTACCGTCGGACACAACAGACAGTAAATTCAAGCCAATTGTAATCTGCCAAGTGTTCACAACACTTTCTTGTCTGTGAGGTCCGACGGTAACGTCCTTAGAATTTGCACGACCATGAAATAAATGTGGGGTGTTTACCGTCAGCTATGTCTGACAGTAATCGCCTCGGAAATATTAATCGGCACGTCTTCCACAACGTTCAAACCGGCCACAAATATGTGTTCCCGTCGGCCTAATCTGACGGTAACCGCTTTGGAAATACTAACCGACACGTCTTCCACGACGTTCAAAGCCGCCATAAATATCCAGTTACAGTCGGACTAGTCCGACGGTAATCTGAAAAGCCATTGCTATAAAAGCCTCTCCCCCCACGACAGCCCCCACTCCCACTCTTCCGTCCTCTCCAAACTCTCTCAGAAAATGCGTGAGGCCGGCTCATCGATTATGGTGATGGTGATGCGAAGGTGGAGAATGTTAACTTCGCATCCACTCGTAACGTAGTTTTTCACTCTCGCATCACCACCATCATAATCGGAGGAACACAAGGCCAGGTCGGCAAATCCCCCGCTACAGCTTCCCTCCTCCTCCTCTTCATCCTCCGAAAGCAATAATGGCCCTCCCGCCAATTTAACAATGCAATTACAACAGTTTCCAAGCTTTCTCAAGATGATAAAAGCGTAGATTTTAGGACAATTCCAACCTTGTTTCCATAATTTAATCCTTAATTTTTCTTTCCAAATTTTGTTTCATAATGAGTTACCTATTCAACCTTTGTCAAATTAGCTCTAGGAATTGTGTCACATGCTTGCAAAATAGCCCCAGTATTTGTATGCCTCAAAAATAGTTACCCAACAATCATCTAAATAGAAAAATAAACATTATAAAATTGATAAATAAACATTACACAATAAAAAACAAACATATTCAAGTATTTGTTTCTCTTCTTTATAATGTTTTGTTTTTTGTGACTATTAAATGACTATTTTTTAAATGTAAAAATAATATTTTTATTTGCAAAATTGTGTTCTACTATATTGGGCAGCCAAATTTTTTCTTTTCTCGCCCATGCAAAACAAAGCGTGGAAAAATTCTATTATAATGCTAGAAAACATCATTTCACCCTCCATGTTATAAATGTAACCCTGGGTTTACTTTTTTTCACTCTCCTTTTCTCTCATATTTCTAACAACAATCTCTAGTTCTCATGTCACATGGAGGAACTTCCACTCTTCTTCCAGGAAGTAGGAAGTAAGACTCCAAAGAGTGCATCGGCTTATTATTTCTTTTTTCATACAAAAGAGAAACTTGAAAATAATATTGAAATAAAGAAATCAAAGGGTTTGTTTCATTGAGTTTTCTCTTAAATAATCTCTTGCATTAATCTCTTTTTTTCTCATTGTTAAGTCTCCTTAAGGTGAGATAGAATAGGGTAGGGGCAAAGGGTGGTAGACGTCTTTCAGCTTTTGACAGTTGTGGGTGTGCCGTGTTCGTGTAACTTGTGTCATGTTTTGGGTAACGGTAGTCTTGCTACCTATGGAAAGAAAAAAATAATTATTAACAATACTAACACACACGTGTGGATTTAATATGTTGTGGCTACAAAAACATATAAATTTTTTTAATTACTTTTATTCAATAACTTATGTTTTTAAGAGGGGTGACTCTTGATATACTACGAGAGCCACTGAACATGTGTGATATGTATGTTAATAAGACTTATATCATGGAGAGAAGAGGGGAAAGTAGTAACAAATGATAAACGAATAGAGCAAGAAAGATCGGAGGGAGAAGAAAGGAGTGAATTGAGGGAAATGAAGTATGTTGTTATTGCTGTATGTACACAAGCATACAAATATATATACCAGCTGTAATAGCTTGAACTGCAAGCTATCAAATAAATCACCAACCAACTAACTTAACTGCCCTAACAAACTAACCACCATAACAAACTTAATCATCCTCCATCCAGCTCACGTGGATGGTTCTCTAACAACAAATAGGAAAAATAAACTTAATCAAACTTTTATGTTGATTTCACTAAATTCTTAAATCAAATCAGAATATATATGTGGATATACTTTCTCAAGATAAATATACATTATTAAGTTACTTTCCTTGAGAAAAATATTCATGTATAACTTTACTCCCTTTAAGAATTAAATAAAATAAATATAGAGTTAAATCGTTATGCACTAAATTAATTTTGTATTGTCATCCAATTTAATTGTTTCATATGCATAACTTTTTAAATAGTATGTAAGAGTCAACTAATTTTACTTATTTGACATGATTCAATGCAAAAGAAAAATTGAGTGGTAGAACTGCTACTAAACGTATTTTGCGGCGGTTTTCTTCCCGCTGCAATCCTGAGCATAGGCAAATCGTTCTACAATCGTGCTCGTCAAGAAAGGGAATAACCTATGCTAAATAATTAGCGACGGTTTGAAATCGCCGCTATACGCGGCGTTATACCTAAAGGAAAGATTATGAAAAGAAATGAATATAACAACAGTTTTAAACCGCCACTGATACTTCATATATTAAAAATAAAAATAGAAAAAATTAAAAAAAAACAGGAAAAGACACGAGAATAACCAGCGTAAAAAGTAAATTTCTTAGTAGCTAACTACATCTATGTTATAAAGGAACACAACTAGGGGATTGGGTGTTACTAACCAAGTGAAAAATCTTTAGAAACATGGAAACATCTATGTTATGTTCCAGTATTAATAGTTAAGTATAAAATAAGAGGTGAGATGACATCATATTTCAGCATAAAGAAGTTTGCAGACAATAAATTTTATCATAAATGACTCCAGAGGAAAATATATTCCACTTGGGCTTTTAGGTTTGACAAGATGAGACCAGCTAACAAAGCAGACTCATGCAATGCAAAAGGTTTAGCTTATTTCATTCATATGCTAAATTCTTTCTTCAAAGCAGGTCATGCTAATTCATGATCAACGAACAATGATCAAAATATGGATCATCACAACTTTAGGTGCACACTACACAGTAAGTTCCCTGAGTTGATTTTAATTTATTTTCCTTGAAAAGACTTGTTGATGAAGGTGCATTTATTTCAACTTATTAAACACTATTTTAACTAAAAAAAAGCAAGTGAGTAAACGAGGTGTGCCATTGAAAAATATCCTTTCAAGTAGTTAGAGATAAAAACACAGGGAAAGAAGACTTACATTCGCTAGACCAATTGGCAAAGGAGGGATGATTCTAAAAGCAATGGATCGATTATCCAATTTGTATTTCTTTACAGGCATTAATGACTGAACTGGCTGCTTCGAGCTTGTAAGTTCTTGCAGTCTCATTGTTGTACTCACTTAAAGACTTTGGGATACAGTATTTACCAACTGTTTGCTCTTGTCAACTGTTGTCTCTGCACGTGGAGATATCATGTCAAGATCAACAACAGAAGAGTGAGGAGAAGCCAGTTTGGCAACATCAGATGTCGTGCCCATTTTGGGCCTCTTGGAAGGCTGCTCAGCCACTACTTCACCCTTGGGTCCTGTAGCCAGTGAATAATCAGAATTTGTATAATGAGAAGGAATGATACCATTACCAATACAAGAAAAAAGATAATAATGGAGTGCAAGAGAAGGTAATTATCCCTAACTTCTATTTCCAATCTTTAATAGTTATGTAGAAGATAAACATGAAAACCATTTTATTAGTTGCTACCAGATAAACTTGACTAATTGGATCCCGAAATATGATAAATAAAATCTTAAATGAGTCCATATTTGAGCTCAGTCTGCGCTTCTGTTAATTAGGCAACAGCAGCGAGTAATTCAGCTGATGGCATTGCAGGCCCAATCATCCTGTTAAACAAAGTAGGCAACATATAGGAAAGGAACTAGATGATAACTACTCATTACTTTTGGTCTTTCTGCAGATTCGAATGAGTGAGAGGAAGGACTTGCAAAACCTGGTGATTGCAAAATTGTATATATGTGCGCCTCATTGTTATATCTCCTTATACCAAAACTGCAACATAGAAAAACTATAAAAGAGATATAATACTTCAGATGCTGTAGAACTGAGCGAGTTACACTTCCTCAGTAAGTGCACGAGATCAGTTTACTTTCAAATTATGAAACCTATGTGTCTGTAACAATTCCCATGTGTAGCAATTGCTAATGAAATGCACACAAGACAATTATGATTGAATTTTTCCATCCTTTCAAAGAAAAGGGGTGTAAATATAAATTGGATAGTTAGTTAGATGATTGTGACAGACTAAAACAACCGTTGAAATAGTGTGTATGACTAAAATGTAACGACTCAGAGCAATGATCAAGTTCAATTCATCACTCCTGCCACTTTCAGAAATTTTTTACTAGATCTACTCAAGTACGTAACATATTCCCAAAATCATCTTGACCATCCCTTGCATCAGGTCCTGTATGTGATGTGATGATCAGCTATGCAGCAATAATATGATACCGCAAAGTCTTAGCATATCAACAAGTTAAGATTAATTATGTTTTAGCATGCCTTCATCATTTGTTTTCAGAGAACTGACTTAGTTGATACAGAAAACAATCAATATTAAGAATTTATCAGCAAAAATTAATACGAGAAACGCTAACTGAGATTTATCAAACAAACTAAAAATACTTATCCCTTTATGTTACCTTGCTCAATCTCTTCTTTATCTTGTACCTTTGAATTTATAGGTTGTTGGACATTTGAGATGGGACCAACCAGTCTACTGCTGAGCGTTACCCAAACCAAAAATTAAAAGTAGCGTTACATAAACCCGTGCACTTACAGCAGTGCCAAGTGCAATAAGCTAATGTAAGAAGGTTATTTATATTTCCACAAATTGCTATAACTTTAAACAGGAGTAGGGAATAGACTTTAAAGCCCCATGTAATCTCTAAAAGAACCAGAGTTCAATAGAGTAGGGGAAAAGAATCAAATCTTACAAGTGGCTTCGAGAAAGCTGAGGAGCACACAGTCATATCTTAACCTGCATTAGCCAGTCACACCAAGTGATTCAGTGGAAATTCAACTGAACTTTTGATCCATTGAGATTTAAGAATATAAAGTGGCGTCAACAATTGAGGAAAAGGAACTGAGTGACCACAATACAAACGAAGGATCTAAGTTGTTTTATGAAAAATACCCCTATATTAGAGATAAAAATAAGATCGAGAAATTGGAGCTTGTGGTGCAAAATTACCATAGGATGTAGAACGATGAATGGCAAAATATGAAGAATGGAAAACGAAGAACAAAAGAAGGGAGAAGTAGAGGAGAGACTGTTGAGTGAGCCCATGCCTTTTATTGTTCCCGTCAAAACTCCAATTCAGCTACTCTGCTCCGTTTCCTGTTCACGTCGCCGAAGAGTAGAAAATCCTCGCGTTGCCGGAGAAGACTCGCATCCTTCGGCGAGAATGAGATCGACAAGAGTGTCGCTCGAGAAGACTCACGTCGTTCAGGGAGAGTGAGAGATCGAGAGCGTCGTTGGAGAAGACTATCGTCGTTTCGGGGGAGACTGAGATTAAGGTGACTTTTTATTTCATTATTTTTATTTTTTATTTTTTATTTTCTGATTTGCAGCTGTTATGCTCCCAAACTGCTGCGATATAATTAGTTTTCCGCGTCAGTTACAAGGAAACTGCTGCTAAGTGTTTTGGAGTCAGTTCCAAAGAACTGCTGAGAAAAAGTCCCTGCTATTTTTTTTTTTTTTGATTAAAGTGATTTGATTGAATGACAATTAATAAAATTTTACATTATTAATGTGTAACAATTCAACTCATCAATATATAGAAAAACCCCTGATACACATTTTATAACAAATATTAAATTAGGGATTTGTTAATTATAGATTCTTTAAACTCATCATTTTGATAGTGACCTTATGGTGGTGCGGGTGCCTCTCACAATAACTACCAGTCTAGCAATAGTTGACTTGGAATTGGACCAGCAAGCATTGTACTTTTTGGAGTGTCACTATTTTTTTTTTTCTTCAACAACTTTTGTTATTTGTTTAGAATTTGCAAAGCTTTGGATAAAGAAACCTACCCTTCCAAAGGTAAGTCATATTTTTTTAAGAGTTGTTAAAATATTATGAAATGTTACTTAATTTATTAGTAAAGTGTTACTTTTTTTTATAGTATAAGTCACATTTCTTGAGTATAATTAATAAAAAGATGTTCTTTTGCCAAATTTGTTCCAGTGAAATCTTTCAATATAAATTACATACCTACTTGTAACTATTTTGTTATCAATAATGATATTTTTACATTTATTTTTGGTGGACTCCCAACATTTATATTAACAAAAACATGTTGTCTCAAGGCAACATTACGTATAGTAAGGGGGTCATCGCCCCAAGTTAGCCCCCCTAAAATTATGTATATCATATATATATATATATATATATATATAAAAGAAAATAGGTTGAACTCAATTGTATTGTTCACTTTAGTTTTGTTTTTACATGTATATTCTTTAGGGTATGATGTAAAGTATATAGTTTTTGGTACATAATTATTTTTCATAGAGCTAATTATTAAGTATCGGTCCCCTCTCTTGAAAAGTTCTAGCTCCGCCCCAGTGTGGTCGTTCATGAAAAGAGAAGAAATGTGGACCATACTTTGGTGAGTGTTGAATGTCCACAAAAAAATGAATGTATAAATAAATAATATTATTTTTTTAATTGCACTTCTCAATGTTAGGTTCAAATTGGTCTAAGGCAAACTTAATTACGTATTATGATATGGCAACATGCATCTAAACCAGCTTTTAAGTTGCCCAAACGACGCTCTCGGTAGACTGTAGTATCCGGTTGATGAAAAGAAGAGGATAATCTGGTGTTGAATATTACAATAGTAACCTTTATCACACAAAAACACACACTAAACTAAACAAAACCATCCTTTCTACAGAAATACTGCTCATAAAGCAACGCAAAAAATTGAGTTGTAAGGGGCAAATGAAATAGAACAAAACTTTTTTAAAATTTCAAGAGCATCCAAGAATTTCTTTCATGCGAACACACACCCTACTATGCATACAGTCCCTGATCATCAGTTTTCCACTGCTACATCTCTACTAGAGTTTTTGGTGAAAACCATCTCCATCTCTTCCAAGGCCTTACCCTTGGTCTCAGGGAGAAAAAAGTAAAAGAAAAACCAAGCCATTATAGATATACCAGAGAACATGAAAAACGCGCCACCTATAGTGATCGCTTTGTAGATCGAAAGAAAACTCATGGAAATGGCAGCATTCGTGAGCCTGTTGACCGCGACCCCAATACTGGCCCCCTGGGCCCTCAACTTCAAAGGGAAAATCTCGGAGCTATAAACCCACGTGACAGGCCCAAGCCCAATATTAAAAAATGCCACGTAGGTGTAAGTGGCCACTATGCTTAGCGCTAGGGCCCACACGAGCTTCTCGTGGGACCCGTTTCCAACCGCCAAGCTGAACCCTAAGACGGCGAGGCCAACAACCATGCCTCCGGTGCTTATAAGCAGGAGGCGCCTCCTCCCAACCCTGTCGAGCAAGAACGAAGCTATTACCAAGAAAACGATCTTGGTAAGGCCGACGCCGATGGTTGTGAGGAGGAGCTTGTCCTTGCTAGTGACGCCGGCTTTCTTGAAGATCCTTGGACTGTATAGCATCACCGCTTCGATCCCCGTCGCGTGCTCGAAGAAGTGGATCCCGACTGCTGCTATCAGCATCCAGCGAACAGGGCGGGATGGCCTCAGAAGCAGCTCTTTCCAAACACCTTCACCGTCATTTTGCTGAGGAAGCTGAAAAAAATTATGTTGAAGTTTGGTTAATATATACTAAATTGTAGAAAGAGTTTAATCTTACAATCACATTTTGCAAACAGAAAAAAAAAAAAAAAAAAAAAAAAGAGTTCAAGTCTCGTCCATGGTTTGCAAAACTATTTTACTTGTAGAACTATACTGCTAGTTACAAATGGTTACACCTTTACTAATGTTAATACCCCGTTTGAGTATATCTATTAACTAATAAAAATAGTAAATAACTTTCATAACTATAAATTGATAAACTTATTCATATATGAGTAATACTAGGTTGCTAAAATTTATTGTCAAATATTTTTGACCAAAAAAAAACAAGAATAATGATTAAATGAAATAAAATGATATAATTCATTTTTCAATCTAAATGTTTACATATCACATCATTATGCCAATTGAATTCAGACAAAAATTCTAGCCTTATAACATTTTACTTCGTGTATATACCTTTAAAAGGTTGGTTGTACTAGTTTCAATGGTGAATACTATTGATAATTGAATAAATTAAGGGTATTATTAAAGGGAAAAAATTAATAGCGTTCTGATAGTTAAAATAAATTGATTAATGGAAATTGACATATGAATTAAAATAGAGGGAGCCTTTAGACTATGTTATTTAAAAAATCATATCAATACCTTGTTATTATATTCAACAACAATATATTTTAAATGTTGCAATTTAATTGAATTTGTTATTATAAAGTACCCTCTGTTTTTTTATTGTTAGTATATTTTTTTTCTTTTTTACGTCACTTTATTATAATTTAATGTATTTAGATATATTTATGTTAATATATCTTAAATTATGAATCAACACCTAAATATGTGGAGTAAGGAAGAGAGGATCTTAACCTTAACCATGTCCTCCGCGCAGTTCTCATCAATCCCAGCTGCAAGCTTTATATCCCTGAACCGAAGCTCAGCTTCTTGTTCATTATTCGAAATCTGCAACAGCACTTTCTTAGCTTTGCCTAGGTGGCCACGCATAACCAACCACCTTGGGGATTCCGGCATTACCAGAATCCCCAAAGTCAAGGCAAGCGAAGGAACTGCCGCCACGCCAAGCATCAACCTCCACCCGAGCTTCAACGGAAACTTTCCGAAGAAGTAGTTAATTATATAGCCAAGCAAGATCCCGATGCCGATGCAAAGCTCCGGCAGCGATGTCAGCAGCCCCCGCGATTTCGCGGAGGAGATTTCGGCGGAGTAAACCGGCGCTATCATGAGGGCGAAGCCGACGCCGATGCCGGCGACGCACCTTCCGACCATCAGGACAGCGTAGTTTGGGCCGTAGCCCATGAGGACTGCGCCCAACATGAAGAGGACGGAGGCTGCGGCGATGGTGTAGCGGCGGCCGATGCGGTCGGAGAGTCTGCCGGCGGCTAGGGACCCCACCAGGGCGCAGAGATTCAGGATTCCTGCTAGGACCTCCTGCTGGGTGTCGCTGATTCCGAGGTCGTCCTTTATGAATATCATGGCTCCGCTCATGACACCTGTATCTGAGAATCATGCATGTATGTGTTTATGTTAGTGCTTGTTATATGGGCACTTCTTTTTGTTTATCATGTTGATGACTCTTCCTTACTTTTATGACAAGTTTCTGCACCATTGTTTTTAGTAAATAATAAAGAAAAGGAAAGTCAATATGATTTTTTAAACCCCGAGTATAAGTGTAACGAGCTAGCTAGTTTCTAACAAAAATTACTATTAGTTTAACGTTAGTTTGTGGATCGGACATTATACAGGTAGAGAATGACATATTTTTCCACATGTCATCAACTAGATGCAATATCTTATTTTTAGATAAATGGAGAAACCTTTTATTAATGACACTATTAAAATGGGAACGAATGGACCCTCACTTCACTAGGATCCAACAACACTTAATAAAAACTAAAACAACATCCTAAACCCTGATGCAATCTTATTGAGGCAATTTTTTTTTATTTGAGATTCGAATCGTGGTCTTACACTATGAACACAACTAACCTCTTATATACCCTCTTCCTTTAGACTCTTTATGTCCCCATTAATTGAGGCATAACTAAAATTCAGTTAACTTTTGTTGTCATTAACATGAAAAATCATGTTATGTCATTGCCTTATCGGTTAAGATTTCACATGATCATTACTTATCTCACCACGTCCTCCACGTTCACTAACTAAAATCTCTAATTATTTATACATTTATCCTAAAATGTCCCAATAATGTATGAAATTACGGCACAAATATTATTTCTAGGATACATTATTAATTAAAAGAAAACGCGAAACCGTCGGGCATCGGGGAACATAGGGACTATATCAATTCATAAACATGTGTTGCAGAGACAACAAAATTATGGGAATAATTTGCTAATTAAAAATAGGAGAGAGAGAATTGAATATTACTTACCATAACCAAAAATAACGGAGACCATGGAAGCGACTACAGCACAAGCCAAAGCATATCTGTTGAAGCGGTCTTCCTCTCCACCTCGCTCCATGATATAGATAAGAGAGTACTATATGATCAGAATAAGATCACTACCTAATTCTAATTAAATGAGTGATTATGTTCCTTTCTCTCAACTGGACTTAATTATGAGTTTGAAGGCAAAGGTAGCTACATCACCATCCTTGATTCCCACCCGTTTATATAGGAGTAGAAGGCCATGGGCGTCGCTCGGCCTCCTTATTGGGTGAACAGTTTAAAGATGATCTGGCGGGTCCCACGGCAATCGACAGGCACTACGGAGACAGACATACTTGATGGCTACGAACTAATTACATGAGATACCAAAGAAATTAGGCGAATTAGTGAAAAGGAAAGTGGCAAGAATATTGGATTCATGGGTAAAGGGCTAATGAAAGAGGAGTAATGAGGGGTTGGGGTTGTGGAATTCCGTCAATGTCGACGTGGTTCTAACTGTCATAACATTCCTGTGTTTGCCACTTGCTAGTTTCGAATTTAGATTTTTTGTTTTATTTATTTATTTATTAACTATCAATGAGATCTTTTTATTTTAAAGATATGTGCCCATTAAATCTCTCACTTTTTCTCTGAAAATCTCGCTTTATAGAAGTTAAATCGCAATTTTCCATATGTAATTTGGATAAGGAATGAACACTATCTGACGTGTTTTATCCGTGTGATCCCTCCGCGTGATGTGTTGTTACTGATGACCAGGGCTCCTGTATTTGAACGTCCAGCCACATAATAACGTTACTCTCTCTCTCTCTCTCTCTATTAAATTAACCATAAATAAATAAAAAATCAAAATAGATAATTAATATGAGAGAGAGGCAGTAATTAATTAACGCATCGATCAAATCATTAATATTAACCATAGCTATGAATCAAATAACTTCTTGGCCGATTTGTTTAGATAAGTAGTCTACTTTAAAACATTCTCACAAATAGAAAATAAGTAAAAGTGGAAAACACTCAACATGGACACTAAAAGTTACTTATAATACGTGGTGCCGAAAAAATGAAAGTATCTAAAACACTGTAGATATGAGGATAAGTCAAAAACATAACCCACTTACGCTTTATTGAGATTCAACAAAACTCAATAAGAAACAAACAAAGTCACGTTAAAACGACTAACAGGGTTGGTTCAAGTGGTAAGCGGTTTAGTATCGCTTAAGCAAGATCCCGAGTTTAAGTTCTTGTGTACGCAGTTATCCCCGCTGGGAGACTCATCCGCCCTAACCAGGTGTGCGACTCGGGTCGACCCGAATTAGTCAATGTTAGACCTTGGATACCGGACAGGCAACCTAAAAAAAAAAGTCACGTTAAAACTGAGTGTTAACAAGTTGAGGAGAAATGAAAAATTTTGATGTGCTTGGTCATAACTTTTATATGTCAAAATTATGACTAAGTCCCTATAGTCTTCCTTTCCCTTCCAAACAAGAGGTGAAGGAAACACCAAAATATTTAACAAACAGACAAAAGATGACAAACCAGCTCGCCAGAGACACTCTTACGAGGTTCATTGGCTCCAATACAACCTCACCCATAAAGCATAAAGGACAGAGTAGTCAATGTCACCTTTCATATTAATATTATTTGAAAGCAACATTCAACCCTTTACCATAGTTCCTCAAGAATTGTAACAGACACAACTTTATCCACTTTTGTAACTAATGGTGACCAATTGCTTTGTTTGATCAAAAATAAATTTTTTTGCTTAAAAAATATTATGGAACAATTTTTTTCTCTAAATTGTTTAAAAAAAAAATCCACCTTACATGCCTAATCTCCTGAAAAACTAGCATCTTCGTCTAGATTCAAAAGCCAATTTTAAGTTCTCTATATTAGCCCATTTGTGTTTCAAGACCGACCATAGATTTACTAACTTTTAACTATTGTAATAATGTCAATTACAAAATTACAATAGTCTCCAAGCTTTTAAAGATGATAAAAGCATATATTTAGGAACAAATTAGGGGGATCCATGCGAGTCAGAAAAAAAGAAAAGAAAAGAAATAAAGGAGACACGTGTTTTTTTTGTATGATCTTTGAAATTAATCTGAAAAACAGATGTAACACGTGCCTAGAACAAACGAGCATGCATGATTACTGTGAAATTAAGCTAAAAATTAGAGTATAAACATGTGCAATGAACAAAAAGTATACAATTTGAATATAAAACATATTGATAAAGAAAATAAATTATGACTTAAATAAAAAATTTAATCGTACTGTAAATTAAAAACCTTCTCAATTAGAAAATTTAGAAATATATTTTAAAAAATTAATTATAATGCACGATTAAAAATGGTAATAGAAGCAAAGAATAATTCATTGTCCTCCCATACTGTGGATAAAAAATTCACTCGATCTTTGCATGGTTACCTATGTTTCACCACTCTACCTAGATGAATAGGTGTCCGTCCACGGATGACCAATATATTATTAAAAAAATTAATTTTTTTTCAAATCTAATACAAATGAAGTTGTTAAATGACAATTTAGGAGTATTCATGACCCGGTTTGGCTCGATGCCCCACCCTACTCAAAGCTTTTTTAGTTGGGTTCAGATTATTAAATTTGACCCGATTATCTTTCAGACTGGGTTCGGGTCATGTTTTAGGTTGACCTAGTACCCGAAATCATAATTTTTTTAAAATTTATATTTCTGTAAAATTTAGTGATAGATTATTAAATCTTTATATTTCAATTAGTATTCTTTACAAAATATTATGTTACTTTTGAATTGACATAATTTATTTTGAAATATGTATTGCAAGTTATTTATTAAATTTAGTTTGCTACATGTAAATCTTATGATTTTACTATGTATAATATTCAAACTTTAGATGTTCGAGAATCGAATTTCCTTCAAAAAAAAGGGTCAAAATTTAAAATTAAATTAAACTAAATTGATATTTGAGTATCAAATTAAGGTAAAAATTATAATCAAATGATTTAATTACTCTTTCTTATTATAACTGTTTTAAACGCATCTTTATAGTATCAAATTAAGTTGATGCTTAAGGATAAAATCAAGGTCAAAATTTAAAATTAAATTAAATTGATATTTGAGGATCAAATTAAGTTGATGTTTGAGGATCAAATTTCTGTCAAGAGAATATAATTGTTGTTTCAATAATGATGCACCATTACTTTCAAATACATTATTGAGGCACCACAACCTACTAATTATGCAATGAGCATATAGTAAAGAGTTTTTTTGTGACTCCAATTTTTAAATGTTAGATCTCTTTCTTTTCCTTGATTTTCTTAATTACTTTATGGAAAAAAAAGGTGATGGAAAAGCAAATAACAGTATGGCATGATATATAATGAAATGAGAAGTGCACATTTAGAATTATAGAAGATGATGAAGAAATATTATGTGAAGATGAATGATAAAAGTTTTAGTATATAATGTACATGCCAAAATTAGTGTATCAGCAGAAGTAAAATTAACATATGTTTTATACTTTTTTTTTATATTGATTAGTCATGAATGTAATTTAATATGGTACTTTTAAATTGAATAGGTTGATTTAATACAACAATTTAATATCAGATTTGTACTTTAATAAAAATAATTAATAAATGGATTTAAAAAAAAGAAAAGTAAATATTTTTTTAAATGCTTAAAATTGCAAGAATTTGAAATGAAGGAATTTGGAGCATGTTCTATTTATGGTAGTAACTCAGTTTTAGTATATAAGTATGATATGATATATGATGATATGATGTGATTTTTTGTTAAACTTTTTGAATCATAAACTTGAGTTTTGTAATCTTTGGTATCTAATGGACTTTTTGTATATCATCAAAAGTAAAATCAACATTTTTCTTATACATTTTTTTATTGATTAGTCTTGAATGTAATTAATATGGTATGTTTCATATTGAATATGTTGATTTTATATGATAATCTAATGTCATGTTTATATTTTAATTAATAAAAATAATTATAAATGAATTAAAAAAATGAAAGTATTTTTTTTAGAATGTGTAAAATTGTTATAATTTGAAATGGAGGAATTTGAAGCAGGTTCTAGTATATAAGTATGATTACTACCCTTGATAAGTATAAATACTAATGTTTAAGATTTTCTAATAGGACTGATAAGGGGCTGTTTTAATTTAACTAGATATCTCAGGTTCGAGTCTTAAGCTGTGTAAAATCTTAGAAGAGATTTCGCCGTCCAAGAGATCCTACCTAGCTCAAACCGGATTGGCTCCAGTAAGAGAATATACATGTGGATGCAAGTTTGTATCTTTTTTAAAGGATATATAATAGTTTTTATTTAGTACTATTCTTATAATTATAGAGATGGCTATGTACTAACACAAGTGGTTTGTAAAAATCTGTGTTAAAAGTGCATTAAAAAAATGTTTTACGTACATCCAATTTCATACATCCATACATACATCATTCAAATTAGGTAATTAACGATTATTATACATATGCAATATAGTTTCTCAAAATAGAAAGACACGTACTCCTACGCGATTTTGTGAGCAATTCCATAGAATTTCATGCGACTTAAAACTTGAAATTTTAGCTCGACACACTAAGCCGCCATAACCACCAGAAACGTGAGCTCGTTTTTGCAGAAAGCTAGCATCATCAAGATCGAAAGCATTACGAGAATCCATCGTTGATAATCCTAATCCTATTTGTTGGTGATCGAAAGCAATGCAAGAAACAGATCAAATGCCACAAACTTTGTGTGTATTCATGCACAAACTTTATTTGGATTAGTGCACAAACACCACAAACCTATAGTTCAGGGTTATATACTAAGATTGCACACACTTTATAGCTACTAATGCACAAACTTTATAGATATTATAGGTAACTTATATTTCAGTATTGTTCAGAATATGATATACACAAACTTTATATGCGTGGATGCGCAAACATTATCTAACAGAATGCACAAAACATTATTGCAAATCTCACAGGTCACAGGTTACCTGCTGTTGAAGAAGAAAAGGTTCCAAAGATTAGCATGCACTTTGATACCTTGGATGCACTTAAAGAATTCTATAATAACTATGCCAAAAAGATTTACAGAGAAAGGAAAATGATGACTTGCAGAAGTGAGAAAATAAACGGTTTGTAATCCTATTTCTCCAAAGAAGGTGGAAGCGCAAACATTTTGTATTTCACATGTAGGAGACACGCGCTTGGGTGAACGTGGGGGAGTGTTGACGCTGTGTGGTTATTATATGGGACCCAATGTATATAGGTACGGGGTGTATGTATGATGTATATTTTTGGGTGTACATATAGCGAGACTCTTAAAAAAAATAGAGATGGTTATGTGCTTGGCGACCCTCATCTCATTGGGATGCTTGTGGGGCATTGTTTAAGACCATCATCCGAGCTATGAAGCTGCCTTTTGTGCTAGGCTTGGGAACTGATCTGTTGATTTAATTGCTGAGCTCTGGAGTGTTTAGATGTCACACTTGAGTTGGACTATTCCAGATGATTAAAGGTGCTTTGGGGCCTTTGCACTTTAGCTCATGGTTGACTATATCTACAATTGTTATGGATTAGACCCACGATTTGAACTCGGTCTCGTCATGGAATCTACGAAACCTGGACCAAGGGCCCAACCTGTCCCACAAACCTCAACCCTGGGTTTAAAGGATAGGATTCCGGATCCTAGGACAAGTCTCTACTGCTGAGAGAAAAATTTGAAACCATAGAAAAATCCCCGGTACCAGGAGAAGAATTCGCGATCACAGAAACATCCCTGGGTATCAACTCTGAGAGAATACGTTCACAGGTATAAAGGAACCGACTCACAGTATTACCTAGAAACCAATTTTTCATCTCATCCATTATCACACAAGGACTTGCTTGAGCGTCAGAGTGTTTGCAGGTATCTCCACCGCCATATAGGAGACACACCAAGGAGGCTTGGAGTCCAACACCTATCCAGAAAGCCTTATCTCGGCACAACAATGTTCAATAGCTCACATGCTGGTCGCATTCTATGAATCGTGTGCGGTATTGCACATTATAGATACAATAGACTAAGAAGAACCTGCCTCAGTACTTCCGGTAATAATTTCCACCACAAAAAGATGACATTGTTGGATAACGTTTGCATGTAGGTCATAGGCATTAGGAATATTGAGGCAGCACACATTGTGGGATCATACCAGCACTATCTCCAATAATGTGTGTTCGTAGGCTATTAAAGAGACCTTACATGTTTGTGGAGGCAATAATAATTATCATTTTGAAAATTGTAATTTCGCACTAGCTAGGGCGCCCATATATTTGTCCAAATCCATTGATATAGTAGTTATGCAAGAAACACGAACTCATAAAGGAAAACGAGGGAGAACTTTCCAAAACTCAGTGTTTGATTATAAGAGTTGATTGATTTCTTCTTTTCAAAAAAGGATACATAGGATAATAGTTTGTCCACTTGAACCATCCAATACTGTTCCAAAAATGGAAAGAAAAAAAGTAAATATCTTTTAGTCTTAATATTTTAAGGTTGACATAGTTTAATTTTGTTTAACTTTTATACTGATGACTTGACGAAAATTTTGATATCAAAATCATTACTTCAAAATTCAAAATTTTAAGACTAATAAGTTGGTGTTAAAAAGTTTGGAGGACTATAAAAATTTAGTTAAAAATTACTAGCAACGAAGATCTAATACGTGTCTAGAAACGAGCGATGATTATATTGAGGACCGAAGAAACCCCAAAGTGCACCATTAATCCAAAGATGTGAACTTAGTGTAGTTATCTATTTATTCTTTAAGGAAATGTTTTTCAAAATTCAATTTTTTTTGTCTCCCAAAATATTTATAATTAGAAGCAGTGACTAATTCTTTCACATACAGTAAACTCATATATGGAAATAAATACTTGCCATAAATTTTAAAATTACTGCATGCAAGGGCGGAGCTAAAGAAATTTGGTAGAAGGGCCAATATTTATTGGATGGAAAAAAACTTATGCAAAAATTATCACTTAAAATTTTCTTTGTCAGAGAGAAAGATTCAACAGACGGAGACCGAGATTCGACGGATTCAAGAATTTTTCTTAAATACAAATGCATCCAGGGACGAACCCAGACAAAATGAATAACAGGGTTTGAAACTAAGGGGTTTTATACATAAAAAAATATATTATAATGTATTTATCAAAAAATATTTTAGGATTATATACATGTAGTATAATTTTTTGGTATTATCCTAGGTTTTACTCTTCTCACTCAATTTTTTTTCATTTTTTAACAATTTTTAAAGTAAAACTCATAAAACTTTATTATCATTTGATGAATTTTACTTTAACAGTTGTTGAAATTGTAGAAATTTAGTAGTACATGTGAAATGGTAAAAACTTAAGAGAGTGCCAAAGACGATCCTCTAAATCATAAAAATAGTCAATGAAAGAATTTTTCTTAATCAAAATTTTTAGCAATCTTTCTCTTAATATTTATTAGAAGAGAGTTAACAAGAAATTAACCTTTCATCTTATTTATGAGATAATTCTTTACAGTAGTATTCTTGTTGAAAAAAGTTATTGGCCGTAGACTCTTTGTAGTCAAAACAAAAATAGTCCATACAAAAGAAAAATCAAACTATCAATTAAAGTATAAAGCTTGTCATTTGTGGATAAGCTACTCATTTCATAGTGATTAACATTAAATTGATGTTCAACTTGTTTTCTAATGTACAATAAAAAGATAAAGATAAAGTTTAATACTACGTGTATAAAAAGTATGTTGCAATATATACATAATTGAAAAAAGGTAAAAAAAAGTTAAAAAATTGTGAGACTTAGACTCAGTACATTAATAGCAACTCATCAATGTTAATCAAGTAAGACTGTCAATACTTTATAATCTTTTATGCGCATAATATCTGTGTAATTTTTTTAGAAAAATTGTGGGGGGCCATGGCCCATGCCCCCCTTAAGTCCGTCCTTGAAATTCATCTATTATTGAATTTGTACCTAAAGTAACAACTATATCTTTTTGTTACTCATTTTGCTACTATTATAGTGTAACAACATAAGTGTCAAAATATTAGGGAGGAGCTAAAATATACATGAATCTACTATTATTTTCTTGTTTATTAGTGTAAATATCAATAAAAAAATTAAAACAAAGGACAAATATAAAAATATTGCTCGGCCCCCTTGTGCATAGGGATGCTCCGCCCCTGACTACATGTTCAATACGTGAATCAAATTATTGACACTTTAATGAAAGGACTTTTACCACCTCACATTTATTCAATGGTTCAAAATTCATACATTAATCTATAGTTTTATACATTAATATGAGTGTGAATAAGTATGACTTTTGAAGTAGTGTAAGATAAAGTAAAATATTTTTTAATAATATGATAATATTTGATTAAATGAAAACATAAAAAAAAACTTATATTAATAAAAAAAAAGTAGCAACTAAACTCATTTTGTATTTAGTTTTAAATTTTGGTGTTCAAATAAAATCTCTCTGATACCTTACTAAGCGGGCTAGAAAAGCACATGCATTAACGGTGTGAAAATAACGTCACGCGTTGACCGATTTAACTGGTGAAGGCGTCACATTATAATTCAAGTGAGCGCTACTGCGGATCACGTTTGATGTATCATATGACACACGAAGCAAGAAAAAGAAAGTGGGGCCAGACGTGTCTGCATTTTCAACTTGAACAGAGATTTAGGTCTTCAAATTTGTGGGTTACAAAGGGCATGTCCAATTTGCTTCCTTTCTCTGCTACAATTCAACCCAACCCAACCCCTCAACTATGCAGTAAAGCATCCGAACAAACTAATTTTCCTCAGCAGAGTTAAGAGGGATCTTAAATATAAGAGTGGTGTTATTTATACTTATTTATACGTGGAGTATTGTGTCAATACGCATATATTATGTGTATGTAAGCGGAAAAAAAATTATGTTGGCAAGATTATAATTAAGTCTCTGACATCAATCTCTTTGAATAACTTATTTAATGTTATTTGAAAAATATAAATAAGCTTGTCCAAATTCCCTTCGTGCATAAGTTGACACGAATACAATTACAATAATTCAGCAGGGAAAAGATGAAAGTATTACAAGAGCAATTTAAAGAAATAGCCGATGTCAAAACTCAAGGAGTAGATGCAAAAGTATATATTATACTAAAATCTATTACTACGAGGACTATACATCGTTGCAGCAGTCAGGGTTCGGTTGCGTAACCGGCTTGGAATTCTTCTTAAAAATGGTATCCATGTCTTCCAATGGTTTCAGGGCAGAAGGAATAATAGAATCAGCAACCTAAAACACTAATGCCACTAAAAGAAACTCCCGCTCATCGTTATCTTGTAAATCGAAATAAAACTGGTGACTAGGGCGGTCAAATAGTCAACCCGGCCAGTTTAGGCCAGCCCAGCTAACCCGTTGACTAAAATGGGTTAGACCTTAACGGATTTTTACTATTCGCGAGCCAATTTTTACATATTTGGTCCGTCTATTTATGTGAGTAAACGGGTTAGTCTGTGAATTTTACCTATGTTAATATTAAACGGGTCAATTTAGCCCACAGGTTAAATGAGCTGGGCCTAAACGGACCGAGCTTAAACAAACTTTTATTATTCACAGGCTGGATTTTATATATTTGGTCTGTTCATTTAACCAGGTAAATAAACTGGGCTCACAGGCCTGACTCATTTTGACAGCCCTATTGGTGACCACTGCCACATTTGTAATTTTGTTCACAATCACACTCACGCCAAGGCCCAATAGGAGGCCCAAGTAGGAGTGGGTAGTTTGGGCCGTAGCCCATTAGGAGGGATCCTAGTAACGTGCACACATTTAAAATGCCTGCTAGGAGCTGCACTTCTAGGTCGTTGATTCTGAGGTCTTCCTTTATGAATAACAGTGCTCCTGCCATCACTCCCGTAACTGATGAATAATAATAATGATAATATTAAATTGTTAGGAAAATATAAGGACTTGCAGACATAGCCTGGTTTAATCAAGTTCCTAGAATTGAGCCTCACATTTGAGTAGATGTTTCATTTAGAGAAATAGAATGTCTACTCATGTAAGATAACGTGTCAATTTATACCACATTTATCATTAGATGAGATTTTATTGTGATGTGAGCTCACTAAAAAAATGGATGAGTATGAATCAATACAATGACACACACCAAATAAACTCTCCCCTACACAGTCCCAAAAATATGTTCAAATGTTATTACCTTGTTTCCTGCTTTCAATTTCATCTTCATTATAATTATCAAATCATTATTTATCTTTAAATTATCATAAACTAGTCACTAGTGAGTGAAAATTGAGTATTATTGTCCACGGATTCAAAAGCTAAACAAGCTCAAATATGAAGCCCAAAAAAAAAAAAACTTAAGAATTCATTTATAGATAAAAACGTAGCTATTAGTTAAAAGGTCACATTTTTTTTTTAACTTTTTAACATTTTAAAACGTACATTTTTATCTAAATTCATTTTTTTAAGTGTAATCTAACATGTTTTAATATTGTAACAGCATAAGAACAACGTGCGTTGTTACGTTTTTAAACACATTTTTAGCGACCATGGCTATAACTCTAACAAGCATACCCAAAATCCATCAAATATTTTGTTTTGCCAGTGAGAAGTTTAAGTCGAGGATTACACTATGACATAGATCTCTGGCTTAGTACTACTCATAAATCTTGTAACTTGATTAGTTAACCATGAAGGATATACCACCAGGAGGAATCTAAATTACAACAACCAACTATTACTTATTTATTTATTATTATTATAGACTAGAACATTAAGGCCCATCTTGGAACCTAAACCCGAAGGCCCGCGGATCAATCCGGCCCGAGTTATCACCTCACTAACGATCAGACAGATTCTTGTCCCATGATATCCTCCCACCAGGGAGCAACGCTCCACCATCCTCGAAGGCGAGATTCTCGCCTCGTGATATCGTCCCTCTTGGGAGTAACACTCCACGATCCTCGGATGCCAACTCAACGGAAAGATCCCCGGGATAGCGGAATTCACGGCCACCACTCAAGTATTTAAACCTAAGCAGCACACCAGGTACGCCGAGAACCTATTTCCCCCATTGATTCCCCTATTGCTTCGAACCTTCACTAACTTGAGCGTCGGAGTCCTTACAGGTACCGGTCTTGGCGACCCAAACCAGCAGAGGAGCTCCAGGAATTCAAATTGTACCCCTTCGGTACATTGGCGTCGTCTGTGGGGACTTTTTATGACATCCCACACCTTTTTTGGACCCTAAAGAATTTTTGCCACCATGCCACCCAAACACACCAGAAAAACATCCCATGTAGCAACATCCAGGGAGACTCGTGAACCAATATCCGTAAGAATCCATGCTCTACCTTCCCAACTACCTCCACCTTCTCCCGAGCCAATAGCACCCCTACCTCACCTTGAACAAATCCCACCCCCACCAGCCAGCCAACGGCAAGATCCACCTATCAACAGTGATCTACCCCCTCCCACAAACCTTGTTGATGCGGTCAGGACCCAGTTAGAGAAGATCGCACAACTGGAAGTGGCTCTACTACAACTAACACAGGCAGAAGAGGAGAAGAAGAAGCTAAGAGAAATGCTGCGACTGAGAAAGCCAAGTAGGACGCGGAGCGGAAACAAAAATAGATCATACAAGAGGCTCGCGAGAGGGAATGCCACATCAATGGTCTTAACCGCAGTGATGACCAAAGTCAATCATTGATAAATGAAGAGGCACAAGAATCCGTGTACAAGGTGTCCGCAGAAGTAAACACTCACAATGCTAAAAAAGCATACAACAGGGGTGGGAATGTGAAAGGGAAGGAGAACCACCCTTTCGCAGATGAAATTCTCAACACGATGCCCACACACGTTTTCCGTCCTCCCACTAACATGGAACCGTATGATGGGACCACAGACCCTCAGCATCACTTAGATGTTTTTGGTCACATGATGGTGTTGGACGGAGCCTCAGATGCCACCCAATGCAAATCGTTCCCGGTCACTCTAAGGAAAGGAGCCTTAGTGTGGTTTAATGTACTCCCACCCAAGTGCATCCAATCCTTTAATGATCTGGTAGAGCATTTTCTGGCTAACTTTACCACATAGAGGACAAAACCTAAGACGACAATAAGCCTCTTAGGAGTAATACAAAGAGGAGACGAGTCGCTCCGCCAAAACCTGGACCGCTTCTACCAAGAATGCGCCCAAGTAAAAGATTTGCGACCACAGACAGTACTAATGGGCCTCACAAATGGGGTCAAAAAGGGTAGCCCATTTGTGAAGAATTTGTTTAAAAGACCTCCGCAGAGTTTGATAAAGAGACAAGAGCGGGTTGAAGAGTACTTATACCAAGAAGAAGGATTTCCAATACTTTTCATGGTCAAGCACCAATACTTTTCATGGTCAAGCATTAGAAAAAATCGTTGAAAAAGCGGTAAAGAAATAATTCCCTCGAACTGATCACTCGGGCGTCGACAACAATCCGCAGGAAAAAAAATTACTTTAGTTCGATAACCAAAAACGAGAGCAATAAAATAACCAAGTCATAAGCCCGGTACAAAATCGAGAGCAATAAAATAACCTAGTCATAAGTTTGGTACCAAAGCGAGAGCAATAAAATCATAAAACACATTAGCTCCCACGGAACAAATTCATATTATTATACGTCTCTAACACCACGGAATCCTCTTCCACGTAACAAATTCGAGATGACATACACGTATCTAACTCGGACCACGAAGCTTTACTCTGCACTCCGAGCTAGGGGCTCCTGTTATAGACTGGACCATTAAGGGCCATTTTGGAACCTAAACCTGAAGGTCCGCGGATCAACCCGACCCAAGTTATCACCTTGCCAACGATCAGAGATATTCTTGCCCCATGATATCCTCCCTCCAGGGAGCAATGCTCCACGATCCTCGGATGAGAGATTCTCGCCCCGTGATATCCTCCCTCTAGGGAGCAACGCTCTACGATCCTCAAAGGCCAACTCAACGGAAAGATCCTCGGGATAGCGGAATTCACGGCCACCACTAAGGTATTTAAACTTAAGCAACACACCAGGTGCTCCTAGAACCCATTTCCCCCTTTGATTCCCCTATTGTTTTGAACCTTCATTAACTTGAGCATCGGAGTCCTTGCAAGTACCGGTCTCGACGACCCCGAACCTCCAGAGGAGCTCCAAGATCCAAATTATACCCCTTCGGTACCGTTATTATTTCAAATTACTTCATCCAAAATCGGAAATGTTATTTTGGACTCGACTAAAATGAAATCCTAGCTCCTCTTAGTACTATTAACTCTATGAAACACAGAAACTTCCCATAAAGCATGTTGACGCTTAAATCTATTTCTTTACTAGAGAGAATCATGTGACAAGCACAAGAATAGAATATTGTTACTCACCATAACCAAAGATAGCAGAGGTATCAGAGGCAGCCACTACACAAGTGTAAGCATACGTGTTGAGCCTTCTATGACTGACCTCATTTTCGCCATTACAATTTTGCATGGGCACTTGTTGGCATTGGCATTGGCATTGTCCGTTTATTTCTTTTCCCCGACACATTTTTGAAAAAATTGCTTCTTTGATATGAAAAGAGTTCCAAACTGATAATCCTTATATAGAGAGAGTGCAGAGAGCGACTCTAATTTGGCAACAGTCAGCAGTCCATTCGGTCAATTATATATTTATGTTTATTTATTTAAGTAACCGAATGTTGCTTCACTCTAAGGAAGAAATAATGCCTCCACCTCATTTTGCGGAAATTTTATTATGTATTATTGATTATTATAATGTTTGTTTAAGAAAAGCATCATGCCTCTTGAACTTGTTGACTCTAGAACTCGTGAAGTGACTCTTGAACGTGACACGAAGGTAATTAGCATAGAGTATTCTGTATTCTTATGTTACGGTCCTTTTACTGCGAAAGTACTTACTGGTTTCTACCGTTCATTTCAATAAAAATGAATTTAACACTCTTCCAATAGAAACAGTAATATTTGTTTTACATGTTTGGCTAGTTTGATGTATTCTCATCAAATTCGCACGATCCACGTTCCAAACATTCAATGGAATTCATATATCATATTATTATAAAATTGAGTAATTGCATATATTGTTGCCACGGGGATCTAAACGCACTCAATATTCGTTCTTTGCGAGGCCAATTGGTTTTCTGCTCCCCTTATTGAAGGGTCGTCCATAGAGTGATCGTAAAGGTCGTAACTGGTTAGGTTTTAGTCACATTCACTACCTTTAAGCAATACATCTTCGAGTTGCTCTTACAAATAGGCTACAAATATTAGAGAAATTTTTGGAATGGACACAAGTCCAATAAACTATCCATGATCAATATAAAGCCGTGATAAAATACTTGGAATTCTTAGACAGAGGAAAGTCAAATTACGGCTTGCTATCATGAAGAAACAACTAACAAGTAGAACCTTTCATGCAAACATTCATAGGTGCACCTATAAATTACATGAGGACATGAAATTGTCTGGCAAAACAGTAAAGAATTAGGATAATGGTAAACTTAGTCTGGAAAGAAGTTTAAAATGGTCTCTGTGGGGCTTTCTTCCCAAGGATTGCCTCCCAAACTGAAGGTGAAAATGGTGCCTTCTTGTCCAAAAACCCCCTGACAGCTTTCTCATTAACAGTAAAACCCTTATCTATTAATGTTCTGATCGCACCCTTTGCTTCTTCAACGCCTTTTTCCTTGCAGAAACCATCTACAAGGCCTACGAAAGTAGTTGTGTTTGGAGAATGACCTGCTTCTAACATCTCCACACAAAATTCAAAGGCATCCTCTAATCTGTTACATTTGTAGAGTCCTTGTATGATGACAGTGTAACTGAAAGCGTTTGGTGAAATGCCACAGCTCTGCATTTTCCGGAAAATCCTTTTGGCATCATCAGCCCTGTGGGCCTTTGTAAACCCTTCCACTACAGCCGTGTATATGACAATCTCGGGAATGGTACCCTTTTCCCGCATCACGCCAAAAAGTTTCAAGGCTTCTTGAACAAGACCATCTTTGCATAGGCCATCAAGCATAGCCACAGCATTGGGGATAAGACCAGTTTCCTTCATCTTCTTGAAGATCTCATCTGCATCTTGAGGCATAGACTCTTGAGCTGGTTGATTGGGATTTGACCTCTTTGCTTCTTCAGATTGATTGCTTGACGCAACCTCTGAGGAGTTCACTGTTTTATTATCAAAGCCAAGCTTGAACTTATCAAGGAAACTGTCTCCTAATTGATCAGCATCCCTATTTGTTTTTGCCATATTTCTACCCTGAAATCCAAGATCAGCTTGGGAAGACTTATCTGTATTGTCCACTTCACCAGGTCTGCTGCAGCTCTCATCAAATCTTGGAGGGAACGAACGAGAACCTTTATTATGGTCTCGGAAATGCGGAGGAGTCTGGTCAGTTGGCCTCATACCTCTCAAAGGCCTATTAGGATTTGGTTCTGCCGAACGTTGTCGAATGTCGTATCCCTTCAGGGTTCCATTGCCATCAGTGTCATCAAAACTTGGTTCAGATTGTTTAAGAAAAAAGTCTTCATTAGATTCTCCAATGTCCTGTTTGATGCTGCCACTGTTTTCATCGGTAAAGCTAAAATGGCGTACGGACCTAAGCCATGGTGCCAGATATTGTTTGGAAGGTGCAGGGGAAACTAGCCAATCAATCTGGGAGGGGGATACAAGTTTACGAACACAACCTAGCAATGTTGGCATGTGGACCTGTTCATAGGTTACACCAAGCTAACAATCAGCAATCCATCCCCAAATCAAAGGAATAAAGATAACAAAAATGAAAGAAAGGACATATAAATGAGACAACCAGACATTAAATAATCAAGTATATCATCCAGATTAAATGAACAAAGAGAAATTATATTGTTATCATCATAAAGTGCTTGAAATTTACCATCTGCTTTGTATTCAACTGTCAGCAACTGGCGCTTGTACTAAACCAAAGCCACCTAAATTAAACGAAAAAATGGCATCAAATCACAGAATATAGACAATAGCTCGAGAGGCACCAAGCATAGCAAAGTGTGAACTATGAGGAATGAAACAAATCGATCACCAAATATGCTACAACCCCTATGGAAGCATTCAATAGCAAAAGCATACGTATTTTCTAGCTGGCCATATATCATAATTATAGATTACAGATTATACAAACACAGAGAGTTTCTCCTCTTTTTTTTTTTTAATTTAAAATGTGAGCTGCTGAGGAAAAAAACTCAAGTAGAAGAGATCACATATCAACAGTTACAACATCAAATTACAGATTATATGAACACGTACCGTAATTACTCATTATGGAAAAATGAAAGATCTCAAACAATCATCATCATTCACACAAAAAATTTTGAAAAAAAAAAAAAATACCAAACCCTAACATGGTATTTGTGAATGAAGCAAAAGGCTAACCAGTTACTGACCAATGAAAAAGAAAGATTTGTGAGCAAGAAAGGAAGGAGAGACTACAGTGCAGTGGAGGTGTCCCCGAAGGAGATGAGGAAACAACATGACGGTGGAGCTCCTGCTCCTCTCGACGGTAGAACTTGAGTAGGGATGTGGGCGGGGCGGGGAGCACCCCCCCTCCCCTAAAACACCCTGTTCCCCGTCCCCGCCACGGAAAAAACTGCCCCCATACCCGTTCCCAGCCACCCCGCCAGTGCAAAATAAAAAAATAAAAATAAAAAACTTACCAAATCAACATAATCAAATACAAACATAATGAAGTACATAATCCAACAAAAACATTGCATATTAAAATTGTTCACTCAAACATTTCTGTAAAATTAGAGATGTAAATAGCTTATGTGATGTGTCATGAGCTTCCAGTCTTAGATTAACAAATTCAGTTCACTGTTCATGCCTAAAGGTGTAGAAGATTCAGACACAAAGCCAAGTTCTATTATTCAGTTTGATTGAGAGAACGAAAGAAGCATGGACAGAGAATTTGAATCTTAAGATTCAATGACGAGGAAGCCAAGAACCGAGTAAAAAGAGCACATAATATTCCTTTCTCAAATTGATCACTTTTTATTCAAAAACAAAACAAAATCCCATAAGCAACCACAGCCAACAGCTGAACTCTGATTTTAGTTTCCCCCGCCCCAATCCGATTGCTTCCATAACAGTGAGAGGGAGGCACAAACTGCCTTAGGCATTTCATCAAACAGAACACATGCATTCACCAATAACTGATATTCATTCATAAAAAGAAAAATAGAACTAACCTTTACCTGATGATGTTGTGGTGGCGCCGTGAAGAGAGTTGACGGCGGCTGGTGGCTGTGCTTATCACAAAGAGACGAAGCACCACGAGAGAGGAAGGCGAAAGAGGACCAAGCCGAGAGGAAGGTGAGAGGAGCCCGTCCCGTCTGACGGCACGGCGGCACGGCGAGGCGAGAGAGACGAGAGAGAGAAGGATTTGTGATTGTTGAAACTGGGACTTAGGTTAGCAACTGACCGATTTTTTTCTCTTTATATTTTTTTTAATTAAAATAAGTCTGAAAAATCATAAAAAAAACAAATATATATATATATACACACACACCCATTTTTTTTTCATTAAGTAAAGGTACTATTGACTTTTTATACATATCGAAGTTTTTGAAAAGAAAGGACTCAAAGGAGTATGGACCCTGATTTAGAGCCATCTCCCCCCACCCCACAAAAATAAAATCCCCCGATTTATTTAGAGAATATCCACGGAGTCTGTGCCTAGTGGGTTTTCTTTTTTACATCTCTAAGCTTGAGCTCTCAACGAATGAAGCAAATGGCTAACTTGGTGACCCGCTCATCAGCTCGAACCCAGGTTTAAAAGAGACCGGCCCAGTTCTTAATTTGTACTGACCCCGTTTCTTCCAAAAATTGGGATGGGGATCGGGTTTGTTTCAACTTCCCGAACGTCCTCTTCCTTGAGCACACTATCAACAATGTATAGTGCCCAAAATTAGGTTCTAGATTGAATTTTAAAAAATTAACTTTTTTTTTACTTAAGTTAATAATATTTTTATCTAAAAAAATCAACCTACTAATTAAAATATTTATTCTTATGAATAACACTTGACATTTTTTAGGACAAAATAACAAGAAAAAATAGCAAGTGTCATTCTTAAAAATGGATAGATTAATTTGTAAATTTATTTCTTAAACCTCCCATATGTTTTTCTTTTTAAAAAAATTAAGTCAATCCAAACAATGTTAATGTTTTAAGTTTGAGCCTCTTAAAAAATTCTAGTTGTAGTAAAGCATGGGTTACACGTGAGAAAACAAAGCGATTTTAAATGTAATTCTAATAATATTTTATTTTTATAAATTAGTTTCTATATAATTTAACAAAAAAGAAACCAACAAACTGCCATTATAAGCAGTTTTGTCTCCGGTAAAAATGAAGATATGAGTTCAATTTCTGAAAAATGCAATAATTTTTTTATACAAGTAAAAGTAAAAGAAAAAGGCTAAGGCCTAACCAACACAATGCCCATAAAATCCACCTGACAAAGGATAACTAACCCCACTGGTGGATGAACCAAGACAATGAAAGCATCCCCCAGCTGAAGAACCCTCCTTGGCAAGGAAGCGCACAATTTAGGCCAATAAAAAATGTTAAATTTAACCACGCGCAGTGCCTAAATGAATATCATGTAGATAATTTACAAAGAACATTGGAATGTATATTTAACCAGTATTGCAATATATTTAATATCTCGATGTTCCAAATCAAGAGCAACTTGATATTAAGTTTATCATAAAGAAATAACAATAAATTAATATAAAAGTGCCTAGATATGGAATGTCCATAGGTTTTTTTCATTGGAATTGCAAGAAAACATTTCGCACTGCTCAGCATTATTCATCATATCATTTATTGAGGTCGCTGCAAGCCATTTAAATTTCCTTCTGTCGATAGATATTTGTCAAATTCTCATACACTCTTTCGAACATAAAAAAGAACCACATACTCTTGATGTTTAATGGTAGTGTAATGTGAAAATAAATCAGTGACACAAATATCATTCAAGAAATCTTTGAACCATATGACCTTATATCATCGATTTGTTCATTAATGAGCTTACGGTTTTTTATATTCTGCATGACTAGACCCAAGCACGCAAACATTCTGAAAGTAATTAACAATTTAGTCGTCATTTGACTGAAAAAGTTGAGAAAGACGCATATATATGACCATAATTTCTCTAACCAAGAACTATATATCTCTCGTTGTTTCAAGCAAAATAAACGGCGCCAAGTATTCCCTTTCGATCAGCATACCAAAATCCATTAGAGGAAAGGAAAAAAAAAAACATGTACACTTAATGATGCAAGGCAGCACGATGAACCAATTAAAATTTTTCTTCACTAATCTCAGCAGGGCCTACATAGAGATCATTAATTACTTCGATCCCCGCTTCTCAAGACCCAAGCGGAACCTTTTGAGACACACAACTCACTCATGACCTGAAATTGTAAAAGAAAACACACAAACCCACCGCTATTAGAATAACAAATTATTTATTAATCCGAAAAAGAGAGAACATAATTTTATTTATGATTTTGCACATTTATGCGTTAACTCCATGACAATCATTATCTGATTTCACTTATCTAGAACAATTGATCAAGTCATGTAATTACGGCGGTCAAACAAGCTAACAAGGTTAAACAGGTCCAAAATTTGTGGGCAATTTTTTTTAATGTTTAATCTTGTAGACAAGACCCATTTTGACCATCAAGGGCTGTCATATGGGCCGACTTGACCTATTTAACCCGCAGAATAAGCAAGCCAGGTTAAACGGGTTCAAATTTTTGCAGGTGGTTTTTTTTTTTTTTTTTTTATGTTTAGGCCATCCTTTTAATATATAGGTAAAAGGACTAGACCCATTTTGACAACCACACTACAGATAGCAACAAACCCCGTTCAACCCCACATTCCTCAAAGCCTTCAATACAATACTCCGAAGTTTAAGGACTTGATTACAGCTTGATTACAGCATGTTTTTTTTTTTTAACAATCATTTCTCATAAAATCAACATTTCAAATGCGAGCCTAGAAGAAAAGTAATTAAGGATACATTACAATCAAGCGAAACCTTGTTGGTAGTCACTAAAAAGAATGAAAGTGGAGGCAGGAACATTGATGATGTAAGCATTTGGACCCAAAATTCTTGCACTACAAGGTGGCTACTTTCCTATGGAACACTTGGTTTGGGGGGTTTTGGTTAGCTTGTGTCATTCTACTGTCTTCATGCTAGTTAGATTTGGAGGCTTTGGCAATAATAAGGCAAAAAGTTGTGGCAATGCACAATTTTTGCTGTTGGTTGGTTCATTAGGTTCAGGAGGAATGCTCGTGAGCTCGCACCATTAAAGGTTACCTCAATGTTTCTCATATTTATTACCAGACTGATTTGCGAATATTGCCACCTCTTGGGGCTTTGGCTAGGTTTATTTGAAGGGAGTTTCTGACATTTAAAGATTAGGCATTTTTGCAGCATCATTATTTTTTTCTTTATCTCTTTGTTACTATCTGTTATGTTTCTAATAAACATTTTCTATCCAACTTCGCTAACACCATAAGTAGATTGAAATAAAGATTTTTTTTTTTAAATTTTGATAGAGGATGGCAAAACCTGGGCTTAAATCCTTAAACCTTGGTAAAGTAGAACACTGATAAATGTGAGACAAGAATATTACAGCCACCTCAAAAACAGGTCAATTAAAAGCAGAGAGATGCTAAATCTGAATAAAATATACCTTAGTATATTCACTGTTAGTGACCTCCCTACCGAGTGTTGTTTTTGCAGCTTCATATATCTCAGCCTTTTTCAGCTTGGCATTGGCTCCACTTCCACGAAGCAAATTGATTACAACCTCTCTGCAAGGACCAATCGAGACGTGTATTATATGAGAAACTACTAAGTTACAATATTCCTTGACCCCCAATTGTTTTCTTTTTCTCCTTTTTGAGTCTCTTGTTTTTTTGAGAAAGAGATAAAGAGAAACAACCTGAATGGCTCTTCCGGTGATGATTTTAACACATAATTGCCATGGATTTCACATGCAACTTCTCCTATGACCGCCTTCAGCTCATCATGTGGACTATCGACACTAAGAGCTGCATCTACAACAATTTTAGTATCTCCTTTCGAAAGAAAATTTTTGGAAGCCGCCCTTTCACGCAATACTTGGCATATCATTTGGAAGCTGCCAATATAAATAGAAGCAGCATAAGTCAAGTGTCACCCAAACAAAAAGATAAATAGTTTATTTCTTTAGAGGCAAATCCACTTTTAAGGCACATCAAATTGTACAAATATCCTGCCCTTTGATTGCCATAACCCAGACTATGAGAATAATAAAGCAGTCAGAGAGATGCATGTCAGAGAGAGATGAAGTCGAAAGGACTGTCATAAGTGGCAAAGCTTGTTGGATTGGCATCCCCAATCTAAACCAAATTTAATCTGAATAACCCTGCGCCATGAGAAGTTTGCTACCAAAGCAATATTTTTAGTGAACAAATTGCCTAAACCCAAAGCCACCTCATTTCTGCAACGCAAATCCTAACTAAAACATTGGAATCAGACATGGAACAATGTGATTTTTGAAAAAAAAAAACACAAAAGAAAATTAAGCCAAAAGATGTCTCTAATTTCTCAACAAATATATCAAAGAACCATTGAAAACATCGTCAGACTCCAAGGCCCCAGTTGTGGTTAGTCCCACAGGATCCACACCCAAAGGATGTGGGGACACCTCGTGGTCTTATATAAAAAGAAATCATTTCAGAACTCAGGCCAGGCATAATTCATCATGCATGTATACCCAAAATGGATGACCGGGAATAGTCTATATTGAAATCATAAAACAAAAACCTAAATTTAGGCATAAACTTCACCTTCAAAGTCATCATTTTATCATTCAGCAACAAAAGGCATTTTATCTCTAAGCAAACTTTAGGGCTGCGTTTGGTATCAAGGACAAGACAGGAGGACAGAGACACAGTGATAGAAAATTCATATTTTTTTGTACCTCATTGAAACTAGGACAAAGGGGGCAGAAATTTTTTGCCTAGAGGGCATAAAATTGGGGCCTGGAAGGACAAGAATTTCTTGTCTTTGTTCCCGTGTCCCTGTTTCCTTGTCTCTGATACCAAACACAACCTAGAGGAACACAAACTTTGAACTTCAAACCTTACAAACCTAAACTTAATGATACTTGTCAAATTGAAGGGGAGGAAACCATAACAATACTTCAATTCATGACTCATACAATACCACCTTTCTTTTTTAAGCTTTCTTTTTTCTGTCTAAGAAGCATATATCCGACAATAGGATCTTCATGTTCTACATTTATTTTCAAAGTACATGATCATTTTACGGTGGCAGATTTCTTTTTGGTGAAAAAAATAGCATTAAAAGGAAATAATATGTACTATCTCAATCACTTCATAAATACAAGGTGTATTGACAAATATAAGGCATGTGTTTTGAAATATGAAAAGCGCTGCAGGTCAGTATTAGTTAATTACCACTATTTGTGCTTACAAAAATAACTGTCTTAGGGATCATTTCAAGATAGAAGATCAGCTAGGGATAGATGTGTCTAAATCCATACCTGCAAACTTTGTGTGTGTGAAAAAGTTTCTTGAGGGCAATTGCCAGTGCATGTCGGGTTTCATTTGACATGGTCCCCAGAGACGTTCCACTCACACTTGTTACCCGATGATCAGAATTAGCTGACTTAACAAGCTCAGTTTTCACACTACGGTTTGCTACAGCATCTTTACCTACTTTACGCTTTACGTTAGATATCGCACCAGATATCCGTTCTTCCAAAGTTTTTAAAAGTTCCTTTTGTTTTTCAACAATATTCGGATAGAGTTTTTTGAATGACTCATCAGGAGGCTGGCTGAAATTCCAATAAGGATCCGGCTGTGCACTAGATTTACGTGGATCATATCTTTCCAGACCAAATATCTTCAGGAACCTTTTGACATGATTACCAAGATCACCTCGAACATTCACATCAGAAGACACAACTTTCAATTTCTTGCTAAACAATACTAGCACAAAGTCTCTGGCCAATGTTTCCACACCACTTCCTTGAGGAAGTAGCAATGAAGTTTTTGGAGTCCAGAGTCCCTGAACCAATATTGCATGCTGCTGAAGGAATCCCAGCAGTTCCTCGTCAGAGTATTCAGGAGCAAAGTGCTTAAGAGCACTGAAACGATGAAGTGGAGAACCCTGTCATTAGGAGCTCTGTTAGAAATGTAATGAAAAAAGACATACAAACATTTTTGATTTCTATTAGAATATATTAATCTTAGATAGAATAATATTTGTAATATTAGACTATTAGTATACTAGGATACTAGCCTAAATCATTTTATAAATTTACATTTGATATAAAGCATTCATATTACACATACATTCTATGTCTACACACACACATCACAGAGAATATTGATATATAAAATTTTATTTAGTTCAGTTATGAGTACACCACCAAAATAAGCACTATCTTATAAATGAGGAACTTTGTCCACATGTCCAAGTTGTTTACTGAGGAATATGCCTACTAATGGCTGAAGCGTGCACAGGATAAAACAGCAGGAGTGAATTACGAATAGAGAACACACGCTAAGCAAAAACCAACTATAAACAAATAGAAAAATTAAAAAGTAATACGAAGACTGTTGATGGCCTTGAATGCCCCTTTCTAAACAAAAAGAAACCACAAACAAATTAAGATGCTACAAACCTCAATTAGTAATTTCTTAAGACGTTCTTCCAGGGGCAATGATAGAAGATACCTGAAATAACATGAACCCCTGATAGTCAAAATCATAACCTAACTGCAACAGTACAATCAAATAAACAAAATCAACTAGCATTCTAAGAAAAATAAGAATAGTAATGACAGCTGGGCAGAAAGAATATAACAAGAGAAGGGAGAGAGAGTGTGATGCATTTGTAGGGATAGGAGAAAAGGAGAGCACATGCAATGCGCAAAAGCTTGTTGGCAACATAATAATCAGAACTAAATTAAATAAGCTTGATATTAAAAGAAGACTGTACCTTTTAGAAGGCCCCTTAGGTACAATGTTACTGCTCGCTCGAGGACACAGTGTTGTAACATAGTCATACCTTGAATCATTCAGAGATTTACAAATAAATTTACATCTTCACATAAAGATGCTCATAAAAAGTATAAAGGGCCCTATTCTTACCCGTTCATTGTAAAATTTATGGGAGAAGTCTCTTGCCCCTCCATTTGCTGCAAATATCTAGAGGATATATCACTCTTGCAGCTATGGTACTTGAGGGGAACCCAGCTCTGTACAAGATATAGAGAAAATGACTAATTAGAAAAGGATGAAAAAATAAAGAAAATGGAGCTGAGAAACAAAATCCCCATCAAGAATTTTAAACAGAAAATGCAAATATATGGAACTAATTCATATTATGCTCTGGAAGAACATGCTTCATCCAGACATTGCAATACAATTCATTTCATGCGACATACAAAAAGTTTAACTATATAATGTGGCATGGAACAACAAGCATTTCCAGTGAAATTCATCAGGGCTATGAATATAGGCCTTGAAAATCAAATTCCTTTAATGTAACATGATATTTTAGTCAATAGATATTACAGCCTTTTCTTCATTTGAGGGGGGATAACTCCTACAAAATACAGCTGAAATATACAGCTGAAATACCCATCTTCCATATCCAGTCTTTTTAGCCATAACTGTAAAGTTTCCGAATAAAGCCAGCATAGTGCAGTTGCCCCACTTCCAATGCAATAACAATCAAGATAGAAACAGGTGATGAGACGACTCTAACAAAAACTAACTGATTATCAAATTCATGCACTCACAGCTAAAACTATTAGGAAACGGTCCCAGTCTGGCAGAGCTTTGTAACAACTGGTACCAAATCACTGGTAAGGACAAAATAATAATAATAATAATAATAATAATAGGGATTGTTTTATTGAAAGGAAAATTAAACAAGAATAATGGCCAACATTCAAGAAGTTGGATCTCTCCTTGTGTAGTATGTAATTTCCCAAATCTTCCTTGCTTCTATCCTCTCCTACCCTCTGCTACTTATAGCATTCTAATCTCTCATCTTATCCTCCTAATCTAATCCTATCTTATTTTATCTAGTCTTATTTAATTATAATCCAAATCTTTATCTAATCGTAATCTTATCTAATTTTTATCTTTTTTGTCTAATCCTAATTTTATCTAATCCTATCCCCTTTTATCCTTCTGCTGTAACTGAGAGGTAATGGTGGAATCTTCCCGATTTTCTTTCTTTCCTCAGTAGCTTCTTTTCCTGATACTTGGTTGTTAGGGTATGTAACAATACCCTCCCCTTCAAGACTCACGTTGTCCTCAAGGTGGAAAAATGGAAAATTCTCTTGCATGTCAGTTGCTAACTCCCAAAAATTTTCAAATGCTACCAAATTCTTCCATTTGAGCGAAACCTCTAGTTGTCCGGTCTCATTCTTACTCATTGCTAGAACCTGGTCAGGTTTGACTAGCAGCTCCCAATCTTCTGTCATTGCCTTGGGAAGTGGCTGGGGCGGTTGTGGTTGGCTTCACACAGTTTTTAAGCAGGGAGATGAGAAAAACCAGGTGCACTCAGGTGGAGTCAAGAAGCTTCAGTTTGTAAGGTACCAGGCCAATCCTTTCCAATACCTCCTAAGGGCCATAGAATCTAGCGCTGAGTTTCTGATTTATTTTTTAGGCCAAGGTCCTCATTCAATACGGTTATTTTGAGGTAGATCATGTCTCCTGGTTGAAATTCCACCTCTCGCCTCTTCTTGTCTGTGTATGTCTTCATTTTATTTTGAGCCTAGTCTATCATTCAGCATCTGATTTCGTTCCTACATCAGCACCTGTATCTCTTCCACAGTGGCTCCTCCTTCACCCCTCAACAGTATTAGGGGTTCTCTTCCATATAAAGCTTTGAATGGTGACATTTTGATGGAGCCATAATAATTTGTATTGTACCAATACTCGGCCCAGGATAACCACTTAGGCCTCTACTTGGGCTTACCACTTGAAAAGCATCTTAGGTACGTTTCGACACACTTGTTAACCGCTTCACTTTGCCCGTCCGATTGAGGATGATATGCTGAAGTCATTTTGAATTTAGTGCCAGCTTCCTTAAAGATTTCAGCCCAGAATGTGTGCATAAACAATCTGTCTCTGTCGGAAACAATGGATGTTGGAAATCCATGCAACGTTACCACTTCTTTTACAAATAGGGTTGTTATTTCCTTAGTTGTGTATGGATGAGAGAGGGCAAAGAAATGAGCACATTCAGTCGTTCGGTCGACCACGACTAGTATCGTATCCATTCCCATTGCCTTTGGTAAGCCTCCAATGAAGTTCATGGTGATGTTAGCCCATACGTTCTCTGGGATCGGCAAAGGTTGCAAAAATCCTGTCGAGGCTAAATTCTGATGCTTACTTCTTTGACATACCTCACACTCCCGTACATAATTCGCAATTCTTTTCTTCATTTCCTCCCAATAGATTACCTTGTATATTCTCTTACAGGTTCGGAAATGCCCTGAGGCCCTCCTATCTTGGAGTCATGAAATTCCTGCAAAATTTGTGGTATCCATTTGGAGTTTTTTGACACCACTAATCTTCCCTTGTAGAACAATTTTCCTTTTCTCAATTCATAGACTAGATGTGATTCTTTATGCTGCAACAATTCTTGGATAAGCCCAGCAGCTTTGGGTCCCCATGTACTTCCTCTTCTAGTCCTTCTTACTCAGTTGTATGGGCCATGGTGAGGGCCGAAAATAGTAGATTCTTGGATAGTGCGTCAGCCACTTGATTCTCACAACCAGTCTTATATTTGATGTCGAAGTCGTATGCCATTAACTGAGATACCCACTTCTATTGATGTCGACCAATCTCTCAACCACGAAGCGCTGCCCTAGTAGATAGTGTCTCCACATCTGAATTGCTAGAATGATTGCCATTAGCTCCCTTTCATAACTTTTGTTGATTCCTCTTTGATAACTTGTGACTCATGTAGGCCACCGATTTCCCTTCTTGTGACAGAACAGCTCTGATTCCCCTTCCCGAGGCATCTGTCTCAGTTACAAAGGGTTTAGAGAATGATGGTACTGCTAGCATAGGGACAGTTACCATGGCTTGCTTTAGTTCTTCAAAAGCTTGTTGAGCTTCTTTTCCCCATCCAAAGTTGTCCGTTTTGAGTAATTGGGTTAGAGGCCAGGCTATCCTTCCATAAATCTTCACAAACCTTCAGTCGTATCCAATGAGTCCAAAGAATCCTTTCAAGCTTGTCAGATTCTTAGGAATAGGCCAATCAATCATGTCTTGTATTTTCTTTGGGTCTGCTACCACTCCTTCCGCTGAAATGATATGCCCAGATACTCTACCTGTTCTTGTTCAAAGCTACACTTCTTCCCGTTAATTTGCAGCTTTTGCTCTGTAAGCGATTTTGAATACCTGCCTTAGGTGTCCCACATGGTGCTCAAGGTCTTGACGGTAGACTAGGATGTCATAAAAGAACACAAGTGCGAACTTTCTCAAGTACGGCGTTAGGATCTTATTCATTAGGGCTTGAAAGGGTGCATTGGTCAAGCCAAATGGCATGACCAGGAACTCGTAGTGCCCCTCATGGGTCCTATAGGCTGTCTTTTTCACATCTTTTTTGCGCATCTTGATTTGATGGTACCCTGACTTCAAATCTAATTTTGAAAAGATTCTGGCTCCTCCTAACTCATCCGGCAATTCCTCAATAACAGGAATTCGAATTTGTCAAGGAATGTCACCTTGTTTAGCGCCCTGTAGTCCACACAAAACCGCCACCCTCCATCCTTTTTCTTGACCAGAATTACTAGGCTAGAGAAAGGGCTCGTACTAGGTCAGATTATGTCTGATTGCAGCATTTTTTCCATTATTTTTTCTATCTCATTTTTTTGATATGAGGGTACCAATAGGGACGTAAATGAGGAATCTGAGCCCTTTCTTTTAGCGTGATGGCGTGGTCTTTCAATGATCTGAAGTAATTGTTATGTGTTCCATAGGTTTTTTTCCCCCTATCAGTAATAAATCCTCTACATTGTCCTTGATTGCTTGACAGTTGACAATTTGACACGGTGTTTGATCATTTTCTATTTGATAGTATCAATGGAGTTTGCTCAGATAGTAACATTCTTGAACACATTTTTTATTTCTAAATTCTGGAGTTTGAATATATATTATATATGTTTGATGAATGAGATTGATCATCGATGGATATATTTCTACTTCGCATTTTAGGATGTTCGAAACTATTGGGTCAGGAACAGGATCAAGGTCAACGGGGTCGAGCACTAGAGGAAGTGCTACCTCTAGAAGAAAAAACGCCACCGGAAATAGACTTGATATCGGATGGAAGCATGGGATTGGTTTTCAGGGAAATTCTAGGAAGGTTAAATGCAATTATTGCTCGAAAGTTATTAGTGGAGGAACTTTTAGATTCAAGCATCATCTAGAGAAGATGTCGAAGCTTGCGCTACTGTGCCTCAAGAAGTTAAAGAGTTGATGTTGAAGGTTTGTGCAGAAGCTAAAGAAGCATCGTTAAAGAAAAAGAAAAGTTGACGAGGATTATGTCGAAGAAACTGAAAAGGGTCATTCTTCCCAAGATAAAGGCAAAGGTGTTCTTAATTTTGGTACAAAGGGAAAAGGTGGAGGGGGAATTTAGGCAACAATAAACCAAGTCATGAAGAGGGACTTAAAGGATCAAGTTGATTACCAATGCGGCATATTCTACTACACAAGTGCCTTGCCTATTAATGCTGTTAAGAATCCTGAGTTTGCAAAATTCTGTGAGATGGTTAGGAAATATGGAATTGGCTATAAACCTCCTTCCTTTCATGACATGAGAGAAAAACTTCTGAAAAAAGTAGTGGAGAATATTGATGTGACTCTTGAAGAATTTAAGGAGGAGTGGAAGAGAACTGGTTGTTTAATTATGTCTGATGGATGGACAGATAAGAAAAGACGTAGTATTTGTAACTTTTTGGTGAATAGCCCTAAAGGAACAGTTTTCCTGTATTCATTGGACACTTCTGACATATCTAAGACTACTAATAAAGTTTTGAAGATGTTGGATGATGCTATAAGCTTTGTGGGGGTGGAGAATGTGGTCCAAGTGGTTACAGATAATGCTGCAAACTATAAAGCTACTGGAGAAATGTTAATGCAACAAAGGAATAGGTTGTATTGGACTCCATGTGCTGCGCATTGTATTGATTTGATATTGGAGGATTTGGAAAGAAAACTTATAGATGCATCAAACAACCATAAAGAAGGGAAGAGGAATTACTACCTACATCTATGGAAGAACCATGCTCATTAGCCTCATGAAGAAATTTACATAGGGGAAGGACTTGATTAGGCCAAGGGAAACTAGATTTGCCACTGCTTATTTGACTCTATCTTGTCTTAATGACAACAATGCAGCCCTGATGAGCATGTTTAGCTCAAGGGAGTGGAAATCAAGTAAATTTGCATCTACATCTGAGGGGAAAAGAATCCAAAACATGGCTTTGGATAGCCGATTTTGGAAGAACATACTCATTTGTCTCAAGGTTGTTGCCCCTCTCATTACCGTCCTTCATTTGGTTGACTCAAATGAAAAACCAGCTATTGGTTTCATATATGATGCAATGCATTCAGCTAAGGAAAGGATAAAGAACAACTTTCGTCAAGTTAAGAAAAGGTATACTTCAATTCTAATTGAATCTTTGTTCAACTTTGTCTTGTTTATTTCGTATAGAAGAATATGTAATGTTCTTTTAAATTTGTACTTGTTTGCAGTTATGAACCTATTTTGAAAATTATTGATGAGAGGTGGGCAGGCCAACTTCATAGGCTTTTACATGCTACTGTATATTACCTTGATCCCCATTTTCATTATGACCCAACTTTTTTTTTCTGATGATGCTAATATCAAACAAGGATTGTATAATTATATGGGAAAATTGGTTCCTGATCAAACTGAGAGGAACAAGATTAGTGTGCAGTTGCCTGATTTTCATTATGCTAGGGGTATGTTTGGTATTGACACTGCAAAGAACAGTCGGAAGACTATGCTCCCTGCTGAATGGTGGGATTTTTATGGTGATGGGTGCCCAGAATTGAAGAAGTTTGCTATCCTTGTTCTTAGCTTGACATGCAGCTCCTCTAGATGTGAGCGTAATTGGAGTGCATTTGAAATGGTAAGTAAAGTTAATCCATAGTCTAGTTTCTATTTTCTTAATTTGATTTGTTTAGATTTAGCATTAAGTTAATATTTGATTTGTTTAAACTTTGTGGTTTAGATTTATACATATTATGTATATCATGAATAAGTTTTCTTCTTGGGTGTAGTTTAGATTTGTTGAACACTTGAATTGATGTTGTTATAACCTTCTAATCTGCTCCTTCTAGATTTTGATGAACCTTCATGATTTGATAAAAATGGCTTGGCTTGTAAGTTGTAATAATTGTTTGTTTGCTTTCATACTTATAAATATGATAATAAATTTTGGGATCTTCTATTATGATTTTAGGTTCATACAAAGAGAAGAAACCGCTTGCACCAAAAAAAGATGAATGACTTGGTCTATGTGATGTACAACTTGAAATTAAAAAGTAAACAAATAAATAGAAATCCCATTCTTCTTTTTGATGATATCAATACTGATAATGAATGGATCACTGAACAAGGAAATGAGGATAATGTTTATGAAGCCGATGATGAGAGTGATCAACCACCACCACCACCAATGAATGATCCTGCTAGTGGGCATACTACTGAGACTTATGTTGATGGAGTCGAAGGTGAACATCATGCTATTGAAGTGAATGCCGAAAATGTGATCCCTAATGTTCCCATTGATGTTCCCATTGATGATCCCATTGTTGTAGATGTTGGAAATGTTATACTTGATGATGTAAGTGTTGATGAAAATGAAGTTGTGTCTAATGAAGAAGAGGATGATGATGGAGATGATATTGAGGATGTTGGAGGCTTTGAGTTTTGAAACTTTTGTATTTGAACTATATTGTAGTTTAGTACTTTATATTTTCTCTTTCTTTTAGTGTGTTTTGTTGTGAACTTGGAATGATGTATTAAGTATGAATTGAACTTAGAAATCATATATTTCATCTTTATTTGTGCTTTGTTATGGAGTTAAAAGTATTTATGAATTCCAAGTTTTATTAAATATATTTTTGTAGCATAATAATTATTTAAAATATTTTTTTAATAATAGGTAAACTCATACAAGTTTATGATTCAAGTTTACGATCCGAGTTTACAGAGGCTCCACAAGTTTACTTAAACTCTCGAGTTTGATAACCTTGGTTTCGAGTTCTGGCCCATTGTTCCGCTTCCTATCCCCTAGGATAATTGGTGGGTTGGGTCTAACCCATCCTGAGCTTCTGTTTGGTCCACTACTAGTCCCCTTATATCCTATTTCACTTCACATTCCTCCTGGGAGGATTCCCGCATCCTTCCAGGCAGCGTTACGAGCTTCAATGGCTAAAGCCTTGTCCATGATTTTCGTCAAGGTTTCGAAGTTTGCTATGTCCATCTCTGCTCTTATCTCGTTCTTCAAGCCGTTCATGAAAATCCCTATTAACGGGTCCTAACCCAGATTTCGTTGGGTTCTGGCCACCAATTCAAACTCGCGGCGGTACTGCATGACTGTCTCGTGTTGTTTTACATCTAGCAGGGGTCCATTGGGTTTGCCGTTGTTCTCGGTTGGAACCTTTTGAGGACGCCTTGTTTGAACCTCGTCCATGATTGGAAAGGGGTTTGTTCTTCCCATCATTCAAACCATGTCAACGCTTCCCCCGTTAAAGCTATCACTGCGTAGTCTAGCTTCTCTGTCGTCGCTATTTGAGCTACCCTGAAGTAGCGTTCGATACGCACTAACCATTCACAAGCATCCTCTCCTTCAAAAGTCGGCAGCTCGATCTTTCTATTTATTCCCAGTCTTGGTGGTCCCAGTAAGTCTCCTTCTTCCTCTTCTTCCCCCTAATTTTGGTTCCTCTGGTATTGCCCGAGTTTCCTCCTCCCTCTCTTTGCCTTGGTCGTTGAGTCAATTCCGCTAACTGTTTCAGAATCAGCTCCATGCATCGAGCCTGTTCTGTGCGTATCTCCTACAATCGCCTTTCCAGGTTGTCTACCCTCCTCATGCTTTGTTCGAGTGCCTCTATCTTGGTTTCCATTGCGGAAGTTTGGCGGGTGGAAGTTACCATCCACAGTATGTCCCTAGAGCATGCTCCTATACCAATTGTAACAACTGGTACCAAATCACCGGTAAGGACAAAATAATAATAATAGGGATTGTTTTATTGAAAGGAAAATTAAATAAGAATAATGGCCAACATTCGAGAGGTTGGATCTCTCCTTGTGTAGTTTGTAACTTCCCAAATCTTCCTTGCTTCTATCATCCCCTACCCTCTGCTATTTATAGCATTCTAATCTCTCTTCTTATCTTCCTAATCTAATCCTATCTTATTTTATCTAGTATTATTTAATTCTAATCTTAATCTTTATCTAATCGTAATATTATCTAACTTTTATCATTTTTGTCTAATCCTAATTTTATCTAATCTTATCTTTTTATCCTTCTGTTGTAACTGAAAGGTAATGGTGGAATCTTCCCTGTTTTCTTTCTTTCTTCAGTAACTTCTTTTCTTGATTCTTGGTTGTTAGGGTATGTAACAACATTATATTACCAATTACCACCACAAAGATTTCTTGCTCCGTATTTGAGGAATTCAACCAGAAGCATATCTTTCTGCTTTTATCCTTGTTTTACGCTGACATAATAATGGTTTCCTCTCTCTTGCCTTATCGTGCAAGAGATTAAAAAAAAAATAGAATTGAACAACCATACAGTATCTTTTGTCTGTTGCATATGGCTGTCCTATGAAATTGATTAGTACCTTCCATCAAACATAGAGAAAATAGACTAGGTCTATCAGACCCAGATCAGTACCAGTAAATGATTCAATTCCGCTAGGTGGTTAATACTGTTTTCATATTTCAGGACTGGAATAGCATCATAGTGTATGGAAAATCAATTGGAGATAGTAAGTTCTATGCAGACTCAATACATGAAATGCAAATATATTTTTTTTAAGAAGAATTAAAAAGAAATTAGAAGAAAGAAAGCAACCTTCAAGATTAATGAATGATTGAACGAGAAGTCATGGCCACAAATCTAATATTAAGTCCATTTTAGTATCTCCTTTATGCCAGGTTAAACAAAAAAAACTACAAGAAGACAGTTAAGCATAGTTCAACAACCACAACAACAAAGCATTTTCCCATTAGATGGGGTCAGTTAAATGGATCAAACAACGCCATTGTTTTCTATTGTAAATCATGTCTATAGACAAACCATTTATAGTTCATAAGCTCACAACCATAATTTTAAATTGGATTATAGTTTAACTGTTACATACCTCATCATCATCTTTCTTTTGCCCAATTGATGATTCCATCTGCTTATTCTGAAAGAAAGAAAAAAAATGAATTAGCTAATTGGAGATGTACAAATTTGCCTCGAGAGAATATAAACATCAAATAACACCAGCAAAGATTTTTTCCCCTAGAAAGGGTCAGCTACATGGTTATTGTATAGTTTTTCTTGGTCTCCCTCTACCTTTCAACTATTGAGTTGCCCTTTATCTGATCTACCTTTTTTATTGACACTTCTGCGTCCTTTCCTCACATAACCAGACTATTTAAGGTGAGATTCTAGCATCTTTTTCACAGAAGGTGGTGCCCTAACTTATCTCTATCTAATTTAATTATTAAAGCATACATTTAACAATTACAAAAACAAAGCCAATGGCACAAAGGGAATCAAACAATTTTTGCATGGATGAGTACAAGGGATTTATTAAACCTGAATTCCATTCATCAGACACACGATATAATCATTTTTAAAAGTACATAGAAATTATTTCAATATTGTCAAGTCAAGACATCTGAGCCATCATGTAGAAATTAAAACTCCTGCACCTTGTACATGTTTAATCTTCAATACATTGCTGTAATAAAATAGCATACATTATGTACATGAACAAAATGATACATAATACCTGCTTCTTTGGTGTAGCAACAGATTTTTCTTCAATTGGCCCCTCAACTTTGACAGTAGCATTTGCCCCGGTGGAGATAATGTTCTTTCTTTTCGAGCCATCAGAATGGAGATGTTGTAATGAAGGACGGAGCTGCACAATTGCCTGAACAGGATGCAGGTGTAGCTGCAAAAAATAGAGGCACAGAAATTTACAAATTTTTCCAAACTAAACAATCAACTAGAGTATCACAATGATATAATTCATAAAAACCTCATGCTATTAGACAACTTATGGGACTGAACATTGAAATATTTTAAATGCTCTTTATAATCAGCAATAACCTATACAGAAAAGTATGTCAACCTTGCTAGGATAACCATGTAAGAATTTAAGGCACATAATCTGTTAAGTACGAAAAAGGGCTAGTCCTACTTTTATTTAGGCGGCATTTCAATTTTTTTTTTNGGGGGGGTTTGACCAAGTTCATTTCAAGGCATCATATAACGAACAACAGCTAAGTCGTGTCCTACTAGATGTGGTCAGGTACATGGATTAGACAACATCATAGCATCCTGTTGTAAACCATGTTTACATTCAAACAAATAAAATCTAAATCTCTGATGATAGTTTCACCTATGGTTTTTCTAGGTCTCTCTCTGATCTACAAGCGTTCTCCACACATGCCCAAACTACCCAAGGGAAAAAAATATATCATTTTTAATATAATAGGTGTCAACTCAACGTTTTATCTAATGCATCATTTCTACTCCTATCTTGTATATTATGTCCACTCATGCAATACATCTTTCTATTAAGGAATACATACAAATACTTTCTCCTAAAGAAGAAAGTCAACCTCAAGTATATCCATTGAAAGTCCCTCATCCTAATTATTGGAAGAAGTATAAAAAGCAGTCTTCCATATCGCATTGGCATACCTAACACTAACAGTCTTAACACAATGCCGTTCAAGTAATATACCACCAGGAAACTAAATTAGACTGACATCAAGGAACAGAACATGAGACGTAAATACCTTATCGCCCATAAGAAGCCCAACAGCGTAGCCATTTTTTGCACGAGGTGGAATCCACGAAGTTGATAAAGTCTGAAAAGAAATAAAAGTATTGTACCATATTTACGAGTTAATATATGTTACTTGTTTAAACAAGTGCACAAACAAAGAACACAAGTGCTAGCACTCAACACTGAAATACTTTTATTTGTTGAAAGTTTGTAAGGAAATTAAACAATTGAAAAAGGGTGTGATATATCAAGGAATAAAAAGAAAATTTAGAAACATAGAATATAACAATCACAACAGTAATAAAGCCTTATCCCACTACATGCAATCGGCTACAAGATTAAAGTTCCAACAGTGCATTATGGGATATAAAATTAGCACAAATGTATCATTGACTATAGTTGTAAAGATTTGACAGAGTTATATGTTTTTTTTTTTTGGATAAAGTACAGAGTTACGCATTCATATGTTAGCTGTTGACAGCTTTTCATGCAAGCTTCACATATTTAGCATTTTGTACAAGAGCAAAATACAGTTACAGAGCTTTTGTACTGATTTGCAATATCTCAAGAAACAATATGCTTTTTGAGAGTTAAACGGGAGTTTTTTTACAATAGAGAAAAAAAACTTTTCAAAAGAGATAAAATGGGATTGCCTATCCAATCAAACAGACAACACACAATACAGACCAAGTTCCCCAATTGAACTACAATGAGAACAAAAGGGGAAAAATCGCAAAACCATGCACAGAAGCAGAATGTAACAATGTCAAACTTTATGAAAATTGAAATGTATCAGCTATCATGCACCAGTAACATTGACAAGGTAATAAACTTTCGTAGTTTATTCATGCCAATTCTAATCAAGTCCCTCACCGCCTCCGTTCATTCACTAAATATTCTCAGGAAAACTGGCAAAAGCAACCAATCTCCCATTCTTGATCTATTTCTTAGATGCAAGCATCATAAGTAGAACAAAGAAATAAGTATTTTGGTGGCTGCTACTTTCAAACAAGATTCAGTGAGCGATGACATATCTTGGAATCATGGATTCTAAATTACTGATACTGAGTATTCAACGAGAGATCATGAACCCTTCTCATTACAATACACAACAAAAACACACAACTATAATGCTAATTTCAGAGCCACTGCATCCTGGAGTCTTACGTAGCATCTTACTTATTTTGACACAACAGAAATGGACCATTTTATAGGTCATATTAGAGGCAATTGGTAAGTCAAATTCTGCATACAATTAACTCGTAGCTCGTTTAAAATTCTTGTAGAAACAAAAAAAAAATTAATCCAATTTCGGCAAATGAAGATACCCGCTTAGTGAAATTGACCCTGCTGGCAAACTCTCTGTCGATATTACTTGACTCAAGATCAATGGACAAATCAACCTCCACTTGCGAACTCTCAGGTTTCAACCTAACCTACACACTCAACAACGAATTAAGACGATTCTCTGTTCTTTCCCCAAAAAAAAGAAAAACAAGAGAGAGCAACATCAACAAACGAACCTCCTGGCATAGTTCATCTATTTCATACGGCCGCCAGCTCGGTCTCAACGGATATTGCAAAGCATATAGCTGAAAGCGAAAGAAGTAAAATCAGGCACCGAACAAAAAGGCATAAAATCAAACGAGCAATGGCGCTTGAACACGAGACGCGCAATCACATAATACCTTAGTATCGGCGTCGATAGAAGGCGTGAAGAAGACGTCGATTTCGCGCACGACGGCGTCATCTTCTTCGGCGCCGTCTTCTCCATCCACGGCCATGGGATCGTCTTGCCTCGATTCGTCTTCGGCCTCGGACTTCGGTTCCACGTCCATTTTGGCAGCGCCGTTGGGCTCGGGCTTGGCGTCAGTTGTTGACGGTTCAACCGTCGTTTGGTCTGCATCTTCTTTCTGGTGGGCGGTTAAATCGAATTCCTGCGGCTCAGGTTTGGAAGACAGTGGTTGGGGCTTGGGTTCAGGTTTGGGTGGAGGTTGTTGGTGAGGTTCGGATTTGGGTTTGAGTTTGGATGATTTTGGCGCGAACTTGGAGGTTCGCGGAGGAAGTTTGCTCGGCGCTTCATCTAAGTCGTCAAGGTCCATTATCTCTCTCAAATCTCACTCTATCACTGTCACTATCGCTCTGTTTGTGCCTATGCCGTTCTGCTTAGGAGGTTTTGCGGTTGCGCGGCGTCTGCCAAAAACCCCAGTCGTGGTGATCGTCCCTCGCCAGTCACCAACTAAACCAGGATTTTGTATTTTCGCCCCCCGGTAATTAGGGCTTTTTTTATATTTTCATGTGGTACAATTAGAAATTATTTACTAAAGACTTAAATAAGTTTTTAATCCATATAATATTAAAAAATTTGTGTTTGTTATAAAAAAAATTGTTAAATATTAGTTTTTATAAAAAAAATTATTTATTTTTAGTTTCTATCGTTAGTTGTGAATAGTTTTTGTTGACGTGACAGTTAATTTTGTCACGTGACAAAATCCATTTTTCATACCCATTAAAAGACCCAACCTTAATGCCTAAATACCTGACCCGGTGTAAAGAAAAAAATTCTCTTCTCTCATTTGAACCCACCTCACCCCTAATTACTCCTCTCATCTCTAATTTCCCTATCTTGGTCGATCTCAAATCTGTCTCTCTTCTCCTCTCAACTCCACCATCAATCACCACCAACTTGCAAAAAGAGAGAAATAAAGATAGAACAGAAAACCCATAACCTAAATCCCTATCATCATCACTCACACATGTAGACAGATCAGAAAACCCAAACATCTAAACACACACAGATCCAACCATTTCAGAGACAGAAATCCAAACCAAATCCAAAAACCAAACTCACCTTGAGCTCACCATAGCCACCGTGGTCATGTGACTTCGCTAGCCACCACTCCTCCACCACCATCATCCACCACTACCCTCACCACTGAGATCCCTCAGCCCCCACCGTTTCCCCCACCTACACACGCATGCAACCAACCAATAGAGGAGAGGAGAGACAGATCAGGAGAGGGAAAGAAAGAAAATAGAGGAAGAGAAAATTCAACAGGGGGAAGGGCACCACCACCATCAACCACCACTACCTTGACCACTAAAACCCCTCAGCCCCACCGTTTCCCCCACCCATACACACATGCAACCTACTAACAGGGAGAGGAGAGACAGATCGAGATAGGAAAATAAAGAAAAAGAGAGGAAGAGAGAGATCGATAGTGGGAAAGGCGCATGCCACATCATGGCGATCGTGGAGCGTAAGCACAAAAGCTACCGGAAAGAGGAAGGAGCCGCCATGGCAAGGGCGTATAGGTTAGGGTGAGGGAAAGAGGAAGGCGAAGGCTTTTGGCTTCGTTCTTCACATGAGAGAAGAGTGGTGAGTGGTGTTAGGGCTGAGGAATTGGGGAAATGGGTTATGTTGAGAGAAGAGGAGTGGGTGGGTGGGTNNGGTATGAAAAATGGATTTTGCCACGTGATGTGCCACGTGGCAAAATTAACGGTCATGTCAGCGAAAATCGTCTACAACTGACGGTAGGGACTGAAAAGAAACAAAAAAATTTTACAGGGACTAAATCCTAAAAAAAAAATTTCTAGGAACCAAACACAAACTTTTTGATATTATAGGGATTAAAAACTTATTTAAGCCTTTACTAAACTATAATCTAACTTGTGTGATGGACGACAAGTTATAATAGCGACATTTTATACTTGTAAGATGAGATCAAGGTTATTAAAATTGCATTTTAACTCATGAAATTGTACGAGTTTATGTTCCTAGGTAGTAAAATCGAGCTAACTCGCATGTAAACTCATTTTTTGGTAAACTCGGGTAAACTTGTGTGAACTTGTATAAAATCGAGAGTTTATTGGTGAGTTTACGAGTCTACAATGGGAGGATAAAACAAGCAAAATGACGTCGTTTTGGCATGCAAAAACAACGTCGTCTTTCACATCTTTGAGTTTTTAAATTTAAATCGTTTGAGTGTTTCAGAGTTATCATTCACAGTTGCGCCTGTAATCGTGCTCTTTCGTGCCATCGTGCTCCGTTGTGCTCCTCCATCGTGCTTCGTCGCCGTTTGTGCTCCATCGTGCTCCGTTGTTGATCGATCGTATATATTTCATCCTCTGCTCAGAGATCTTTTCCATCACAGTGTGTGGCCTCTGCATCACTATTTGTGCTTTAGTGTTTTGGATTCGAGACATCATCGTCACATACTCGCTTCCTGTGATGTTCAGTACTATGAGACTCGCTGGTATCTTCAGTGTTTATGCTGTTGTGTTTGTCAGCTCCTGAATATTTGTGTTCGTGAAGGTTCTAGAAATAAAGGACATGATGCTCCTAGAAGTCATCACCCAATTCTTTGTTGTCGGCTCGAAGCAGGCTACTTCTGTCAAGAATGAGTGGCATTGTTCTTTATATATATTTGCTATGTTGGTTGTTCAATACACCACCTTGGGACCCACATAAATTTGTTTCCCCTCCTCTACCGAGTGGAATTTTGAAGGAAATTTTGTCCAAAATTGCCCCTATTTTTCACATCCCTAGCAACACGTCTCCAACAAATCGGCTCTTCGTTCGCGCTTTTCCTTTGCGTTCTCTTGTCCGCAAATCATCCCAGAGCCCATCCTCTATCCATGGTCTACTCGAGGCGTCATCCTGCATCCACCAACAATTTATCTCTCCTTGTCCATCGTCTGTCGCAGCGGTGCTGCCTTAGTTGGAGATAATTGCTAGCTATCTGATTTCTTCTTTACTCTTGTCATCTTAAGGTGTGCCTCTTTGTTCTTTCAACTATTTTGGCTATGGGTTTTTGATTTTGAGATGTTGGCCATGACTATAACTCCATGTAGTTACAATGTGGTGAGAAAATTTGATGATGGAATATTGGAATGTAATGGGGTTTTGTTGTGTAGAAAAAAAAATTGATATAATTCTAAAGAACACACATCAGTTAAGTGCTTTGAGAGGAACTTATACCAATAGTGAATAAAAGTTATGTCCGTATGGATTACTCATTAATCAATGAAAATTAATGTTGTGTTGGATAAAGGTTTGATTTTGGAAAGGTAGAGTGAGAAGGGAACTACGTCTTAATGGGATAGCCTTGAACAGGGTTGGGGTTGGGCACCAGTATTAGCAATTGCTACACGTTTATGCCAAGTTTTGATGTGTCTGCCATAATTGATTTCTTTTTTAATTTGTAGAATGAGTTAAAAATGCATTAAATCCTGTAGTGAGCACTGTTGTTGAAATTTTGACAACCAATAGAATTAGGGGGAATTTCTTTATCAGTTTTCATTATTTTGAAGTAATGATAAATGTTTTCATGTCTTAAGTTGCAGCAATTTTGCATAAGAGAGGGAGTGCTATTGAAAAATTGATTATTGTACCATATTTTGTTTTCTTATCGGCATTACTAATTAGTTGTATCATTTGTTGAAGTTATGTTTCCCTTAAGCACATTACCCACTAACAAACATATTTCAAGAAGTAAAATCTATAGAAAGGAAATCTATAACAAAAAAAATGAGAAAAAAAAGAAGAAAGATATACATATTTAAAGTTTTTACAAGATCCTCTGCTTTTTAGTTTTTAAACTTCTCTACTTGTTAGTTGATACTTACATAGCTGAGTTAAATAATTACTTTTGTCGTGTTTGGAAAAATGAAAATCATGAAAATAACAAGTAAGGGTATCAATTAGCAACTTCAATTTTATCTTTGGTCTTGCTTATTTTATTGGGTTGTGTTGTCTTTATTTTGTTTGTGTGAACTGAATTCCCGTTCTATAAACTCAATAATTGGTTCTAAAGATGTTTTGTTTCCTATTTTATTTTCATGTTTAATATATTGCTTTTATATTGATGTTCTGTTTTAAGATTTAAGATACTGCTTTACTAGCGTAAACCTTTGTTTTGCTGGTTTAATTAATGGATTCTTATAACAAAAATCTGTTTTATAAATTTATGAACAAAGGAATCATGTTATATTGTTTGCTAGTTCCGCTCTGTTTCTTTTATTGTTGTTGCTTCATTTTGATGGAGAGGTAATGCTACCTTAAATTGTGGAGATTTCATGCCTTCACATACTTGTTTGTGGTTGAGTAAATAAATAGAATTCTTTAAAAATTTACACACAGATAAAATCATATTCCTATTAACGTCTTGACACTATTTTCAATTGTTATAAGATAATTAGACAATTCCTTTAACTAAAAAAAAGGCTAATGAAGTATTTAGTCAATTCCTTTCACTGATTATTTAAGTACTAAAGCTTGATTTTCAAAACTTGGCAGCGACTAAATGGGTATTTATTACTTAATTCTTGAATTTGTTGTCAGCAATATGAAAGATATTTTTCATGGTGATTTTTCACTAAGTCAGATATTTAAATTTGGAGTTGAAAATCAAGAAAATATATTAAATCTCTTAAGAGAGGATTGGGAAAAAATACTATGTCACATTGTGCATACGTTACATTTATTAAAATCAATGTCTACTGCAGTCGACAAACCCATAAAAGACAAAGTTGTTGGGCGAGAACAAATATATGCTACGTTATTACAACAGTTAAGTGAAACTAATAGATGTGGTATATCTTGCGCATTGATCCTGATGCATTTCTTAAATTATGTGATAAATTAAGGACAATTGGTCATTTGAAAGATACCGTACATGTTAATATTGAGGAGCAAGTTGCTAGATTCTTGTTTATTGTGTTCATAATGTAAAAAAATAGAACAATGTCATTTTTCTTTCACCGATCTGATGAGACAATTTGTTGTCACTTCCATGACGTTCTACGAGCTATAATTTCGCTAAAGGATGAGTTTCTTCAGCAACCTTTTGGATCTATTGTTTCCCTAGAAATTCTCCACAATAATAGGTTCTACCCTTATTTTAAGGTATGAGTACTTGTAAGTATTTATGAAAAGTTGCTTTTGGCCGATATAATTAATTTCATGTTACCTTATCAATTAATATGGTATTATTTAGGATTGTATTGGAGCTATGGATGGGACACACTTTCGTGTTAAATTGCCAATACCATATCAACCCCTATTTCGAGGAAGAAAAGAGTGGCCGTGTTAGATTCCAAAGCTAGGCAGCCATGGATTATGCAGCAACAGTAACAGAATGCTGCTTCTTGTAGCAGAAGAAAGGAAAACAACAGAAAATGGAAAAGAGAGAACAATGTGAAGAACTGAATATTTCATTGAGTGTATTCTGTTGTTACAAATGATGAACCGTTCTCTATATATATAAGTGTGTATGCTAGGGATAACTTCATCTATAACTGAATTAACTAACTAAAAACTATTAGTTGACTTGCTGTGACTTGCACAGCAAGTAATCTAACTATCCCTTGTCTATTTGTGATAGGCCAACACAAAATCTATTGCCTGCATGAGATTTTGATATGAGATTCACATATGTATTAGCTGGTTGGGAAAGAACAACGTCTGACTCAAAAATTCTCAAGAATGCATTATCAAGGGATGAATGCCTTAAAATTCCTCGAGGTTGACTCCTTAACTAAATGACATTACAATAAATATGTACTACATATATTTTAATATGTTGGCTATATATTGTTAAATGATTATTTTATATGAATAATTTGAAGGAAAATTTTACATTGGAGATGCCGGATTCATGCTTAAGCTGATGGAATTTTGGATACCTCTTCCTTGCTTCTATTTTTGAACTATATCTCTAAAACGTTGTTCTATTCAATATGAATGGAGTTGTCGTCGGCGATTCCGCTGGGTCTTGCTGTGCGTAACGGTGACGACGGCTTCGGCTCCGAGAACCGTGAGTTATGAACCTTGGGTTCTGATGGCGGCGACGCGTATGAACCTGTGCCGCTTGTGGTGGTTGAATAGAGCTGTTGTTGTTGATAGGTTTAAACGGTGGCTGAACAGAGGTGTGCTGCCCATCTGGCGTCCCCTTCAGATCCCGGGACGCCAGGCACTGCAATCTTTTTTGCCTGCAGGTTGCTTAACCACCGCACCATGATTTGCGCAACCACCACGCTGCACGCTTGGTGTAAATCATATTGTACTCACCAAACTCACATATATAAAAAAAAAATGTATTTGCATTAATGAATAGTTTGCACTTTAAAGGAGTCATTTCCATTTGGATGATATAAAGAATAAGGAACAAATGTGTGTTGATGAAGAACCTGATAGCATAATTAAGTCTATGTGTTTATCAAAATATTGGCTTGTTGTGGAACTAAAAGCGATGGTTGTCAATCGGGTTGAGGGATGCATTATTTTGGTGAATCTCTTGGGACTAAAATTGTTGATTTTGTGAGCCCGAATGGTGTCCCTTGAACTATTGAATAGTTGTATGCATATATTATTTACTTCTTGAAATTTTGTGTTTTGAACTTTGCAGTTAATTAATCTGCGAATATTTCTGATACTAAGTGTGATATTCCTGAATTAAAAGGGGACAATTATAAGGTTTGAAGGGAGAGAATTCTTCTTCATTTAGGCTGGATGGATATTGACTATGCTATTAGGAAAGACGGACCGCCAGGTATTACTGAAACTAGCACTCCAGATGTTGTCGATCTTTATGAAAAGCGGGAGAGACCTAATTGTCTCTCCGTAATGTTCATAAAGACCAAAATATCTGCTAGTATCAGTAGTTCCATCGATCAGCATGAGAAGGTCAAGGATCTTTTGAAGGCCATTGAAGATAAGTTTATTACATCTGATAAGGCCCTTGCCAACACCCTTATAATGCAGTTCTCATCCTTAAGGCTCTATGGGATAAGGGGTGTGACCACATCATGCACATGAGAGATATAGTGGCTCAGCTGAAAGCTTTGGAAGTTACCATGTCTGATTCTTTCCTAGTACGCTATATTTTGTGTACTCTGTCCTTGCAATATGCTCCCTTCAAAATCTCTTATAACACACATAAGGACAAATGGTCAATTAATGAGTTGATGACCATATGTGTTCAAGAGGAAGAAAGATTAATTATGGAAGAAGGCGAAAGGGTGAACTTAACCGTTCATGGAAAGGAGAAAGGGATAAACCCAAAAACAAGGGCAAGATTCCTGCTCAACCATTCGTTAAGAAAGAGTCCAAGTGTTTCTTTTGCAAGAAGAAAGGACACATGAAGAAAGACCGCTTAAAGTTCAAGAGCTGGATAGACAAGAAAGGTACTCCATTTGCTTTTGTTTGTTATGAATCTAATATGGTTAGTATTAATCATAACACATGGTGGATTGATTATGGTTCTACAATCCATGTTTCTAATACCTTGTAGGGTATGGAAAACCTAAGGAGGCCAGTGGGAAGTGAGCAATACATCTATTCAGGAGGCAAGATGAGCTCACATGTGGAGTCCATTGCGACGTGCAATTTGGTTTTAAGCAGCGGTTTCGTTTTGCATTTAGAAGAGACATTTTATGTTCCAAGTTTTTCTAAGATTTTGATTTCTGTATCGAGACTTGCGCCAATGGGTTTTTCATTTAATTTTTTGGATTCTAGTTTTACTTTAATTAATAAATCCGGAATTATTGGTTCCGGTGCATTACTCGATGGTCTTTACTATATTGAATTGCAAAATGATGCTGCTTATAATTCTATGCATGTTACCGCCAAGGGTAAATGATGTGTTGTGAATGAGGAATCCTCTATGTTGTGGCACCGTAGATTAGGACACATCTCTATCGAGAGAATTAAGAGATTGGTAAATGAAGGAGTACTTAGTACTTTGGATGTTGTTGATTTCGAGACTTGTGTGGATTGCATTAAGGCTAAGCAAACTAACAGGTCTAAAAATAGTACAAAGAGGAGCTCAAACCTGTTAGAAATCATACATACGTATATTTGTTGTTCAGATATGGATGTAAGTAGTCTGAAATACTTTATCACCTTTATAGACAATTATTCACAATGTATGTATCTCTACTTACTTTGTTCTAAGGATGAAGCTTTGGACGCCTTTAAAGTTTTTAAGGCTGAAGTCGAGAAATAATGTGAAAAGCAAATTAAGATCGTGAGATCTGATCGAGGTGGAGAGTATTATGGTAGATACATAGAGAATGGACATGCACCTGATCTGTTTGCGAAGTTTTTTCAGGAACATGGGATTGTTGCCCAATACACTATACCTGGTTATCTGGATCAGAATGGTGTGGCAGAAAGAAGAAATCGAACTTTAATGGACATAGTAAGAAGTATGAGGAGTAATAGAAAACTTCCTCAATTCTTATAGATTGAATCACTAAAGACGGTTGTGTATATATTAAACCTAGTTCCAACCAAGGTTGTCTCAAAGACACCTTTCGAGTTATTCAAATGTTGGAAACCAAGTTTGCGGCATATACGCATTTGGGGATGCCCATCTGAAGTGAGAATTTATAACCCACAAGAGAAGAAACTAGACCCAAGGACTATTAGTGGGTATTTCATTGGATATGCTGAAAGTCCAAGGGGTATAGATTCTATTGTCCATCACATAGCACTAGGATTGTGGAATTAAGAAACGCAAAATTTCTTGAGAATGACTTGATCAGTGGGAGTGATCAATTTCAAGACATTGTTTCTAAACAAATCACTATTAAACTCAATCTTCTAGCTCAAGTGACAGATTGGTTGTCATTCACACCCCTCAAGTACAAACGGGTGTTAGACAACCAATGATTGAATATCCATCAATTGTTGAAAATGACCATATAGATCAAGTTGTTGATGAGGAATATCAAGATAATGTTGACCAACCTATTGAACGACTGGTTAAGCAACAAATGCCTCAAGAAAATGATGAGGTAACATTAAGAAGATCTACTAGAGTCAAAGATCAGCAATCCCTAGTAATTATGTAGTGTATCTGCAAGAATCGGACTACAACATCGGAGCTACAAATGATCCTACAACGTTTTCACAAGCCATGAGTTCTAAAGAATCAAACTTGTGGTACAGTGCCATGAAAGATGAGATGGATTCTATGGCATCTAACCAAGTTTGGGATCTTGTATAGTTGCCTAGTGGTGTAAAAGCCATTAGATGTAGATGGGTTTTTAAAACCAAGAAAGACTCACAAGGAAACATTGAGAGACATAAGGCAAGACTTGTTGCCAAAGGGTTCACTCAAAGAGAAGGAATCAATTACGTATCTAAGAAAGATTCTTTCCGAGTAATTATGGCATTAGTATCTCATTTTGACCTTGAGTTACATCAAATGGATGTGAAAACGGCATTCCTTAATGGTCATCTAGAGGAAGAAGTTTACATGAAACAGCCTGAAGGATTCTCCTCTAGTGATAGTGAGCACTTAGTTTGCAAGCTTAATAAATCCATCTATGGCTTGAAACAAGCCTCCCGCCAATGGTATCAAAAGTTTCATGATGTCATCACTTCATTTGGCTTTGAAGAGAACATCATGGATCAATGTGTATACCAAAAGGCCATTGGGAGTAAGATTTGTTTTCTTGTGTTATACGTGGATGACATTTTTCTTGCAACTAATGATAAGGGTTTGCTATATGGTGAAACAATTTCTCTCAAAGAACTTTGATATGAAGGACATGGTAGAGTCATCTTATGTCATTGGCATTAAGATCCATAGGGAAAGATGTCGAGGCATTTTGGGTTTGTCTCAAGAGACCTATAAAGTTTTAGAGATATTTAACATGAAAGATTGTTCACCAAGTATAACTCCCATTGTGAAGGGTGACAAACTCGATTTGAGTCAGTGCCCAAAAAATGATTTTGAGCGGGAACACATGAAGAATATTCCATATGTTTCAGCTGTTGGAAGCCTTATGTATACTCAGGTTTGCACCAGACCTAATATTGCATATGTTGTTGGAGTTTTAGGAAGATATCAGAGTAATCCAGGTGTTGACCACTAAAAAGCTGCAAAGAAAGTGATGAAATATCTACAAGGGACAAAGGATTACATGCTCATGTACAGATGGATTGATTGTCCGGAAGTGATTGACTACTTCGATTCAGACTTTGCTGGTTGCGTTGATTCACGAAAATCAACATCTGGTTATATTTTTATGTTAGCTGGTGGAGCTGTATCTTGCAGAAGTGCCAAGCAGACCTTGACTGCTACTTCCACTATGGAGGCTGACTTCGCTTCCTATTTTGAGGCTACCTCGCATGGTGTATGGTTGAAGAGTTTCATGTCTGGCCTTAGAGTTGTGGACTCTATTTATAGGCCATTAAAGTTGTATTGTGACAACTCTGCTGCGGTGTTTATGGCTAAAAACAACAAAAGTGGAAGTCGAAGTAAGCACATCGACATCAAGTACTTAGCCATAAGAGAACGTGTTAAAGAGAAGAAAGTGGTCATTGAACACGTCAACACTGAGTTTAGATCTAGAAATATCATTTGGTTTAGATCTAGAATAAACATATGGTTTATTCATTAAGTTGAGAGCTAGTGTTGAGAGACATGATATATTGTAATACATGGAAGATATTACTCACTATTAGAGGACCTATCGACATGACTCATATATTATGTTTCTTGTTATGGTTAATGTTAAGTTAAATGGACCAAGTGGGAGAGTGATGGAATTTTGGATGGACCCACGTTCACCACATTTTCACGTTGCAGTTTTGCGGGAAATTAGTTTTCTGGATTTGATCTATTTTCCTTCCACGTTCAACTCTTATCTCTGCAATGTTCAGTAACCAACTCACATTCTTTTCCTCAAACCCACATTCTGATAAAATTGGTTGAGCTTTGTGATGGGCAGACTCGATAAATATGATGGGGTGCTCTCAGTTTTGATCACCAAGCCTACTCTTCTATTCAGAAAAAAAATACACCATCTATTTTGAGTGAGTGAGGGTCTGGAAAAACAAAGCTGATTTCAGGTTCGTGTTTGATCTGCAATGGCTGAAGGTACGCTTTTGTACTGTTTAACTTCCGCTGTTTGATGTGAATATGTTATTTGAATTGACTAGCATATTTAAATATGCACTTGTATATATGTTTAACGTAAGCGTGATTTAATTACAGCATATCGAGGTGTTAGATATCATTTGATAGAGTATGCTCAACGTGGTCTTGAAAATGAAAAGGAACTATTTAATCTTCGCCACGTTTCATTGAGAAATGTGATTGAAAGATCATTTGGGGTTTTAAAGAAGAGATTTTCAATAATTGCAAGTGGCATTGAACCACATTATGAGTTGGAGACTATGATTGATATTTTGCATGCTTGTTTTATATTGCACAACTTTTTAATGGATGCAGATCCTGATCCACATTTGATAGCTCAAATGGACAAAGAAATACAACATAATAACCCAGAACCAGATGATGTTGTTTGGCAGGAACAAGATGAAGACTATAGTCAATGAGCAATGTTAAGGGATAACATGGCTGCCCAAATGTGGGTTGGTTACCAAATGGAGTGACAATCAAATGGATTGTTGAGATTTTTTTTCTTCTTTCTGAACTCAATTTGAGACTTGAGCTTAGTTGCAATGTGTGGAATGATTTGTTTGATGTGTTATTTTGATTTTGATTTAAACTTATTGTATTGTAACCAGTAAATAATTGATTTAGTGTGTTATTATTGATTATATCTTAATTTGTGACTTATTGCATGAGCTATGGAAGGCATTTCTTTTTTTAATTTTTGAATTAAAGATTTAATTTTTTTCACGACTTACTAAGTTGTTTACAGAAAATTGTTTTCTATTTTTATGTGTTGTTTTGTAGATTGAGAGGTGCCAATGACAAAAAAAGTAACAAGCCAAGGTGGCACCTCTAGCATGGACACTTTACGATGGATTGATGAGATGGACACGACTTTTCTCGATGCTTTGATAGAGGAAGGTGGCAAAGGGAATAGAGTGGATTGTTCATTTACTTACTGCATATGATAATACACTTGCAATTATGAGATCTTCATTTGAAAACCATCTTCGTACGGATAATCTTAAGAATAGATTAAAGACCTTAAAGGATCATTTTGGAGTTTGTTAGGATCAATTTCATGGCCTAGTGGAGTTATTTGGAATCCGATTACAAAAATGTTTCAGGCTGAAAATGAAGTTTGGGAAGAATTGATTAAGGTAATTCTCATGTTCATTTATTCATTTATTTAAGATGTAGACTTCAGCAACATAAATAAATTACATTTATATATGTAAATATGAACAATACATGACATTCTTCTACTTATAGGCAAAACCAGATGCAAAAAAGTGCATGCACATTCTAATAAAATATTATGACAAACTCTTTGAGATATATGGTGTTGATAGACCAACGGGAAAACATGTAGAATGCCCAAAAGACAGAGTCAAGAGTTGGACAACAATAAAGAAACAATTGAATTGAATGGTGATGATGGTTACCAGAACTTTGAGGATGAGGGGAATGATGAGCAAGAAACTCATTGCTCAGCTAGCCATGCTATGGGATATAGTCTTGAAGTTGTTGTTTCGAGCCACTCAAACGGTGCTCGTGGAACAACGTGAAAGGGTGCTAAGCGTAAAGCACCAACGAATGAATTGATTTAACCCAAAATGGAGATAATTCGAGAGTTGAGAAATGTTATGAAGGATGGAAATGATTTCTATCAGAGATCCATTGGCATTGCTCAAAAGCAAGTTGAGATAGTTGTAAAGGGACTTAAAATTCTTCAACAAAGTAGGCCTCGATACTAATCTAAGAAAGAGGTGTGGTGTGAGTTAGAAAATATGGGTCTTATACCTGTTCTACGTAGGGCATGTTATCGTTTCCTTTATAGAGATGACAAAGCAAAACAAGAATTTTTTGGTGTTCCTTCTAAAGAACATCTTAGTACGTTATATGATCTGATGAAAGAAACTAGTTTGCTAAAGTAACTATGATGTTAGAAATGCCTTTTTGTAATTGACATAGCTATGATTGGTGTGCACCAATTCTGTCGTTAATATTTTGTGAAGTATATTAGAGAATGAGTAGTATGTTAGTTAGGCAGTTATTCACAGCTGGAGGTTGTTTAAGTTAGTTGCTAAGTGTGTGAGTTATTATGCTTGTGCCACAAGCTATCAACTGTATATACAATTCTAACAGCATTGTTTGCTGATTCAATTCAATTCATTCTTTCATACACTCAATCAATTCTTCCTTTCTCCCTCTCTCGATCTGCAATTCTATCATGGTATCATCGAGACTTTAACCGCTTCCGCTCGTCACTTCTTTCTCTGTTTTCTCTGCATCTTCAACAACCATGGCAGCCATGGACTCTCCCTCACTTCTGATCCTGCTTCGGATCCTCTCTCCCCATACTATCTCCACCCCAACGAGAACCCCTCCCTGGTGCTCGTGTCGTCCCTCCTCACCGGCCCGAATTTCCATAGCTGGTATGTCATGAATATTTTGCTAGTTGCATCATTGTTATATTTTGTTAATTCATCAGACTTTAATTATAATATGAACTGATGAAAGAGGTTGGTGTCCTGAAGTAACTATGATGTTAGGAATAACTTTTTGTGACTGACATAACTATGATTGGTGTGCATCAATTGTGTCATGGATATTTTCTGAAATATGTCATGAATATTTTGCTAGTTGTATCATTGTTATATTTTGTTGACTCATTAGACCTTAATTAGTGTTTAAGACATGATTGGTGTGTACTAGTAACATTTTAAACTTTATGTGGTTATTAGCCATACTTCATATTTTATCTCAATATTATTGATGTGGTTAGTTATATATTAGCACCAACCATTTTATATGGTAGCATTGTTGTTGGTAGGGAAGGAGTTGATTTTTTTTCTTCTTCTGTTCTTGTAAAAGAATTGATTGCTTAAATATACGGTAGGACATAACAAAGAAAATAATTCAGATACTAGTACATAGTAAGTCGTTATTGGTAAATTTCAAATTCAAGTTTTGTTTTTCTTTTAATGTCGTGTTAAGAATTTAAATTAATATTGTTGAATTAGTAAAGTCTATTTTTAAAATAATATTTTTAAATATAAAATTGATTAAGAAAAATAACTTTAAAATAATTTTGCATAATTTACTTTGTTTATATTAGCTTTTTTTTTTATGATGATCAATTTGTATTAATATTAGCTTCATTTAATAGGTAAATTTCTTAAATTAAAAATACAGACGTGAATACTTTAATCAAAATAGAGTAGACTAATTTCTATTATATATTTTTATATGATTTTTTATAGATATTGTAGTATAAATAACATTTTATAAATATAAAATTGTCATTTGATATCATTATCTTTTCATTTTCTTAACTTTTTCACTCACCCAAACAAAGGAAAATGAGTTTCCTTTCATTTTCTTTCCTCTCACTTTCTTTTCATCCAAACACACTAATGAAAAATAAGAATTCACTCATTTTCTTTCCTTTCATTTTTTTTTCGTCCCAATTTCTTTCCTTTGCCAAACACACCGAAAACATACTCATGCCTTAACAACATCTTATAAGTTTGATAGCAAAACAAATAATAGAAATGTAACACCACAATTCAAAATCGAGATAACTTATTGTAAAGTTTTGTATTGGCTACCAACGGAGGTTGGTCCAAGTGGTAAGCGACTTGTATCGCTTAAGCAAGGTCCCGAGTTCGAGACCTTGTGTTTGCAGTTATCCCCGCTGGGAGACTCGCCCGCCATAGCCAGGTGCGCGACCCGGGTCGACCCGGATTAGTCAAGGCAGGCAACCTAAAAAAAGTTTTGTATTGGCTTAAGAAGCCAAATAGTAACCCAACCTTGCACATGTAAAAATCAACAGCAAATTGAAAATAGCAAATAGATCAATAAATGGCATAAAATATATGTCAAAAGAAAGGGGATAAAAAACTCAAACAAATGAGGTTTTTTTTTTCATTTTTATAATTGAATCATATAAGACTCAATAAATTGACATTAGTGAGGACAAAATAGAGTAGCTGATTAGGGACAAAACAACACATAATCAATACTGAAACAACCGACCCCTTTTCCAGGTCCCCACACCCCTTGACCCCAATTATTTAAACACCTTAGTTGTGAACTTCATGAAATATTCCATAAGTCATGGCATAAGATACGATAAGGTATTCTCCATGAGATGAAATTGCCTAAACCGCCTTTAGCCACACCATCTTCCTATGTTCTTCTTTGGGCAAGAATTGACGTCATTTGTGTTGTTCGTTGCTTTCATGAATAAAAATCAAATATATATCAATCTTTAATACCCATGGACTTAAGCAAATGAGATGGCACTGTTGAATTCGATTCACAGTGTTGAAATAAAAGAAATTATATACAATCAATTTGGTATATTATGTGCAGTTTATAACAACAATAAAAAATTTAGGGATATATTTTTAGAAAATCGGTTAATTTTATTGCCCAACTATGAATGACAATGGGATACAGTGAGAGCAATGGATAGTCTCCTATCCCCAACATCGTGGATAAAAATCCTCCTTATCCATGTATGGCTACATATTTTTCACTACTATGCAAATAAATGGGTATCCACAAATATTCAATATATCATTAAAAAAATTTACTTAAAAAATGAAATTAAACTCAAAATAAGTAATTTGTGTAAATTCAATATGAAGTTATCAAAGAATAATTTAAATAAATCCAATAACTAAAAACACTTAAAAATAAAAATAATAAAAAATTTAAATAGTAACAATCATCAATTCAATAAATAACTTAAATTTGAAAAAATTCCAGAAATAAAACATGAGAAATACTACATTCCTCAAACGAACCAATTTATAAATTGTTCCAAAAATAAATCAATTTCATTATAAAGAAAGTCGATTTAAATTGACTCCTTTGTAACCCCATAATTTTTTTAAATTTGAATTTGATTCAAATTGACTTTTATTTTTTATTTTATTTTTTAAAAAAAATAAGTCAATTTGAATCCACTATTGATTGACTGTAAAATATATAAATATGTATATGCATGTACATGTATGCATACAAGGTTATCAAACTCGAGAGTTTAAGTAAACTCGTGGAGTCTCCGTAAACTCGTACGAGTTTACCAATTATTAAAAAAATATTTTAAAAAAATTATCATGCTACAAAAATATATTTAATAAAACTTGGAATTCATAAATACTTTTAACTCCATAACAAAGCACAAATAAAGATGAAATATATGAGTTCTAAGTACAATTCAAATAATACATGTATCAAACATATATAATATATATTCAAAATCCAGTATATAGAAATCAGAAATGTGTTCAAGAATGTTACTATCTAAGCGAATTCCATTGATACTATCAAATAGAAAATGATCAAACACCATGTCAAATTATCAACTGTCAAGTAATCAAGGATAATGCAGAGAATTTATTACTAATAGGGGGAAACAGTTGAAACATTGTTGATAAGTGGTTGATGATCTGTGTGAAATCCTAACAGGAGATAAAGAATGTCCAGAGTTATTTTGACTGAGTTAAGGATTTCAATTCCGAGTTGAAAGCAAGAAAATTGGGGACATTTTTACCAACAAAATTGTCTCAGAGTTAAGAACTTTAGGTCATTGAAACAGAGAACAAAGAATTGAGAACACCAATAGAGAACCTCAGAACTTCATTTACCAAGACACCAAAATTGAGAACACCAATAGAGAACACCACTATTTTACCTCAAAATCAAAGAATCAAAGGGTTCGTGGTGCCTCCGTCTCCATGGTTTCACTTCAGATTCAGTCTTTTAGAGACTCTAAGAGTGGCAGCGGAGCACAAGTAGCGACGGAGACGGAATGAATGGAGACGAAGCACAAGTGGCAACAGAGCACAAATGAAGAAGGAATGACGATTTGGAGAAGGAATGGAGAAGGAATCTGAAGTGAAGTGAATTGGAGATGCAGAAACGAGTTGGAGAATGGAGATCAGATGACAGAACGAATGACGAAGACGAAGACCTAATCTTCGCAAACTTACAAAACGACGTTGTTTTTTAAAGTCAAAACGACGTCGTTTTGTTGATTTGTGCCTCCTGTGCTGAACTCGTAAAATCGGACCTAAACTCGTTATTTTATGCGATTTTAATCGAGTTTATCCGAGTTCAACCGAGTTTACCCAAAAACAAGTTTACATGCTAGTTAGCTCGATTTTACTACCTAGGAACGTAAACTCATACGAGTTTACAAGTTAAAACGCGATTTTAATAACCTTGTATGCATATGTAAAATACATGTATACAATGTATATAAAATATACAAAGAATGGTGAGTAGACATTTTAGTATATTATAAAGGTGAGAAAAAAATATACAAGACGAAATTACCTTTTTTTTGACTTATTTCTTTTCCTCTAACTTACACAAAAAAAACCTTAACCTTAGTATATACTACAAATGAGTACGCACCTCTATTTATATATTTAATTTTGGACATAGTATTAACTCATCACCATAGATAAATGTGTACAAAAATTATCTATGAGTTGACTTTATAAAATATAAAATAAAAATAAGAGCAAACTCATATTTTTAGATGATAGTATAATAAGTGAATAATGAAATAATTATATTTGTATATATGAGTTGGCTCTTATTTTTATCTTACACTTTATAAAGGTGGTGGGAATGAGGGTGTGGTGTGTAACATCCCGACCTTTTCCTTACTAGAATTTCGCTCAAATTTTAATTTTTGGATAATTACGGCATGTTAGGGACGGTTATCGAAGCTGAGAAAATTATTTGGGGACATTAATTGTTTCCCGATATCAGCTGAAATAAATGTTTCGTGGTCTTGCGGGATGTCGCAAGGTCCGTGCCAATTTCTACCTAATTCGGAAACCCCGTCAGGTCCCAAAGGTATTCGAAAAGCATACTCCCAGGGGAGAGGTGTTCCCGAATACCTTAATCTAACATGCCACTAGGGCAAGGGGAATTGGTAGATCGCATAGACGTGTTCGGGATATTTTTAGGATATCCGTACGCGCGCGAAAAATAATTAGTTAGACATTTCTATAAAATAATAATATAATATTAGATTTTCATAAATTAAAATAAAAAGAAAAAGAAAAGAGGAAGAAGAAAAAGGAAAAGGGAAAGCAGGGGGCGTCCCTTGCTTATAAAAGGGACCCCAATCCTTCAGATGGAAGGAACGAAGAAAAATACTTAGAAAAGTTACGCTGTCAGTGTAGTGCCAGCACATCGCGGTTCCGTTATCGAGCTTAGGAAAAATAGTAGGAATATACCCAAGTGACGAGGACAGTTCCCTCATCACGGATCTCGGACCGGAACGCACATAAGAAGTGGGTAATCCTAAGCCCACTGTCTATGTGGATTAATTATTATTTGTATATGTGTTTAATTGTATATCTGACTGTAAATTTGAATAGTAGTATTTTGGGGGGATATTGGTTTAAAAGGGTTTTGTGAATATTGCAAAATGAAACGCATAACTGTACTACTTGGAACCCTAGAAACAGTGGAAAAATGAGAACTGGAGTCTCGGGAGGCGATTTTTCAAGCCATCATTCGAATACGCCAGGAATTCAGTCGAATGAAAGCCCAAAATGAGCTTTCCTTCGAATGAATTCCATAGCAGTCGAATGAGGGCGAACTTTTGGGATTTCAATCGAATGAATCCCCTAGTATTCGAATGAAAGGATGCTGAGGGAATTTAGTCGAATGAAAACCCTTTTCAGTCGAAGGAAAGGACTCCGAGGGATTTCATTCGAATACCACAAACCTGGCAGAGTTGAGACTTTAGTGTTTCTAAGGAATCCAATGAGTAAGGTTAGGCCATAATTATGTATTTGAGCTTGCATCATGAGGATGGGATGTCACCTAGGAGTTAGGACAACCCTAGAACACTAGAGGTCAATGACTTAATGTTCAAGAAAGCATAATGGAACTTAGGGAAATACGTATATAGTTATATGCTAGGAAAGCCCTCTCTTGGCAAAGTCTTACAGACAAGCCCCTTGCCAGTTCACAAGTGAATTGGTTGATGTGTTACCTTGCCATCCTTACAAGTTCGGATCGGTTAACGAGTCAGTCGCCCAAGGGTGGATTGGTTCGAAGAGGTTAATGACACAGGAAGGTAAAGGATGGATAGAAAAAGGAGGAAGTAAAGGAAAGAGCGCTAACCCGACAAGCCGGTACGCGTAAGGAGATAAAGAGCTAACCCGGCAAGCCGGTATGCCTATAGAAAAGATGCACTAACCCGGCAAGCCGGTATGTGCCAAAGTGGAGAAGTGGGACGCTGACCTAGCAAGCCGGTACGCGTAAGAGATCCTCAACGCCCCATGCATTATGCAACTATATATGTATAGATATCTGATGGGATGAATGATTGTGTATGAGCATATATATATATATATACACACACACATATATTGTCATTGGTTTGTGTAATACATAACGTCAAGGGAACGACCGAGACGGTTAGTCTAATGATAATTGACATGCAGGTTTTATAAGCACGTAACTTTAGTAAACAAGATTAGCCCCCAGTCACCTAGATAATTTTAGATAAAGCCGTTCAGGACCTTAGGCCAGATAATAATCAGTAGGATACTAGTATGCATGTTTTCACCTAGAAACACCTGAGCGGCCTGGTTCATAAGAGAGAAAGAAACAACATTCCCCAATGCTAAGGCCAACCACCGAGGACGCAAGTTCTCACCCCCACTCCCTTATGCTTCCAGGGGCAAACGAGGATTACACGGGATACGAGGAGTACCAAGGAGAGCCACCCGCCGAGCCGTGAAGAGGTGAAGACCGAACGGATAGAGAATTCCGTTCAAGGACTCAGCAGCTTTGCTTTATTTTGAAATACTTATTTTGTACCTGTATATGTATGATGGTTGCGTGTAGACTACTCTATTATATTATTATTGATGCCCTATGTGAAATGGACCATGTACCTGTTTATTATAGACTGTCTGGACGTGGATACTTTGTCCGATAAGCTTATGCTCTACCGTTTGTAATATATATGTTCGCATTCATGCACGACTCATAATTTGTATACATATACAATGATCAACTAAAATAAAAAAAAAATATGGTCTGTATTTTGCTGTAAATTGTATTTTCGAAAAGATTAAGGGCTATGGATACCCCACCAATGGATCAACAACCTAGCAAGCATTGCACATGGCTCGAGCATGGGCAGTTAGCTAGGGTGTTGCATGGTGATGGTGGGCTGAAGGTGATAGAGGTGGTGAGCTTAAGGTCAAGGTGGAATGGTGGTGGTTATGGGGGGTGTAGAGACTAAATAATCCCTAGATTTTTTTGGCCAGATTGGTCTTAGGACCATAAAACAATGTTGTTTTGAGGATGACTGGGAGAGAGGAAAGAGAAAACGTCGTTGTTAACAGACACGTCAGCGATCGTTAGGGGTCTAGAAGATAGAAGGACCAACAAGTCCAACAATTACAAAGTCCAAGACTAATGTATCTCTTTTTTAAGAGAGGGTAAAGTCTAGGGACCAAATAGGGTATTAACCATTTATTAAAAATTGTGGAAGACATTGCTCTCGTAATTTTTGAGATAAAGCTTTAAAGACTACTCTTTCTCAATAGGTGCATTTTCAAGAAATTGAACTTGTATTCTCATCTTTACAGGAAACCAAGTTGCTTACTGCTCGTTCAACAACTTATTGGTCACATTGTTACAACTAGTGATAAGAAATCATACACTATTAGGTCATGTAAAAAGTTAACATAAAAAGATTCATTATTATTCGTGAGTTACTCTTACATATACATATATAACCTCTTTGATATTCCTACCTAAATTTTGCGGTCTCAATTGAATTATTGACATTTAGATATTATTATTAGAAACTTGACAAATTATTTTTTATTTATAAGATTCAAACTCAAAATTACTAGTTAATGGACCAAGCTCCATGCCACCTATATAAATCATTAGACATATAATAATTTATATATTCACTTAATAGATTTCATTAAAAATTCAAACCATTTTTATTTACTAATACAAAGTTATCGGGTGGTAAAGAAATTCACTTCCTTATTATAAGATCTCGCAATCCTACTAATAAGTCGGTGTAAGGGAAAAAGCACAATTTTATTTAATATTTTTATATCACTTGATGTTCATTTTGAGAAACCTGCCACCGTCAATTCAAGTCAAGCACTCAGTGTTACTCGTAGAAACAGGGTTATCTGATCAAGTTACTTGGATTAATCCTCGAACTACATCTAATTACAACACTTTGAACACAAAATGACAGAATTGAAGCATTAATGGATGCTACTGAAAACAATCACCTAATCACAATGTTCGAATCTATCAGTAACGGTCAGCTATATACATCTTTTTCCATTTTTCACATTAAGCTATTATTTGAAAAGTGACATGAGCTATTGATACACAGGGACACTTGTTCACTTGTCAATTGTCTCCTATTATGGTTAATTTGATTATCAATCAAATTTTTCTAGAGTAATTCTAAACAGGACTCTTGTACTAGCTCCCTGCAAGCCACTAACACATTTGGTCCATCCATTATGACTACTTCGATATCGTTTTACTGATTTATATTATTATCATATCCAAAGGCCCCAAGCCTCACTGGGTCCCCAACCGTCCAAAAAGGTAAAAGCAAAAGTGGTAACTATTGAAGGATGAATATTTTTGGTTTTGTTTTTATGGTTCAATCAGGAAGGGTTCCTGATTTTCCTATTAGGATTTCTTATGTATTTCTTAGCACTGCAAAAGAACTAATAATTGCTGCTAGAATTGAGACTAAAAAGGCGATCGTATATTTCATCACTATGCTTTGAACCTTTTTCGGGGTACACCGGCCAATATGATCATCTCACTGTACCTATTCACTACTTTGCTGCTTAATTTCTAAAGGAAATAGCTTATTCAATCTTCACTTATGTTGCAGAGAAATTCTTAAATGCAATAAAAGCAAGAATTTTTTTTTACTTCTTATTAGTTATTGTTTAACATATTAGATTTTATGGATTATTATTGTCTTTGGCATTTTCTTACATTTTTAATGCAATGAATTGAGAAGACTACTCATCTCTAATATTTTTGGACTTAAAGTAATGAGAAGAGCTTAAAATTGGAGTAAATTTGAACAAATGGATTAAATGAACATAAAAGTAGACTAAACGTCATATATTGATCTAAAATTTAAAAATAATGAATTAATGAGTCTTTCAAATATACATTTTTCACTTAATTTAAATTTCATCAATAAAAAAACTAAGGTATAACATTCATGTTTGAAACACAAAACTAAGAATTTCTCCACTAATGTATGGATCTTATTTTCTGCATTTTCTTGGTGAAGCCAAATTAAGCTTGGTGTTTCTAAAATAAGATAATCAAGCTTAGAAATGTGCGGTCCAAATCACATATTTTGGGGTAAGAACAAAACGTGTCAGAACTTTCAGCCTTCATGCACAAGATTTATGTCGAGATCACTCTTCTTGACCGATTCGTAACAATTGCAACTTGCAAGTGCAAATTGATTAAGGACTATTATTGCTTATTGTTTGGTTCATAATTTTTTATTTTATAAATAACAGGGCAAAAAAATCTCTAAACTAAAACAAAACTACACTCCAATTATACGAAGAAAAAAAAATGGTACTAGTCGCATAGCTAACAAAATAAGGAAAAGAAAATGTGAAACATCTTTAAATGTGTGGAAGCCTAACAGTAAACTATATCCATGTTTAGTCATTGCAACAACACAAAAATTTGTTTTCCTGAACGCATGACGAATATAATTAGACCACTCCACATTTATAACATAAGCGATAACTTTGATCATAAAAAAACATGGGTGACTCAGATTCAAGAAAACTTGGATAAAATTAACTATAAACTTAAAGTTCAATTCAAGAGTCAATCATTAAAAACCCCAAAAAGGGTATCCACAAGATGCCAATAAAAACACTTCAGAGCTTAGTAAAAGTGATCGAACAAAACTTAAAGTTATAGATAAAAATAAATAAAAATCTACCATTATAATCTCTAATGATCCTACCATAAGCAGACAAAATACCATAATTAAACAAGTCGTCAACGTTAACCTTCACTCATTCTATAAAAATAAAATTCTCATCTAATGTAACAAACTTAGGAATAAGGGATCGCTTTCCAAGCATAATCCACTTGCATACAACATGTTGAAATGAAAATGCTACTTACCCCTATAAATTTTCATTAATTTCGTAATAGTCCATCTGCTGAAATTGATTTTTCACGTGTCTAATCAAACGTCAAAGTTATTTGCATATCTTATTTATATTTCTTCAGTATTAAGAATTTACTCGAGGCTGGTTTACTGTTGAAAGTTGAAACTATAGCCACTATATAGTCGCCATCAAATCTCACAAAAGAAAATGATGGAATTTTCCTTTGTCCAAATGTTTGTGTCATATTATATTATATGCGAGCTTACTAAAAGGGTTGTTGCGTTCACCGTCCAAAATCCCTTCCACACTTTATCCATCTTTATATTGAGGAGGGAACTTGTGATGTAGTAGTAGTCATGGACATGTTATGTACTTTCAGTCTGCGTCAAACCTTGCCAGCTCAAAAAGAAAAGTGAAGAAGATAAGACAGGAGAGCGAGTGGTAAAAAAAAAATGTATATATATATAAAGTTAAATAAGTTTTTTCACATAATAAATGGTGAATTTTAATTTTGTATTCTATTAAAAAAAATTAAAGTCCTAATTTTTTTTTGATTTTAGTCACTAACATTAAGTTAAATATTTAAAATATGATATGTTAGATTAAAGTTAGACAGACTCTAATATAATTTAATCAAAGATAGTCAAATCAAATTTTGACCGTAGTCAAAACAAATAAACATGGTTACATTGAGCTGAAATCGTGGTCAAACCGATCTATAGCTCAAAAAATATTTGACCATATTTGATCAGTTTGAGAACAATTAAAATTTTGTTTGACCATGTTTATTTGTTTTGATCATGGTTAAAACCGATTCAGTTAACTTTCATTCGTCAAGTTAAATTTTAACAGTCCAACATAACATAATAGACTAAAATAAAAAAATTCAATCGAGAACTTAAACAATTTATTTTAATAGAATATAAAATCAAAATTCATGATTTTTCGAGGATAAAATATTACTTAACCCAATAAAAACTGACAAATTGAAAGAAAATGACACAGGTAGAAAAATTTGATGACTTCGTTGTGTTTTGAAATATGGGCAATTAATTAATTGACTAAACTACAAATTTGGTTATCATGACTAATTAATGGTTTTAGTTTCGAGTTTTCGTAATGGAAATAATTTAAAGAAATTATATTGTGGCAATTTAATTTGATAATTTTTAGATAATTACACTCATAAAAATATTGTCAAAGTTAGGGGTGTATATCAAGTGAACTAACCCGCCCAACCTAGCCCATCCATCAAACTCGCTCGACTCAAAACCGATCGAGTCGACTTGATCAAAATTCATTTTACTTGATGCTTTGTTAGTTGGGTGGCAATTTACTGGATTATGAAATCGAATCAACTCAGTCACCCGATGAAGGCACCTAATGTTACATAACCCAATCCAATGGCCTGCATCCTTGATAGAAGAAAAAAAATGTAAATTTTACTCAAATCAACCCAAAAAATTAATCAAAGTCCTCCACAAAAAAAAATAGAAATAAACTCCCAAACAAAAAAACCAAAAACTCTAAATTAATGGCCAAAAAATCTAAATTTTTTTTACCTCAATCACTTATCGGCCTGCTTGACTCATCTGACAAACTTATCATCAGATTTGTTGGTTGGGTGGATTTATCTAAAAAATATAACTTAAAGCAGTTGACGTACACCTCCGTTCAAAGAATTGTCAAATTATGTTATCACACTAGCATGCCTTAATAATCTGTGAATGGATTACCCTAGGTGGTTAGTCTACGAAGACATCAAATAAGCCCTCTAAATGATTTGAAGAAAGTTAAATCTTTGGAGAACTTGTTTATTGTGAGGAGTATTTGATAGACTACATTGATGGTAAGTGTATTTTTTTTAAGGACTGAATCAATAGTGTGGTCTAGTTTATTTTGTTTAAAGCTAGTGTGACTGCTCACTTAAAAAGTGAGAATAATAATAGTTTAGACAATTTCTCCTTTGTGACTTTTCTTTTTTCTTCTTAAAAATATATGATTTTGAAAACCGTAATCAAAATCCAAACAAGCAGTGACATGGTTCATTCCACGAGGACTTTGTAATTGCAATATATTTTGGATTGTCATAATTATAAGCACGCTCACTTTGATTGGTGGATCAAGGACTTATCCTCTCTTATAAACTCTTTCCTTGTGCTGAAAGATTATGACTTCCAAAATAAAGAAAAAAACAATTGCAACGGAAAAAGGTGGTCATGGTCTAATGATAGTAAATGGCCTCTTTAACCATCATCTCTGGATTGAATTTGCCACCTTTTGTGGCTAAAAAGAAAGAAAAAGGTGGATTTTTTTTTTTTCAGTTGTATTTACTCCAGTTAATGTTCACTTTACACGAGAATCACTTTGGGTCATTAAGTTAAAAAAAAATAAAACCTGACTCAAGATAATACTTAAATTTATTCCCTAAAAACTATAAATATTTAATCGCTCAAATTTTAAATTTAGAATCAAATTAGTCCATAAATATGAGTTAAGTTAAAATAATATTATTAATTTATGAACTAATTCGATTCAAATTTTTTAAAGTTGAGTAATTTAATTTAATTTATTTATGTTTAGAAATTAATTTGATTCACATTTTCATAATTTTAATTACTATAAAATTTCTAATTTCTTAACTTAAGGAATCAAAGCGATTCAACTCTTACGTTTAAGAAACCAAAGCAAGTATTAAGTTGTTTTCCCACCTCTCGTATAGTGTGTAACTTAACGAATCAAAGTAATTCAATTTGTGTTTGAAATATAACCGTGATGATTCAGAATCAATTTTAAAATTCTAAAAAAATAATCAATTTTATTAAAATTTAAAATTGATTTTAACTATATCTCATTTTAAAATTAAGAATGCACTCACACACATTCGTTGAACTCTTATTTACTCGTATCAAGCCCACGCCTTTTCTTCCTCCTTTTAAGTGTAAGATGAGGATGAAAGTTTTATTACGATGAGTTTAAAGTTTTCCTCCCTTGTCCTTTTTCGGGGAAAATATGGTGGAAATAAATGAATCTTGCTTCATTAAATATTTTTTTGACTAGTGATTGACTAAAATACTCTGACATCTCGGTAATTTTAACAAAAGATTATTAAATGGGAATAGGTCATCCCAAGTAAATTTTATGTCCTATATTTTTATGTGTATTTTTTATTGTTAATTGATGAGATAAATCTTATACATGATATATAAGTAACGAAAAAATTAATTGTGATACATAATACTTGATGATACATGATACAAAATTCACTTAAAAATATTTTTTCATGTTATTAAATAGGTCAAGTTTTTTTGGTCCAATAAATAATAATTTTATATTTTATATAATGAATTAAATTTCTAAGGGAAACTAATTAAATTAATTTAAGTTGACGATAATTTTTTTTCCATGGCCAATTATGACAATACTAAAAATAGACTTCTAATTGTCCACGGCATGATGCCTGAAAATACCAATTCAATTGATAGCATGTGATGCTCAAATAAAGAAGTCTCCTTCATTCCTTATACACTATCAAACTTAATGTAGTGATTGGAATTAACCAGGTCAGAGATGACTTAGTACATAACACTTCATTTATACATTCTAATATTTTTTCCACCTACCCTTCTCACCAGGGCGGAATTATGATGGCTGCTTAAATTATTCACTTTGCTAAAAGAAGAGTTTGATGCCATAATTCGAAACCCACCACATATGCTACAAAGTTGATTCTGCTAAAAGGGCTTTATTGGCATAATCGGATTTGGGATATTTACTTCACTAAATGTGAAATTAAATGTGATGCATGTAGCTCTATGTGTTGAGTGCTGACTCAAAAGACAGCGATTGGTCCCCTCTTTGGATGTGGATAGAGAGAAAAGTTCAACACCTAAAAAACAAATGAAGGGGGCCCACCACTGTGCCTAAAATAATGCTTTGTTTGAACTAGAAAAGAAAATGCAATCCAAGTCAATGCTAACCATGATGGACAGTGCAGGCAAGAGGAAGTGAAAATAAAATAAAACTGCAAAACAAAGAAATAAAAAAAATAATATATATATATATATTATGAAAATTATTTTAGACATTAACCTCTAAACAACTGCATTCCAAGAAATTCGTGAGAAGACATAAATATAAAATGTAGATCTTACAAATGTTATTGGAAACATGCTTACATTTTTGTGAGTCTTGCTAAATTTGTGTATGTCTAAATGAAAATTTTTAATTTTGTGTTTACTCAATAATTTCTTATACACTTGAAGGATGCATTGCATTTGATATAGAGATGTGATACGAGACTCAGATATAGTGAAAGAAATAGAAAATTATTATCTCTTCATATTTTAATTTTGTGTCGTTGAACAATTTTTTTTTCTTTCTGTCTTAACTTCAGCAAAAGACTAAAAGTTTAAAATTTTTAAGTTTTATGTCTGTGGTATCAAATGCAACTTTAGAAAAGTGTAAGACTTATGACGATAAAATTTCATATACTTACAAGTGTGACTGTTCAAATATTATTTAAATTGATTTTACAATAGCATGATTCAAATTGCAAGTGAGTTTGTTGAAATATTGTGTAAAATGATTTCGTAACAGCATGATTCAAATTAAAATAGAACATGTGCCGGGCTTTTGGTTGTATATATACACTCCAAATTTTGAAGCTTAATCTCTCCCTGGCTCATCCTTATCGTTAAAATTGATTGGTTTAAGCGAATGAATATTCATAATAATGTTTGTAATCTTTTGCTTAGACGTTAATCATAGTGCAAAATATTGATAATCATAGCTTTTGCATAAGATTGGAAAGCACTTGCCACCCTATTCACTTGGATAGGACCAAATACTATGGACTTGGCAGTTAATAAAAGAGTTGAAAAAGACAATGAAACCGATTTGAAAGCTGTAACCCTAAATCAAAATAAATAGAAGTTATCATTGCGAAAGGGGAAGATCTACTGGCAAAAGAGTCCATTATATATGCTCAACTATATAATCAATTATTTATCATCGTAAAATCTGTCACAGCCCACTTGTGATTCTGAAACTAACCGTGCTTTTCATGATGAACCGTGATTTATCTGGCAATATTATATTACTTCACTGTTTTCTATGATTATCTTGTCTACTAGTATAAATTAGACCTGAGTTCATTATGTAGTTCAAAAATACTCCCATTTATTATGTAGTATTTATTTTTGGGTGGGGTTAGCATGTTTGTTCTTCAGTCTTAATTCATGCTGGGGGAGGTAATTTATTTTTTCCCTAACATAAGGTTTTGTCCCATTGAATATTTTTTCTTAGAATTTAATGAGGCCTTTTCAGCATGTATTGGGTGAGGTTTTGGAGTGTTTGATTGTTATACCTTGCACTTCTTGGCTTATCCCTGTTACAGTTAGCTCTTTCAATAGAACATTTTCAATTATTTAAAAGAACCTTTGACATTGAGAATGCACTGCTTGAGTCAAGACTGAAGAGCATAAATTGTGTGAAAGCACACTCCGTCCTTGGGGTGGTCATGGGCTGGGTTGGGCCGAGTTGGTCTATACCCAAACCCGTCCTATATTTAGATTGAGTTAATTTTGAGGATCTGGACTCAACCCTAAACTCGATAGGCCCGATCATATTTGGGCCGAGTTAAAACACAGGTTTGGACCGGGTTAAACCGGGTCAAAACGGGCCAAAACAAATAAGGAAGATGGTGGAGCGCTATGGTGTTCGCATTCCTATCATTGCATTAACAGCTGACACTGACAAAGTAAACATTGAGGCTAGAATGGACTTTCGTTTGGAAAAGCCTATTAGGATGGAGCTTTTACTTGAAGCCATCCGAAGTACACACAGTTACACACACATTGTAAATAGTAAAACGGTGTAAGCCTTTGCGGCATTCCCTATGTATATGTAATATGTGTTTTGAATTAGAATTTGCGAAGTGCTCTTGATTTTGTTAAAATTGATTTGATTAAAAGTGAGCATGCTAACGTGACTTATGTTTAGTAATTTTTATTTTAAAAGTTATTATGATAAAATGAATATTATTTAAATGATATTAATTAAAATCACTTTAGAATGTATAATGGGATGGGATTGCAAGAATCAAATTCCTTTCATTCTTGTGATTTCTCATGATGGGATGGAAAGGAAAAAAAATTAAAAATGCATAATAGTATAGCATACGAGCAGTCGGGTTGAGCTGGGTGGTTTGAGACTAAACCTGAACCCGATATGAATAAACATTGGGTTTTTTATTAGAGTTTTTTTAAATAGGGCCTGATTCGGCCCAATTGTTTCGGGCCGATCCGGGTTGACGGGCCGGACCGGGTTATGAACACCCCTGCTCTGTCCCATTGTCCCATGAAAGTTGCATTCACAGTCTTAAAAGGCAAGATTGATTATTTGATTTAATATAATGATAATAATAATATTTTGTGTATGACTAAAAAATATATAATTACATCTAATTATATTTAATGTTTATTTTTTCTTTCTTTTTTTTTCACCTTCTCTCACGCGATTTTCTTTTTCTTTTTTCTTCTTTCTCTCACTCTCCCTTATTTTCTCGCACATTTTCAATATGCAACTTCTATTATATTTCTATCTCTTTTATTTCATATGTAAACTCTAAACATAACTTTTTTTTTCCATCTCCAACCTCTAATTCATTATTCTTCTTTTTCTCGTTTTCGTTGTCTTATTTGTTTTGAGTTCATTTTCTTCTTTGCAAAACGTTATGATTCTCAATTTTTGTTTTCATTTATTTATGTACGCTAGACGTTTTTCAATTGTATACATAGTGTTACTGATAAAATCTTGAATATGTTCCAACAAAAATTCAGCGTATATATATAGAGTGGATGCAGCATTTATTCATTATAGGGTCAACATTATGATCAATCACTCTCTTATAGAGAGTTGCTATTTGCTTGAAGTCAGTATTTTTAGTTTTCTGTTTAAAAGCTTCCAAACCATGATTAGACAAAAAAAATCTCTTCCAAATTACAGTTTAAGGAAAAAGCTATAATATAAAAGGCTCTTTGTTCAAAAGCATAGTTGGGATGCGAGGTTTTCAATCAAGATATTGTTAAACCAAGCATGCATACGACCATAAAAGTCCGGTTTAAACTTGAAATTTTAAATTCGTGAAGTTTAAAATGACATATTATTATTATTATTATTATTTTATATATAGAGAGTACTCGACGGCAAGTGGGGCTTCCCGTAGGTAAACATGCAACAATATCACACTAGAGTAGATGAGATCTATCCATGATGATTGATTAGGTATAAGCTTTTGTTTTATTTAAGAGATTCTCAGTATCGATTCTTCTAAATGGTTCATCATCCAAACTGAATGATGCCAAATTACAATTAGTAAATAATGTCAACGAGAGGCGAATGGATTGATGAATATTGATGAGTCATGGTCATGGCAAAAATAATGCAATAATATTCTATATCGATTTAAATTTTGTGATGGCCAGCTACCCTTTTCACTTCTAGACATTATAAAAAAGAAGTTTAAAATATTTAACTTATTAACTTATAAATTAATTTACTTGTTCTTATAAGTCACATTTCACATTTTTTTCTATTTCATTTTTAAAAATATCAAATATTATTTATAAAAACTGATAAATTAATTTATTAAATCTCTTACCTTGCTCATTATATAAAACTTCCACTTACTACAACCAACGTATACATAACAAACCCTCTCAAGTCTAATCATCAATTTACAAACTCATGTAATTCAAAATTCCACTCCCAATGTAAGATGAGTTGTAATACACAATATTAAAAGATAATTCAATAATAAAAATGAGTAAAATTAATTAGGAGAATTTTTAAATGTATTAATTAAAAGGATTTATCATTTATCCCTATCCAAATGTAGAGCTAGTGAGAAAAGAGGGAGAGAGGAATACGGTGGCAGAAAACCATGTGCTTGTGCTATTATGTCTTGTCTTTGACGAAGTGAGAAACATTCATGAAAGTCATTTGCTAACCTTGTTAATTACGTTTCTATTTGTTGACGGATAAGGGAAATGAATGAGTACGGATCTATTAAACGCATCATCCAAATTGAAAAAGGAAATAAAAGAAAAGAAGACCTGATTTATATATTTATATTTATATATATATATATATAAGGTAAACGATTTCTGCCTCTCCTTTATTCATGGGTGAATGTGATATAAACTAAGAATATGACGTAATTTACTAGCTCACATATTTGTATAACACTTGTTTTTTATTTGTTCAGGTAACAAATTTTAGTGCAGCTAACGCTACGAGAAATGTAGCATGATGGAGAATAATACTATATACTACTTCCTTCATTTAATCTTAACCGTCATTTATAAAAAATATTATTAATTTAATATATTTAAATATAAATTATAACTAAATATACTAAATTAAAATTATATCTAAAAATTAAAATCGCTATGGATAAAATTGAAGAAAGAAACAATGTATAGAAGGAAAAATGGTGGTGCCGCAATGAAGGAAGGTGAATGCACAGGAAGAAGCAAAGGGAACGTGGCAAATCCACAGTGGTCCAAAACACTGAAAAGTTTCCGTTCATTTTATATAAGACTAAAGTCATTTGACTTTTTGCACATCTTTGAAAATTGGTTTTGCCTCCCCCAGTTTTTTATCCGTATTTATTTATTTATATATACATATATATTATTTTAATTAATAATTAAATATGACCTTATTTAATTTATTTAGTTTTTATTACATATATAGTACTGTCTGTGGAATGGCCTGTCCCTGTCGGGTTCTACAGAATACGCCAATACGGATTCAGACAAATCACAAAACGACAAAGCATCGTAGTAAACACACGTCCAACTATGGTTTCAAGGAAAGAACATATTTTCATGTTAAAATTAATTATATTTACATAAAAAAATAAAAATATTAAAATTAAAATGAAATTTACTAATTTTAAAAATTTTATATTTATTTAAAATTTTTGTATATTTTATATAATTAAATATAACTAATTTTAATATTAAAAAAATTCATTTTTATTTTCATATTGCAAATTGATCCGTAAAGTAGATGATACGAACTGGGACATCTAAAAAAGCTTCACTTCTCTCTCAGTCTCTCACGTGTTCCAATTTCCACGACCCAGCCCAAAATAAAACGAGCCTTCCATAACAACTCTCACCCTCGTACTACTAATTACTCCTTACTATACTTAATTAATCAATCATATATATACTTAACATCTTACTGCTACTAATTTTAATTTTAATTGCCCCCTGCGACTTTCCCATTTATCACCCCCCATTTTCTGCAAAAACTAAAAATGTTACAAACTTTGGAAACAACAAGAGAGAAGGGGATTTGAGGGAGCTTTTGAGGGAGCTTCCTTCTTCTTCGTCTTCTTCTGCCTTTTTTCTCTTCCTTCTTCTTCTTCTTTCTCATTGGGGCGCCGCCACCTCAGCTCACTCTCTCCGTTCAATTTTTCTTGCTTATTTTTTTTGGATTTTGTTTTAGCTTTCATCCTAGTTTTACTTTCCGGGCAGGAGTAGTTTTCTCTCTCTCTCCCTCTCTCTTTTTCCTTCTGGAAGTTGGGTTAAGGTGTTGGCCCTATTGGGTTTAATCATTTGAGTTTCTTTGGTTAACGTGAATTTTGGTCAGAGACCCCATCATCAGAGCTGGTAGGTGGTGGGTAAATGAGATAAAAGAGGTAAAAGAAAAAAAAAAAAAGAAGAAATTTTTTGCAAGTTGACTGGTAGATATAGATATAGAGAGAGAAGAATGAGATAGAGAGAAACCCTAGAACAAAAAACAAAGAAGAAAAGGACCAAAAAAGAAAAATTAAAACTTTACCCCCAAAAAAAGTAGCTTTGGAATCGTTGAAGGGGTTAATTAAATGCTCTGAGATTTTTTTCTCCCCCTTCTCGCTGATTTTTTTGGAAGAGATCGTAGTAGGTTCCTCTCCATGCCGGTTGATTTAGACAACGTTTCCACAGCTTCAGGGGAAGCCAGCGTTTCTTCCTCTGGCAATCAGACAGTTCCTCCGAAACCCACCGCCAAGAAAAAACGAAACCTCCCTGGAATGCCCGGTACAATAAAATCACTTTTTTTATTAAAAAAAAAAATTATCTTCTTCTCTTTCACTGATTTAATTCATTTTTTGTTTACTTTTTTTTTTTGGGGGGGTGGATTGTTCAGATCCAGATGCAGAGGTGATTGCTCTGTCTCCGAAGACTCTTCTGGCGACGAACCGATTCGTGTGCGAAATCTGCAACAAGGGTTTCCAGAGGGATCAGAATCTGCAGCTCCATCGAAGGGGTCACAATCTTCCATGGAAGCTGAGGCAGAGGTCGAGCAAGGAGATCAGGAAAAGAGTTTACGTGTGCCCTGAGCCAACATGCGTTCACCACGATCCTTCTCGGGCTCTCGGGGATCTAACGGGGATCAAGAAGCACTTCTGCAGGAAGCACGGGGAGAAGAAGTGGAAATGCGACAAGTGCTCCAAGAAGTACGCGGTTCAATCGGATTGGAAGGCTCACTCTAAGATTTGCGGCACCAGAGAGTATAAGTGCGATTGTGGCACACTGTTCTCAAGGTTCTCTTTTTATTCCCTTTTTTCTTTTAATTTCAGTTTTTGGTGATTTGGGGTTTGTGAAAGTTTTGATTTTTTTTTCTTGTTTGGGTTTTTTGTTCTTTGAAGGAGGGATAGCTTCATCACACACAGGGCTTTTTGTGATGCGTTGGCAGAGGAGAGTGCGAGATCTCAGCCTCAGTCTCAAACCCTTGTTGCTCAGGCTGGCGTGAAGGTTAGTTCTGAGACTGATTCGAAGGTTATAACCGGCGATTCTTCATCGCCGCAGGCGGTGCCAGCGCCGCCTCCTCCTCCGCCTCCACCTCCACCAGCACCTGCGGCACCACCAGTTACTACTACCACTCAGTCAAACAGTGTTGTGCCACCATCGGCTTTGCAGACTCAGAATCAGAATCCAGGTGGGACTAATAATAGTATCCGAATTTTGAGAAACATTGAGATCTTTTGGGTGGATTTTTCTTTTTGTCGCGTGTGATGTGGTTAAACAAACCAGGCAACAAAAAAAAAAACCTTTGTTTTTGTTGTTGTTTCTCTCTCTGTCTATGTGATCTTGGAGCTTAGTAGTTTTTTTTTTTTTTTTTTTTNAGTGGTTGCTTTTGCTCTTCACTCATTCTCCCCCTATTATTGATAATACTATCAATTACCATTTACTATTATTAATATTGCTACTGCTTTTTCCACTTGTTTTTTTGATCTTTCAGAGTTGCCAGAAAATCCCCCACAAATCATAGAGGAACCACAAGTCAATACTGCTCTAAATGGGAGCTGTAGCAGCAGCACTAGCTCAACAAGCAATGGTGGAACTAGCAGCAGTTTATTTGCAAGCTTGTTTGCTTCATCAACCGCGTCTGGAAGCCTGCAATCCCAAACACCGGCCTTTACCGATCTAATTAGGTCCATGGGACGCCCTGATCATCCGGTAGACCTCCCGGGGCCTTCATCTTCAGAGCCGATTTCTTTGTGCCTCGCCACCAATCACGCCTCTTCAATTTTCGGAACAGGAGGCCAGGATCGTCGCCAGTACGCCCCACCGCCGCTGCCGGCTATGTCCGCCACTGCGTTGCTGCAGAAAGCAGCTCAAATGGGCGCGGCCGCAACCAATGCCTCGCTACTACGTGGGTTAGGCATAGTGCCATCTTCTTCTTCGTCTTCACCTGCTCAGCAAGACAGTTTGCAATGGGGTCAGCCCCCGGTGGAACCCGAGAGTGCCTCGGTTCCCGCAGGGCTTGGACTCGGGCTTTCTTTTGACAGTGGCTCTGGACTAAAGGAGCTAATGCTGGGGACTCCTTCCATGTTTGGTCCAAAGCAGACCACCCTTGATTTTCTAGGATTGGGGATGGCTGCGGGAGGCACCCCCGGTGGAGGCTTATCGGCCCTCATCACTTCTATTGGCGGTGGCCTGGATGTCACCACCACAGCAGCATCCTTCGGCAATGGAGAGTTCTCTGGCAAAGATATCGGGAGGAGCTCGTAATGTAGTTTTTTGGGGTGCAAGGACTATAATTTTCCGGGTGAGAAGTTCTGGTTGTACAGAGTTGTATGGTCTTTGTACAATGTGAAGTTGCAATGCATCAGGGAGAATTAGTAAGATATCTATAGTATGCTCCTAATGTGCAGTGCAACAAGGTTCGTTTTGAATTATTTGATGCCCCTAATGTGGGTGAAAAGATTGTATATTATAGCAAAAGAAAAGGACCAGAGCCTTAATTCCTAGTAATGGAACTGAGTTACAATGCTTTATGCTTGCTCCGGACCACTGTGTTTTGAGGGAACTAAAGGTTTTTTTTTTTTTTTTTTTACCAAAGATTGGAATTGATGTGTATGTATTGAGTGTTGCAGCGTTATGGCAGAAAAAATGGCGAGGTTGAAGGCATCTACAGTTTTGATCATGTTTTGAATTCTGGTGTTGGATGATTTGGGGGTTGGTTCATAGCTATAGCTTATAGGCATAAATTAGGAAAACTTTGATGTTATTTGTTGACTGTTGATTTATTTGTCACAAGGTGGTGATATTGCACTTGGCAGCATACGGTTGATCAAATATTAATCTCGTGTGCACAAATATGTCATTATGTTGTACAAAATTGTATCCCATTGAAGTTCAATTATTTCCCCCCATAGAAAAAGGAGTGAATGATTCCTTTGTCATTATGTAAGTGAATGATCACGCTAGCTATCCCTTAATCATAGGCACCTTCCCTCACCCCCAAGTAGCATTCGCTGCTTGATTCTTTGACTTTGTGGTTTTTGGTTGCTTTCTTTTATGCCATGAATTCTCTTGTTTGCGGCTTTGCTTTCCTTGAACCGGTTTAATATAGTAATAGTAGAAACTTATTAAGAGATCATTTTAATTTGTCATTTGAAGATAAACTCGGTTTCTCCACTTTTAAGAAAGAAAGAAATAGACAAAACAGGCATACAAGTCCTGCTTGCTAAGAGAAAACATATAGCAGCACTACCTAATTAGAAAACTTCATGTACATACCTAGAACTAGAAGGAATTCAAAATCAAATAGAACGCATCTTTTATGACTATTGAACCTTAATACTAACTCATCACTGTCCCAAGTCAAAAGTTAACTTATGAAGTATTCTTTTATTTTTAACAAAAGATAACACGTGTTTGATATTTTTTATTACGGTGAATTCTATTATTTGAAACTCAGATAATCTAATTTCACATGATTAAAATTCCCGCTAAAATATTTTTATATGATAAAATGATATTAAAAAAAAATACAAGATTGTGGTACTTCTGTATGATGCACCAAAATGTGGTATATTTTCTACAAATCATGACAAATTGTGGTGATTTACTAAAAAAAATTATCATATTTTGGTAATTTCTACAAAACAAGCACAATACAATATTTTTTACTTTGTAAATTCAACATTCACGTGGATTTTTTTTTTGAAAGAAATGGCTTATCAATCTTGGCCTTTAAAAATATTTAATGGTTAAGATTAGAGCTGTCAAAATGAGCCCGACGGATTTATCCGGTTAAATGAACGGATCAAATGTATAAAATTTGGCTTATGAAGTCCTTTTGGGCTCAATTATCCCGCAGGCCAAATTGGTCCGTTTAATATTAACATTGGCAAAACTAGCGAACTAACCTGTTTACTCACATAAATGGACAGACCAAATATATAAAAGTAGGCCTATGAATAGTAATAGCTCGTTGAGGTCCAATCCGTTTAGACCCGTGGGTAAGCCGGGCTGACCCGTTTGACAACCCTAGTTAAGATTATTCCATCTATTGTAATTTAACTACAAAAATACTAAATTATTTTAAAATTTTTTTTAAAAAAAACAACGTAACTTTCAACAACGTAGTACCCCCTCCACCATTTCTTATAATCTCAAAGCAGTTTTAATACATCAATATTTGCACACCGCCTCCATCTTCCTTTCACCTCTGTTGCCCCTCAATCAATCTCTGTCGACCCTTTTACACTTTCCCCTCTTCAACTCCCTCCCTATTCACCTTAGAGTCTATAGTGTGCATGAACTATGGTGACGTGTATCAACGAATGCAAACTAATGTAGCTTGGACACATCATGTTTTACGTTTTTCTTTTCTCCTTTAAAAAATAGTTCACGTGTGTTTATATATATATATATATATATATATATATATATATAATGTATATATGATTACTTTAGTGAGAAGGATTATTATATATAAGAGTGAGGATAATGAATCTTAGGCATTAAATCTTATATGAATAATTAATATTAAAAATTATGAAGATGTCTCATTAACATTTAAAAAAGTCATATGACTTTTATATTTTAATATTAATCATTCATATAAGATCCGATCATTAAAATCTACTTCTCTCACTCTTATATATCTTTTACTTGAACGGATTTGAAAGCATGTGAACGTGATGGAAGTGCTTCTTGTTATTAGAAGTTATCTTGTTTTTTATTATTACTATTTAAAACAATTAACTATTTTTTAAATTGTATTAAAATATGTAAAAAAAATCTCTACCATTGATTGTTTCTCAAGATGATGATTGATACACTTGAGGGGTTTTGACATTTAGGTGGGTTTGGGGGGAAAAAATTCCCAAAATATGGGTTAGAATGAGAAATTATGAAAATATGGGACAAATTTTTGAAATCGCCACAGGGTATGGCGATTTCAGAAAATCCGAAAAAAAAAATTTCAGAGTCTGAAATGGCCACAAGGGAGGTGATTTTAGACTTAAAAAAAAATAATTCAAAAAGTCTGAAACCGCCACAAGGGATGGCGATTTCAGACTTTAAAAAAATAAAAAATGAAAAAAATTTAAATGTCTGAAATCGCCATAGGGGGTGGCGATTTCAGACAAGAAACCCATACATTCGTAATTTTTTTGAATGGACCATATTATGGGAATACAAATGTATTGAGGCCATATATATGTAAAAAATCCTACACTTTAACCTCTAAAGTGCACTAGCCTTTTCCTCTTCTAAAATTCCTAAAGGGTAAGAAATTTTTTAGCAACGATTATTAAATAAAAGGAAACGTAAGACACATTTATTTATCTAAGAATATAATTACAAATAATTCTAGCTCTCTAGCCATTTTTTTCTTTCAAAAATTGTTTACTATATACAAAAATCCCTAAAGCCGCTTCGAACTTAGCATGTACAAGTTTGACAAGAGTTTTTTGTCATCTTATGGACTCCATATATGATTTTACCTTATTAGTGTCTTTTTTAAAAATTAACATTTTAATGAGCCAAAATTTAAAATCCATATTCTTCAAACCGATTTCAAAGAATTAAAAAAAAGAAAGAAAGAAAAACCCAACAAGAATTATGATGCTAACAGTCACAGATGAGACGTGCTAACATCGACCTGAACAACTTAAAATTGGCATGTAGCAATCCGATTTCAGATTCAACAATCCGCATATTTGACCATCCGTAAATGTGATGTCAACTTACAATGGTTATAAATAAATGATGACCCCTGAGCATAACTCATATCCACCCTCCCACTCATATTCTTTTTCTTCTCTCTTCTTACTTCTTTCATTTAAAATTTTGCAGTCGTAATTGTAAAAGATATTAAATTTCTTTTTTTCATTTTAATAATAACAAATCTAAAATTAACTTTAGTAATATTGATTTTATCCTATCATTATCAATTCATGCAACAACTTTGTACAACAAAGAGTGACAAATTTTTTTTTTTTTAAAAAAAAAAACCTGAAAACGATTTGTGCTGATTTCAAAGATGAAAATCATACTATTGTAAAATTTTTACCACACCTATGATTGTGGAAAATTAACATTTGGAACCCATTCCACTTTAGAAAACCCAGTTTGGCAAGAGAAAATTGGAGAGGAAGTATAGAAAGAAAATATCCAAAAACTGGTAGATTATTGCAAGGCCAAGGAACAAAAAAAGCCGAAGGAAGAAAATGTGATCCAAAAATGAGATTCAAATTATCCTTCTTGCTAAAAAAAAAAAAACTAATTCAGATAAGGCTGTTTTTTCTTCTCCTATTTTAAAGATAATAGAAAAACGCAAAAAATAAAATAATAATAATAGGGAGACAGCCACAGCCCACAGATAGAGGCGAGAAAGACAAGGAGGAGTTTGATAAGCGTAGAATTGAAACCTGAAAACGCATCATCATTAGGTTTTTGTGGAGATAGGCACGACACTCAGAGAGGGACACTCAAAAACTCTTCCCACAATATTTCTCCGGATAGATTGCTCCATGTCATAACGGGTAACAATGATTTGTTCATTTTTTTCTTTCTTTTTTCCAATCTGGTTTCATTTCTCCCACTAGTGCCATGCCTTTATTTTCTATCAAGCTTGAAACTTTGGAGTCAATAATAGATGAAACTTTCATTTCAGCATTCTCATGTCGATTTCAGAATCTGGGTTTGTTTCAATTCTGGCAGGTATTGGTGGTGGGGGTAAAAAGGAATGAGCTTTTTCAACATTGATAACACCCAAGTCTCAGCATTCTTCATTGAGGGAGACACTGAATTAAGGGTTTTTTTTTGCATTAGGGTCTAAAATGCTATCGTCTGGCATGCTCCCAAAGCTGAACACTACCCTTTGCTGTAGAATTCAGAAAGCAATAATAACGCGGCAACAAGTAGTATTGCCAACAACATCCTTGTTATACAGGAATCCATCTTTTTCACTTTCTTCAGGCCACAAGGTTTATAGAAAATCAATGGCTACTTCACCTTCCAAGGCTGTGCTGGGAGATGTTTATGTTGATGACTTAGTCTCAAGCTGTGGCAGTGGAATAGACTTCACAAAACCTGCTGGTGTGTACTTCAAAGGGGGGACTCAGAGAGCGTGCTTGAGAGCTAGTGTGAATCTAAGGAGGAGGCCACAGCATTTGTGTGGTCCTCTGAATTTGGGATGTTCTACTTTTGAATCTAACCGGAGGAATGGAAATTCGGGTTTGCTTCATGGACCATGGCTGAAGAGTTTCTCTACCTCGTCGTCTTCTTGCTCCTTGGCTGGTGCTGCACGTGGTGTCTCATTTGAGGGCAGCCCCCCTGATGAACAGACTGCAACTTCCACCATTTCGCCTGACCAGTACGTATTGTTATTCCTCATGTTTAGATTTTAGGATTTAAGTTTATACTGTTTGAAAAGAGAGGTTGATGATGTGGTAAGGCGTAAGCTAGGTTTCTGTTTCCATTTCTTGTTTTCGTGTATTCTTTTCGATCTAATTTTCAGGATTTTGTAAAGGAAACAATCTGTTTCTTTCGTTCACAACTACACAACATTTTGAAATACATGAAATAGATTGAAAACAGAAACCAAACAGACTCTGTCTTTCTATTTCCATTTCCATTTCCATTTTCAATGCTGAATTATTTTCCGAGTCCCCAATCTTGCTTTATCACCACTTGAATGTGTAGCTTGGTAGGTTAACAGCATAGTTATAAGCATTGTCTCTTATCTTTCTCATAGCCAAAATTTACTTGTCCTGAGTATTGAGTACTGCACTGTTATTTTTCAGAACTGTTGGTGGTGGCAAGAAATTGAAGATGCTTTCAGGATCATGTTACCTGCCACATCCAGATAAGGAGGAGACAGGAGGAGAGGACGCTCATTTCATTTGCACAGATGAACAAGCAATTGGTGTGGCTGATGGTGTAGGTGGCTGGGCAGATGTTGGTGTCAATGCTGGGCTGTTTGCCCAGGAGCTTATATCCAATTCAGTGAGAGCAGTTCAAGAGGAGCCCAAAGGTTCTTTTGATCCAACTAGGGTATTAGAGAAGGCTCACTCAGTTACCACGGCCAAGGGTTCATCAACAGCTTGCATCATTGCCCTTACCAATAAGGTATTATCATTTTCTATTCTATGCTTTGACAAGCAAAGTAGCCTGGTTTATTCTGTGTAGAACAAACTAGCTTAACTCTACATGTGACTTAATCTTCATAGCATGTTGAATGTGATAAAGGAAGGATGCCCTTATGTTAATTAGGGTCAAGATCAACTCTTTCATCTTCACTTGACCTTGGCTCATCACCCATTTCCACTTTGAACCTAACTAACATAAGGTTGTTATCCTTTCTTTATCATAATGCCTACCGTACATTAGACCTTTTTTTATTCTCATCTGCATCAACATGAAAGTTATGTACATTGTATAATTTCACTGCCCCTTGTGGTAATGTGGGAATCAGTATCATGAATTCTCAAATAAACATTTTGTTGACTATCAATATTGCTTTAGATGTTGTTTCGCCCCAACATTTTTTAAATGCATGCTATTTCAAGTCTAATTCATTTAGTACTATCTATGAAGTGTGCGGCACTTCTCCTCAAAGGCTTCTCTGCACATAGGACACCAACCTGTAATGTAAATAACAACATGAGAGGATCCATTCCTTGTGCTTGCTTTAAGCTAGTATATAAGGAAAAGTTGCATCAACTGATTGATTTGCATTCGCTGTGTGTTTGGTTTCTTGGTCCAGGGACTCCAAGCCATCAATTTGGGTGACAGTGGATTCATTGTGGTTAGAGATGGATGCACCATTTTCAGGTCCCCTGTTCAACAGCATGACTTCAATTTCACATACCAATTGGAGAGCGGCAATGGAGGTGACCTACCCGGCTCTGGCGAGGTAAAGTTCACATGTTAGATTCACTTCTGCTGGGCTTGGCTGCTACCTTCATAGGTTTTTACATTTGTGATGAGGAAATCTGAAAATTAATGCCCTAATTGTTAAGAGGTTTTGGTTTTCACTTGGTGGTATTTGGTAGAGCCCAAGTGTATGCCTTATGGAAGATGAAGCTCCTGTTATTTTCTTTAAATCAAGTTCATCAATTTAGTGGTAATATATCGTGAAGATTTGAAAAAGTTTTATGTTGGGTGTCAATGGCTTGAACACAACCCTCCTCTTTTACCTGGTGTTCTTTTCTTTAAATCAAGTTTATCGAGTAATAATATATCATGAAGATTCGTCAAAGCTTCTTTTACCTGAACTGTAGACCACCGATTCAAAAGGGCAGTATCCTCCCAGAAATTCTCCTGAACAAATAAAGAATGCAAGAATATTTGTAGGGATTTATTAGCAGGACTGCTCTTATGATCCTATCAATTATGTGCCTTTGTGGAAAAGTAAAACAAACAACTGAGAAGCATATACATCTTTTGCTATAAACATATCCAGGTTTTTATGGTACCTGTGGCCCCAGGAGATGTGATTGTTGCTGGAACAGATGGATTGTTTGACAACTTGTACAACAATGAGATCACTGCGGTGGTTGTGCAAGCCGTTAGAGCTGGACTTGAGCCACAAGTAACCGCTCAGAAGATAGCAGCACTGGCTCGTGAGAAAGCACTGGACAGGACTAGGCAGTCACCGTTTGCTCTTGCTGCTTTTGAGGCTGGATTCCGTTATTATGGGGGCAAGCTTGATGACATTACTGTTGTTGTGTCTTACATAACAAGTTCTGTTAGTGAGTGAGTTTTTGAGTGCTTTTCTATTTTGCCATCTTCCTTCACCTTTGCCTCATTTTTGTTGTAAAATTGAGATAGGTTTGCCTATCATTTTTGACCTCAATGCACTTCTACCAGTTTTATTACTACTGTCAAACTTGACCTGTTACAGTTATCAATAATATTTTCTTTTCTTCTCTCTAATGGCTTTGTTTCCTTTGGCGCTGCACTATAATATATACTATAGGGAGTAAATCTGACTGTGTCAAATTCGTCCGATTAAATTACACCCTCCCCTCCCAAAAATTAAAAATTAACTTACATAATCTAAGAATTTGAAGATTTACCCATGTTATATGGTTTTATTCTGTCATCTAATGGAACTTAATGTGGCACTTTTGTTTTAGTTCATGTAGTCATTGTAACAAGAGCAGATGCAGAACAGAACAGAACAAAAATATGCATAAGTTGTTACTCAAATACACATGGGTAGACAGACGCAGTTATTGTAATACACACATGAGAAATACAGAATACAAAAAAAGAGATGCACAAGAAAAGAAAAGAAAAGAAAAGATGTGGATGGGTTGTTATTCTAATACACACATCAGTACCCAACTCTGTTAAAGTAGATATCCAGAAAGCTAGATTCAGCAGAAGAGATCAATAGTTGAATACTCTCCTTCCCCTCCCATGCTGCCTTCTCCTTTCCCTCTCTTGCTGCTCTCTTCTTGCTTCTTGTTGCTCCCATTCCCATTCTGGTGCTTCTTCTTCTTCTTCTTGGCTCCTCCTTCCTCTTTCCCTCTCTGGTTCCTCTCGTCTGGCTCGTTCTTGCTCCCTCCTTGCAGCCTCCGCCGCGGCAGCTTCTTCTTCTTCTTGCTCCCTCTCAGATTCCTCCTCTTGCCTTGTTCTTTCTTGTTCTTCTCTGCCCCGTTCTTGCTCCCTCTGTGCAGCCTCCCTCGCCGCTGCTTCTTCCTCTTGTCGCTCTCTCTTTGCTCGTTCTTGCTCTCTCTGTGCAGCCGCCTCTGCCGCCGCTTCTTCTTCTTCTTGCTCCCTCTCTGCTTGTTTTTCTCTTCTGGCTGCTTCTTCCTCCCTCCGTGCGGCCTCCCTCTCTGCTTCTTCCTCCCTCCGTGCGGCCTCTTCCTCTTCTCGCTCCTTCCTTGCTTGCTCTCGCTCCCTCTGTGCTGCCTCCTCCGCCGCTCTTTCTTCTTCTTCTCGCTCCCTCTCAGCCTCCTCCTCTTGTCTTCTCCTTTCTCGTTCCCTCTTTGCCGCCTCCTCTCTCTTCCTCCTTTCGGCTTCCTCCTCCTCCTCCTCCTCTCCTCCCTTTCCTTCCTCCTCCTCCTCCTCCTCCTCCTCCTCCTCGGCGCATGAAACACACTCGAAGATGATGGACTCATCCTGAGACCCCAAAAGCTTATCAACCGTCGCGTTACTCACACCGAGAGAGGTGGCCAGTATATCTCTATCCAGGACACGAAGCAGCGATGTCTTCCCAGCCAAGAATTGAGGATGGTTCTCCTTCGACGCAGTGCTGAAGCCAATGAAGACGAGGGAGTCGTTATTGAATGACATCTGAGCCATTGGATGGTACCTTGGCACCACAAACACATCACCCTCCTTAACTCTGAACCTCATGTTCTTACATTCTGCTGCATTATTTGTCTTGTTATCGTTGTTGCTTCCACACACCACTCGAACCATGCCTTCACCTTGCAGCACTACTGCTATCTCTGTTGCCCTTGGATTCCAATGCGGTCCCAACATCGATCCCTATAGTTCACAAAAATGAATTCAATATAACTAAGCCACGTGTTATGACTGATATGAGAATGAGTTTCTAGTCAGTGGTGACCTGTGTCAAATTCACCATCAGAAACCCAATGTTGGTGTCCTTCAACGTTTTTAGCTGCTTCTTGGTCACGGTTAGGGTCCAGCCGTTACAGTTCTTGAAATCAGGGTCGTGCTTGAAGACGTTGTAGGTTTTCACTTTCTTAGAGTTGCTCTGAATCTCTATAAAGTTTCTGAGAAACAGAGCCTCCAATTCCCAGAAATTGGAATGATGCTTCTCTGAAGCAGCGTGCACTATAGCTGGTGTGTCCGTCTTGTTTGTGATTGCTTCAACCAAATCCTCTGGAACCTTCAAAATAATCATAAATTGGAGGAGTTTATGTAGCCGTTAACCATTCATATACATCTCAAAAGCCTACATTATATGCCCCTATATAATGCAGCAATAAAGTATACGTAAAAAAAAACATACGCCACTGTGTTCTGCTTTTGAGATCTATTTATGATTTATGAACCAAAAATGGCTTATACATCATTAAACTAAATACCTTAAAAGCTGCTTGAATGATTTTCTTGTCAAAGCCTTTGACCAGTTGATTGATCCTTGAGTAAGCACCGATGGATGGATCCTGCATCCGAGTTTAAAGGGAACAATTGCTAACAAAGCTTTGAAAATTCATTCATTCTTGTGTATTATTTCAATGGAATATAATGCGTGAAGTGCAGCACTTACGTAAGTGTTATCGTCTTTATTGGCGAACATGGCATAGATCCTAAGTTTCTTTCTGTCGGACTCCAAGCTGCTCTGTATGTAGAAGACAGATCCTTCGTTGAGCTTGCAGACATCTCCTTCAAGTAAGTTGATCCTGTTATCGCCATGTTCATCTGCCCATGTCAGCCTTCCATTCCCTGAAACCCTCATGATTTCAATGTCATCATGTTAATTTGTGCACACCATAATATTATACACTAGCAATGTGTAAACAAGGCAAAATAATGAACATTTCATAGAAATGACCAAGTATTTCTATTTTGACTTGGAGATAAAAAGAGTTACTCAACAAGCACACAAACTGATAATTTGCTATAACTATGCGTACATTGGAATTTTCAACAATATATTACTATAATGTGCATATAGTACTATGACATCATTGAATAATACATGTAGATGACTCTACTTAATGGTCAAGGTTAAATTGTTGTTTTATAACTTGAAAATGAAGTCTCTTCTTGTGCGAATTTGCATTAGCCTATGTTATGTTCTTCTAGTGTGAGTATGGATTAGCTAATCTTACGTTAAAGATGAGCATATAATAAAAAAAATTGCGATCATGTTTTGGATGAAAAGTTCTTTAACACGTGCATTCAGTTAATTTGAATACCAGAGAAAGATCAAACATTAAATGTGAAGGATGATTAAATAGAAATGACATTGACACACATACTTCATTTGGTACCAGAGAGCATAAGGGATAGAGACACAACAGATACAAAAAAAATTTGTCCTTTCGAGCCTCAATTTTGTGTCTTCTAACCAAAATTTTTTTTCCCTGTTCTAACTTTGGTGAAATATAGAAAATGCAAGAATTTCCAGTCCCTTGTCCTATCTTTTATACTAAAAGCAGAGTATGGAGCAATTTACAATTAAATAATATAAAAGGGCACCTGTTTGGACATAAAAGATCATATCGGCATGGAGAAGCACGGGAAGGAACAGAGAGTTAGGATCCAATGTGATGAACTGAAGATGGTGCAGCGGTGCTCTATGTCCATCACTGACGTCAACGGCTGAGATCTCTCCATAATCAGTGTCATACAACGTCCTCCTCTGACTTTTCTCCACCAAAGGCCCCTTATGAGGAGTCACACGGTGCTCCTCACTTGATACTTTCTCCACATACAAAGAAACCGTAAGCAACAAGAAGATCATCAAAAGCAAGGAAAATGGTGAGGCTAAGAAAGCTTTTCGAGGCTCCATGTTCAAGAGCAGAAGAAGTTGGATTTAGATGTAATATTGGGAAGTGGTTTTTGCAACATAGCAAAGGTGGCTACTATATAGAAGAATGTGACATGCATTTGAGGTGCTGCATGCCTTGTGTTTGGACACGTTCAACATGTGGACAGGTGGCAAGTGATTAGGTTGTCCAAGTCTATGCCACAAAATTCCAAAAAGTTGAGTTGAGATTCATCAGAATGAGGATCAGTATGAATCTATGGTAACAATTTCGTAATGATAGTAGGGTTTTGTATGTTTTACTCTTTCAAACGGGGGTTGAAAACATTAACCTAAAGGCTAAAACATAAGTGACACCAACTCATGGATAAACAGATATGGATGGGTCACGCTTTTCCCAACTAAATTTCACAATCTTAAATAACCGAAAACTTTAGTATTAAATTAATAAAATAAAATTGAGACACCATAAAACCACGAGATTCATCATAGACTCTACACCCCACAAATTTATGAATCTAATTATCAAATAGATTGTCATGATAATCATTTCTCGATAAAAACTGTGGGAAAGCATTTTTTTTTTGCTTAATTAAGTTTTTAACCCTTGTAAAATTTTAAAGTTTGTTTTTAGTTTTTGTCTAAAATTTTTAGTCCCTATAAAATTTTAAACTTTGTTTTTAGTCCCTCTGTCTGACTGAGGTTAACGGCGCTGGCGTGACCATTAACAACGCTAACGTGGTCGTGACACGTTAAAATTATTTAAAATAAATATAAAACAAAAAAATTGTTTGATGCTGGTTTTACCCTTTCATAGGCACAAAAAAATTATTTAAGTGAAATTTAGTTTTTAGCCCCTCTAAAATTTCAAAGTTTGTTTTTAGTCCCTGTAAAATTTCAAAATTTGTTAACGACCACGTCAGCGCCGTTAACCCCATCCAGATAGAAGGATTAAAAACAAACTTTGAAATTTTACAGGGACTAAAAATTTTACACAAAAACTAAAAACAAACTTTGAAATTTTATAGGAATTAAAAACTTAATTAAGCATTTTTTTTTTTGTTTATTGGTCTTGGCGAGGGAAAGCATTTGGGCTCATCAAGGTTAGTTTGGGGCTTCAGATTTCTGTTTATAATTTAAGCTGAAGGGCTCAGCCTTGGCTTAAAGCAAACCTGATTATTGCAATTGGCCCAACCTAATACTTGAACATCTTAAGAACGATTTGGTCCAAATTCTTTTAGACCATTATATATAATATAGATGCGAAAAAAAAAGGGGTAAACAAAATAATTGATTTTTTTATCAATTAATCATTTTGATAATTTCATACCATTTTTATAATTTCGTAAAATTGATAAATTAGATCGCCACCATATCTTATTGGTTTTGAAGTCTAGTTTTTTTTTTTTTTATATTAATTGTGACTGAGGAGAGGAAATAATATTTTATTCATAAATAAAATTATTATAAATCATCCTTGTAAATTATTTTGAATATTGTTATGAAAATAATGAGAAGAGTGATAGAGAAAAGTAATAGAAGTAATAGGGAGAAAGAATAGAGGGAGAGATGTTAATTTTATTCTCAAATGTGTGTTGTACAATAAGCATTTAGATGACTGACTATTTATAAGTTAAGGGTGAGGCACATAATATTACATCAAATCTCTGTCATATCAAGATATATTTATCTAATTGGATACCAACAAAATTAGGATATGGACATCCATATTAATAATATTTTATAACGCTCCCCCTTAAATGCTCATTAGGGATACACTACAAGAAATTACACTATTTCCGTCGGTATTTTCCGTCGGCTATGAGCCAGTTACCGTTAGTACACTGTGTTTCCGACGGATTTACCTTCAGTCATAGGGTCGCTGATAAAGGCTTCGATGGAAACGAATTTTGCATCGGAGGGTTTATGCCGCCGGTAATTTAACCGGATTTCCGTCGGACTAATCCATCATTAATAATAATAGTATTTTATTTAAATGTTACCGTCACCTAAAACCGAAGCTAATATTCCGTCGGTTAGTATTGACCGTCGCTTGATTGTCGTCGATAATCGTTGTCCATACTACCGCCGGCTATAGCCGACGGTAATAGTCAAATATTTAAAAAAATTCCATAAACTTTCTTTTTGATTGATTATTATTTATTTGAGTAACAATTTTGCTGTAAATAATATGGTCATTTTATTAAATAAATAATTAAATAATATGTAATAATCAATTATTTAGTTTAACGATTACATTGATTGTGAGAGTTACAACAGATTAATGCATGTATCCATTAGCAAAGATATATAATAAATAAATTCACAAAATGGTTCAACAAAGTGGTACTTCCCATATATATCCTTGCGTGTTTAGATTCATTACATGGTTAAAGAAGCAAACAATGTACATAATATATTCAAAATTAATGTACAATATATTCAGTCCTCCACAGGGTCTTCATCCTATACGTTCGCCTCAGGATCCTCCACATCCACGTCAACGTACACGTTCCCATCTACGTGTACGTTCACGTGCACGTTCCCACCCACGTTGGCGTCCATGTGCACGTTCCCACCCACGTTGACGCCCACGTGCACGTTCCCATCCATGTTGACCTCCAAGTGGATGACGTCCTCGTCCTCGTCCGCGTCCCCGTCCCAGAAAGGGGAGTCGTAGTCAGGCTCGTCCCAGAAGGGAGAGTCATAGTCAGGCTCGTCGGACTCGGGTAGGGTTGCTGCGGGTTCGTCGTCCTCAATAACGATAGGAGCGGAAGGATGATCGCCCAAAACCATAGGGAGCTATGCTATAGAAACTTAAGTTCACAAGGCTATCATAAGAAAGTAATTACAACCTATCCTAGTTATACACTTAAGCTCACAAATCTATCACATATATACCTACAACCTTAAGTTCAAATCTCCTTTGATCATCAACCTCACAACAATTCCAATTCCTCAACTAGTGGCAGACAATTCCAATTCCTCAATTTAAAGACACACACGCACACACACACACAAACACACAATCCCCTCACAACCCTAAACCCACAATCAGCACCCCACAGAACCACACACAAACACACTCACACAACCCTAAACCCACACTCACACAAACCTCACAACACACCCACACACACAATCACACAATCCTCCATCGCAACCCTAAACCCACAATCAGCCACCCACAGAACCACACACAAACACACAATCACACCACAACGCACAAACCCCCATCAGCCACGGAGACAAACACACACACACACACACAAACACAAAACCTCACAACACACCCACACAATCCCAAATCACAACACACGCACATATCATCAGCCACGGAGACACACACACACACGTTAAACAGAGAAAGCACAGATAGTGTAAGAGAAGCTGGTCGACCTGTAGTGGTGGAGTGGAGGCGGTGGCGCGGCAAGAACTCGATGCGGTGGCGGCGTGGCAGTGGCGCGGGTGTGTTGGCCTGGAGAGGAGAGGATGGGTGGAGAGAAAGAAGAAGTATGAGAATGAAATGAGGAGAATAGAAAGGAAAGTTGCTTAAGTAATCTGCCCCGACCTTTACCGTCGGACATGACCGACAGTAACTGGAAATAACCGCCGGTAAAAAATCCAATTCAAAACGGAGCGTTTAATTAAAACATTTACCGTCGGTCCGCTATACACGCCGACGGTAACCAAATAATTTTGGCGCCAATTCACGGACCACATTATTTAATTACCATCGGTTTGGTTATGTCACGACGGTAATGAGCAATCGCATTACCCTGCACCAATTTCGAAGTCGTTACCGTCGGGGTTTGTTGACCGACGGTAACACCTCAGTATTTACCGTCTGTCCTAACAGACGGTAACTTTGGGTTTAGAGTTTAGGGTTTAGGGTTGTACCGTCGGACTAATCCGACGGTAATGTACAATTAATTTTTGCGAGCCCTGACGACATTTTAATTGAACGATTGATAAAGGCCAAGACCAACATGGTTGTAATCAAGTTGGGGAAATAATAATATGATGATCCCCAACCTGATTACCACCACCTTGGCCTTTGGCCTTTATCACTCTCCCAATTAACGTGGTGCCAGTAAGCTCAGCAAAAATTAATTAATAATTAAATAATCAGCTAGTTAATGAATGACAAAGTCCAAGATGATGGTAGTCATCACTATTCCCCCAACGGGACAACTGATAATTACCATCGTCTTGGACTTCGCATCCATTCGATGGCTCAGTTTACGCAACGGTAGACTGATAACCAAATTAAACTAATATCACGTCCCCGACGACAAAAGCATCGCACGACGGATGAGAAAGGGAAGAATGGATGAGAGAAGAGAAGATAAGAGAATTATGGTGCAGGCTTAGGAGTATGGGAGGAGGGGATTTTATACTATTCGGCCAAGGTGTTACCGTCGGATATATCCGACGGAAAACGCCGTTCTCGGAAACGGCGCGACGATTAATGGGAATGTTGAACGTTTTGAAAACGGCCGAGTAATCTTTCCGAGACATTTACCATCAGTCTGTACCGACGGTATTAAAAAAAATTTATGGCGGGTTGATGAAATTGTTGCGCGTTTTCCCAATGTATTACAGACGGTAGAGATTTGGACTGACGGTAAAGGTTTTATTTACCGTCGCGTATTCCAAACCGACGGTAACTTCATCGATCGTGGCCCGGCTCGCTTACCTGAACCGTTTACCGTCGGTTTTTTCCCCTGTCCAGACATTAATTCCGTCAGTTGTATTCCGATGGTAATTTCCAGACGGAAATAGTCATTATTCTTGTAGTGATATGTCTAATTAAAACCTTACTCACAAAAACCCATTGGCAAAAAATCTTAGAAAGGAAAAAGAGTATAACATCCTCATAGTGTGAGCTATTTCATTAAAAATCTTATCAAGAAAAAATCCATTGAGATAAAAACCTTGACGGAGGAAAAAAGAGTACATTTTTTCCCTTTTAAGATAATTATGAGCATCCATCTAATAAAATAATGTAGAAACTGTTACTATAATATATTCATATGCATAGTACTATTGTTTATGTAACAATAGTAACACAACCTCCATCCCCTTCGGCTTTTGGCCATTAAGGAATGAGAAGTGAAACAACTCAATGGACATCTAAAATCAACCGTCACGGTGACACAAATAAACAACTAAGTGAAGAACAGGTAGAAAAGAAATAGAGGAGATTGAGAATTTACATATGGAAAAAAAATAAGAAGTGAGAATGGAATGCTTGATGTTCTCCGGTGTATCCATTGATGTCGCGATGATGAGAAAATGTGTGGTATACTTACCAAGCGAATTCGATCCAATCTAATTCTGATCCCACTAGTTCTATTTATAAAAAATCCTAATTTCTAAATGCCTTGAGCGATTGTAACCTCTTTAATAGTTTCCATATCTTCAAAATTTGTTGTAACGTCTTTGAATCTCTTGCAACTTCCAATGTAACTGTGTTTGTCTTCAAATTGAATCTGACGTATACTTTGCTACCTCCATGTGCTTCAGTTTATCTTTACATTGAATTTGAATGATGCTTTGTAAATGACACTTGAAATAAAATCTTAATCTCTTCGACCAAATTATTAAGTAGAGCATCAAATGATGGTAGATGCTTGATTTCAAAAATCCTATGTATAGCTAATGGTCGCCTGTGATGATGTCAACATTAATTGCCATATAAGTGACAAAGTATTGGTCAACCAATTCATCGTATTATTAGTAAATTAATACTTCCTTGACATATGTTTTCATTTGGTTATTAATCTTGTACCTGTATTTCCTTCTATTCGACCCATATATGGCTTAGTTGACCATGTGATGCAACTGTTGGATGACTTTACTCAGCCAAGTCATCAAAATGGTCGACACTTCAGTTTTTATTTTCTCACACATGCACTCCTCATTTACTTGCTTTGAGGCGTGCCTCCGTTAGCATTTTAGTTGACCCTCAATGGCTATGGATATTACATATAGTTAACCCATATATATAATCAATGTGTTATTATTATTGATCGCTTATCATAATTCATTATCGGTTGTCTCAAGGTCATTAATGGATTGCATTTACAACTTGTTATTGGTTAACTTTAGGGCATCTCTGGGTCGCCTTTCACAAATTGAGACACGGTGACCATTTTCTTAACTTGGCAAATATTGGTATAACACCTCTGAATTCTGCCAAAATATAAAAAGAGAAAAAGAATATTGCAGTTACATAACCAATAAGTTGTAATTTTAATTCATATTAATAAAGTAAATCTATAAATATTGAAAATTATTCTAATATATTCTTGTTAAACAATAATTAAATCTCGCTAACTGACTTACGCTAAAAACTATATCCAGTAACGTATTATTAGCGAGATATACTAGTGCTCTAATAGCACTACTGTGTGATACTATAAGAACAAAAAATTTCTTGTAATTTTCATAAGGTATTAATGAATTTTTATCAATTAATCTCACAACCATTTGGGTACTTAATAGATATGCTCAATCTATATAAACTTATTTTAGAGTCTTCTCAACATAAGTTAATTGATAGAATTTTATTTGTCAAATGCTCTGTGTAAGTGAAAACAAAATTGTCTTATTAAGATATTTTTTTAAATAATCTGCATATTTTGGAATCTTTTCCAAATACTCAATAATGTTTAAATCATCAATTTATGTTTCTAGATCCAAACCCTTTTATAAAGATACATGGACAAATGGGATCATTTTTATACTCATATTTCAATAAGTATTGACTTAAGCGATTATACCACATACACCATGATTATTTTAATCCATGTAAGGATTTGCTGAAGCCTTAATGAACAAAAATTCTTGAGAATTTCTATGTGCCTCAGCTATTTTAAATCCTTCAGGGATTTTCATAAAATTTTGTTAGCTAGTAAGTCATATTAATAGGCTTATAGATGCATGTCTAATTTTTAATTAACTGACATAATAAAATTAAATCCACCACCGGAGAATATATCTCCATACAATTAATGTCAGGTTTTCTAAAAAGTCTTGTGCTACAAGTCGTGCTTTCCCATCTTTCTCCATTTCATTTTTGCACTAAAGCTCACTTGTACACCTACTGGATTCACACCTTCCAGTGCTTGACTATAAATCCCAAAAACTTCACATTTTTCAAGTGAATTTGATTTTGACATAAAATGCGTCTTTTCACATTGGCCAATAATTTTTCTGTTTATATTCCTTGACAGATTTTTATTCAAGATCCATATCTTGTTTATTATTTTAGTAGCAACATTATATGCATACAACGTTGTCGAAAACAATATGATTTCTAAAGGTTTCATATTTTTCATAAAGACATAACTCATCAAGATCTATTTAATTTTTTCATTTTTCAGGTACCTAAACCACTTATGAGATTTTCTCAATAGTTATGTCTTGGGGGCTCTTTCTAAGCACTTTCCTTCATATTATGACCATCTTCATTAATTTCTCTTTTCCATTTTAATTTTTTTTTCATGTTTAGAATTGATTGTGCTAACACGCTTCAGGTGTGAATTACTTTGCACTAATAGGTTGTCCTTCTGGGACATCATTTTAAATTGGAGCAATAATTTGCAGCTTGTATATAAGTTTTCATTACTCTCTTTGGGTTAGCAAATAAATGTGGCAGTTGCTTTATTTTGCCACACCGCCCTGTACGAGAATCTAAATATAACAATGGTAATATATTTCATGTAATTTATATTTTCAATTGCTTATTTTCTCCCCTATTGACAAAATTATATATTTCATCAAATGACAATAAAATAAATATTTGTCGTAAATAAATCTCTGATTGGTCGAGTGGTTTATAATAAAAGTGGATTCATAACCAATCATATATTCCCAATATTGTCTAATGTCCCATTTTGTGCGTTGTGGTGGAGAAATTTCAACATAAACCGCACATTTAAAAAAATTTAAGATGGTAAATATTTGACTCCTTACCAAAAGCCAATTGTAAAGGGAAGAATTTATAGTAACTTGTTGGTCTAATGCGTACAAGTGTTGATATATGCAATATAACATGTTCACATGCTAAAATATGAAGTCTTGTTCTCATAAGTAATGGTCTAGCTATTAATTGGAGACAATTAATAAATAATTCTACTAAACCATGCATGAATAAGAGCATCATACTCTTCAACTATTGTTCCATTTAACATACAATAATCATTAAAATCTTGAGACCATAGTTATCTAAATCGCTTTTTAACTCGTAAAATCGTACGATTTTACGAGTTTAGGTAGTAAAATCGAGCTAAATCGCATGTAAACTCGTTTCTGGGTAAACTCGGGTAAAATTGGGTAAAATCATATAAAATCGCATAAAATCGGGTAAAATCGCGAGTTTACGACAAAGGCAGATTATTTTATTTATTTATTTTTTTAGGGACAAAACATGTTTGATATTGTTTTGCATATCTATGAGTTTTTAGATTTAGGTCATTTAAGTATTTTAGAGTTATCATTTACAGTTGCGCCTACAATCGTGCTCCGTCGTTGCTTGTGCTCCGTCGCTAATCCATCGTATGTATTTCATCCTTTGCTCAGGGATCTTTCCCACCAGGGTGCGTGACCTCTGCATTGCTATTTGTGCTTTAGTGTTCTAGATTGAAGACATCATTGTCACAAACTCGCTTCTTGTGATGTTCAGTAGTCAATACTATGTATTATGTTATATGTATTATGTATGAATTGAACTTAGAACTCATATATTTCATCTTTATTTGTGCTTTGTTATGGAGGTAAATGTATTTATGAATTTCAAGTTTTATTAAATATATTTTTGTAGCATAATAATTTTTTAAAATATTTTTTAAATATTTTTTTAATAATAGGTAAACTCGTACGAGTTTACGATCCGAGTTTACGGAGGCTCCACGAGTTTACTTAAACTCTCGAGTTTGATAACCATGCTTGAGACATTAACTCACCATTATTACCATGACAAATTGTCTTAATGACATTATCTGGATAACTTGCTCTTAAATTATTTGAGCAATCAATCTCGCAAACTTCAGGTTACGAGTTAATAATAAACATGCATGTGACCATTTATTCGATGCATCTATTAAAATCATATGTAATTTATAAATGGTCCACATAGTGGGTGAATGAGCCCATATAGTTTACCCTCAATGCTTTTCAGAAATACAAATGATTCTCTTACAAATTCAATTGGTGATTGTCTCATAATTAATTTCTTTGAGAACAAACAATACACAGGTATTTTTTAACTCGAAGAATCTTCTAGCTCTTCGATAAGTTACAAAATGAATTCTCAAAAATTATTTGTATCATTATTGAACTATGATGGTCTTACCAGTCATGCCAAAAATCTGGGTCAATAAACTTCTGGTTTATTGTAGCATAAATTTCAATTACGAAAATATTTTTATAGTACAAATCGGAGGAAACCATTTAACCCTAAAATCATAACTCAAAATTTATAAAAAGAAAGAAAACTAGCATATTAGTAAACATTTATATCATTAATAAAATGACTAATATCTCAATTATGATCTTCAAGGAAAAACAGATATCTATAAATAAATCATATTGCTCGTATTATTGCTCATGTCATGATTGACTAATATTTTAAAACAAGTATTTTTCTTATCATTCTCTTATATAGATATTTGATAAGTATCAAGCAAATGTACCATAGGTACATGACCAAGTTATTTCAATACACCAATGGTTATATTTATTATATTCATTCAAAAAACTTTGCTGCTTTTGCAGTTATAATTTGTCGTATTCACTTCACTGAATGGGCCATAACCAACTAAGTGATTTTCATGATTTTTCATGAATAACTCTTCATTTTATTCAGCTATGTATGAGAAGATGAAATTTCAATTCAAAATAGTATTATAACTTATTTCACATATTGCTACAACATGATCATATTTGGAGTGTGAAACGTGAGAAATATTTTTCTCAATTAGTTCTCGTTAGTGATCTTTTTATCACATAGTTTAAATAGAAAACTTGTCTTAAAACTATTGAGTTTTTCTCTCACTACCAGTTTTAAGATCTTATAGTCTTGAATGCATCCAATTTTTATGTTTGGATGTGCGTATCAAATTATGTTTTATAATTTGATAAATAATGAGTTCATCATATTATTATCTTTAGGAGAATACAAGTATCAAATTATAAATACACATAATCAAAAAATTAATAAATAGTAGATACTCAAAAATAAATATTAAAGTATTTACATTCGCTTTAGGGAATGTAAAATAAAATTCAATTAATTTTGGGAATGATATTTTGACATATTCACTTATGGGAATATGTAAATATAATCTTCTTAAATAGATAAATAATCATTTTTTAATAATAAGGATGCATTCACTTCTAGTAATGACTATCGTTTTTCTTGAGATTTATTGTTATTATTTTATGAGAATGATTATATTTCATTATAGGTGCAATTATCATTTTCATAGGTACAATTAACATCTACTTTTGGAGTGGATTTTATTTTCTCATTGTAAAGTTACCATTCATTAATTATATTTGGGAATGAATTTATTTTCTCATCATACGGTTGTCATTCACTTCTTTGAATGATTTTGTTTTCTTATATGGACTGTTACTATTCACTTCAGCGAATAATTCTATTTTCTTGTAATTACCATTACCATTCACTTCGGGGAACGGTTTTATAACATCCACCATTCACTTCTAAGAATAGTGTTGAAAAAAATAATAGAATAATATATATAAAATAATTATGCGTTGATAAAGTTAAACCAAATTATCAGTAAAACATAAATGAAAATGTAATAGCCGTAAAGAAGATGAACTTATACCATAAAAAAAATAGGTGTACATATAAGGTTAGAACATCTTTATGATTATTTGATAATGAACATATAAAAGAAAACATTTTGAAGAAGTATTTAAAGAAATATTGATTCTTTAAACTTATTTACTCTTCAAAATAGTAAACTCGAGCTGATAACGTATTATGAAATCAATGAGAAGAATGATATAGAAAAATAATAGAAAAGATTGAGGGAAAGAATAGAGAAAGAGATGTTAATCTTATTCTCATGTGTGTTGTACAATGATCACCCACATGACTATTTATAAGTTAAGAGTGATGTGTACAATATTATATCAAATATCTGTAATATCAAAATATATCTATCTAATTAGATATTAATTAAATTAGCATATGAACATCTACATTAATAATATTTTATAACACACATATATATATATATAATATCAGGTTCTAACATTTTAATCTATCCAAAGTATTATTATTGTTATTGTAAACAAAATTATCATCAGGATATTGAAAATGATTCACTCTTGATAAATATATTTTATTTATTATTTTTTCCTAGGGATGCTCATTCTCAATTATTTAGCATATAATTGAGATAAAATCAGTAAAAAAAATAAAATAATCCAGACCCTGTCTTATCACTTCAATCAAACACATCATCATCAATTTGTGATCCAGACGACAAAAATTCCTTTTTTAAATAAGTGAACCATCTGAGTTGGTAACGTCATACATAGAAGTGGCCAAAAACAAATAGCAGAAGCATAAATCTTTCGTGACTTTCACCTCAGACCACAAACGTGTTCCATAATGTCTCACATCAACAACTAGTAGTCTCAATAGGATGAACGAGCCATAGAGGAAATTAGAAAGACCACGTAATCAAAATGTGGACGAATCTCATGCACAATCAATAATAAATTGCCGTGATAGTGGATTAAAAAAAATAAAAAAACATAAAACAATTGAATCGAGGAGGATATTTTCGGAGAAAAATACTCTCACGTTTAAAATAAATAGAGTTTAATTTAGATACACTAATTCTATAAGGTTTTATAGAATTGTCTAATATTTTTTTTACTTGTGATTATGATAATTAATTATATTTATTAATGTATTAATATATGATTAGATGATAATATAAAATGTATTCCAATTAAATTCAAATAAATATGAGAAAGTATTTAAAATAAACCTAAGAAAGTATGTTAATCAAAGGTAAAAAAAAATAAAATATAAACATACATAGCAAGAAAAGAAAAAACCAACTTAACGGTGATTATGTGTCTACTGTATTGGTATAGATCAGGTCAGACTATTCATTAAATAATTTATACTCGTGTTATAAATATTTAACTTAAGTCTAATATATTATTTATTAAAATTTTTTTGGCCCTGGTATGTTTTAGAGACCCTAGCCTAGAAGTTTGGTCGGATTTTTACCTTTTTATGGGTTGAAAAATAAAATATTCCTGATGTATGACTGAGGGAAAAAAATTACAGATGTATGAGCTCTGGTTCTGAATTTGCCATCACTTTTGGCAAATTCAGAAGTGCAATTTTTTTTTTGACAGGGTCATTTGCCAAATGGTGTGGCAAATTCAGAATCTGTAATTTTTTTTCTTACAGGGTCTGAATTTGCCAAATGGTGTGGCAAATTCACAACCTATAAATTTTTTTTTCTGATAGGGTCTGAATTTGCCAAATGGTGTGGCAAATTCAGACCTTGAATTTGCCATACTGTATGTGAAATAATGTTTATGTGAAATGTTTATGTGATTGCCAGACATAGAACTGTAGTTGCGATGTAATGTTTATGTGAAATATAATAATTTGAATTTAAATTGGTCAATTCATTCTGGTACACATACATATTCATCTTTGCCCATGGAAATCTTGGTTACTAGGTGCCTGTGTAGGGGTAATGATGATGGAGAGAGTACAAGTGGCGCTGCCCAACAGGGGTATGATCTTCGGAACTGTGAAAATATTAGGGCACCCGATAGATACATCCCTACACATGCACCTAGTAACCAAGATTTCCATGGGCAAAGACGAATATGTATGTGTACTACAATGAATTAACCGACTTGAATTCAAATTATTATATTTCACATAAACATTACATCGCAATTACAGTTCTACGTCTGTCAATCACATAAACATTTATTATTTCGCATACAGTATAGCAAATTCAGGGCATTATTTGGCAAATTTAGACCCTGTCAGAAAAATTTGTCACACCATTTGGCAAATTCAGACCCTGTAAGAAAAAAAAATTACAGGTTCTCAATTTGCTACACCATTTGGCAAATTCAGACCTTGTAAAAAAAAATTTGCACTTCTGAATTTGTCAAAAGGAGTAGCAAATTCAGAACCGGAGCCCATACATCCGTAATTTTTTATTTGGCAAATTCAGGGCATTATTTGGCAAATTCAGACCCTGTAAGAAAAAAAAAATTACAGGTTCTCAATTTGCTACACCATTTGGCAAATTCAGACCCTGTAAAAAAAAAATTTGCACTTTTGAATTTGTCAAAAGGGGTGGCAAATTCAGAACCGGAGCCCATACATCCGTAATTTTTTCCCTCAGCCATACATCTGGAATACTTTATTTTTCAACCCATAAAAAGGTAAAAATCTTAAGTTTGGTAGGTTGGCCACTTTTTTTATTAATATATTATTATAAATAAATTTATCTTTAAATAAATAAATATATGTAACAAAAATTAATACTGATATATGACCATATTATTATATTTACATAAATTAACATAGTAATTCAAGTTAACTCGGTGGGTAAATTAGTAAGAAATAACAAGTGTTGTGTTCAAATTTCACGTTATTAATTATTTAATAATAATTACATAAGAATTTAAACAGATCACCCTACCAAGCAAAGACTAAATTCCACTCTATAAATTTGTAAATGGTAGTGTGCCAACTCTATCGGGCAGTGGGAATTGTGCGTTTTGTTCATGATCCGTAGCCATTTTCTTAACTAAATAAACTTTACAATTAGGCGATTATTCCCATCCCTACCTACGATTGTTTGAAGCGGTCTCCATTTAACATTTAAAGATGATTCTTTTGTAACTATCGCAGTTAATGTATACATTGTAATTTCTAAATCGTCAAAAAATGTTTTTCAGAGTTAGAAACCATCGCAAAATGCACATATCAGTGTTGACAAACAATTATTTTTTTATAGTGATAATTTTCTACTATTTATTTTAAACATGAGAAAATATTGAGATGATAATTTTATACTACTCAAAGCAACAACATATCCTTATGGATCCCCTGTGGTAAAGCTCTGGGTGTGTGCCACTATACCATAGAGAAGATAGAAGATCCCCCCACATATTATTCCCTCCCCTCCCAAAATGAAAAATCACATCCTCCACTTCTTCAACGCCTTAACCTTTTAGGCTTTTTTTTTGTTTTTTTTGTTTTTTTTTTCTACTTTCTTCCTTTTGGGGTGGAAGTGGGGGTGAATAATGGACCTCTCTTTATATGACCCATGATATAAGGTAGAATCTCTCTTACCCTTTGCACTCCCACTCTCCTTTTGTAACTCACAAGCTTCTCTATCTATCCCCACCGCGTCACTCCCGTGTCCTTCTATACTTGTGCGGAACCTTAATCGCTAAGGCTATATATATATGTGTGTGTCTATATATATATATATATATATTTTTGTATTGCACTCAATTACATGAGCTTCACACACTACCCTTTTTAAATTAATACACAAAGTACGCATCACTGATTAGCTCTATGATTTGTAATTGGAATCGTAATCGAATCATGTAATAGTTAATTTCATTATTGTGTTGTGTATTTTAATCGGTATAGTATTGAACAATCCAATTCATTGAAAGTTGAAACATGTTTGGTTGTGGTGTTTCTTTATCTCGTCTTTTAATTTTTTTTATTAAATTAGTTTAATTTTGTTTATTTTAGTGAGTAACTATTTTTTTTTTATCGATTCTAGTGAGTACAAATGCTATGTACGTACGTAGATCTAGATTTATAAGTTTCACATTTTCAAAGATAATTATTATATATTTTGATAAAACAAAGATAATTAAATGATGCTGTTAAATTAATTAATTTATAACATTGGACTTAATTTCTTTATAATACGATTGATTGGTTAATTTATTTAATAATATATTTACGTATAAATAAATTATAGTATATATAATTCCTGTTTTCCCATATGATGAAAGATCATCCCTTGCCATGGCCAAAAGTAATATTGAATGGTGAAGAATATACAAGAACAAAAGGAGATCAATTACCTTTTTTTTCTCTTTCAACGGGTTGCTAGCATTGGATCCTTTCCAACTAGGGTATATAGGATACTAGCTAGCTAGAGTAATCGTTTATTACACCACATGCCCTATACTTATTATTAGAATTATTAGAATGTGCGATCACAATATCTAAGAGATTGTATATTATTAACTAATCAACAATAACAAACTCTTATAAAATACTCCATTATAAGAAAACCGAAATCCTATAAATTGGTCATCAAACGCATATAATCTAAGTAATGACAGTGTATACCATGATTTTTTTTAATAAAAAAATAAGTGTATACTACATGGTATATTATGTTTCCAAGAGCAAATGGACATAAAGACGCTTTATTTTTAGGTGGCCAAACTTTCTGTTAAAGTGGCCATTAACAATGTTAGAAAAGAAATAAAATAAAATAAAAAGAGTCCATTATTGTTAACAAAAATAATAATAATAGAGGGTGGTAGATAAGGATATTTGGGTGTCTATGGGTACGTAAATGAACGGACGTATTTATCTAACAACAAAGAGGAAAAATAAAATTGATGCCCTGTCATGTATCATTATCATAGCTTCGAACATATTCCCTTCATCAATATTTTTCGTTGTTACTATACCACGCGCCGTGTCATCCACGCGCCGCATTAAACGACCTATAGCATGATGCATATCCGACATAAAGCCGTCCAGTGGGGTCCTCTTACATGTCAGCTGCCCAAGCTGATGACGTCATAATTCCATGTCAGCTAGTAGGGCCCAACTTAGGAAGAGATTCATTAATTCCCATGCTAATCACAATGAGAAAGAATATAAAACTCAAATTACTTAATTATTACTAATATTTTATGCTCAGTTAAAAACAAAAACTGCTACTGATTTAAGATTTTTTTACAAAAATAAAATTTGATAAATATATTTTCTTATATAAATTTTTACTATTTTAATTAACTAAAAATAGTTAACGTTAATTATTTGTTAAGTCAAGTTTACTCTCCACTAAGAAAAGCCTTATAAAAAGTCATTAAAAATGGTATATATAGTAATAAGGAATTTGAAAGTATGCTTGAGTTAGAAGCTCAAATTGTCACCAATAAAAAAAAAGGAAAAACCTTATTGTTCTTAGAAATACCTTATATTTAGGTATTTACTGATTTCACGCAGTACAATCACATAACATTAACAAGAATATTGTGTGAATATATATATATATACACACACATTTAATTAAGTTTATAATTAAGTATATACTTTACTCATATATAAACTTTAGGGTTTAATTGTCACTCTCGTGGAAAAGAATTTTATATTGTTATCAAGAATTATATATACCAATTTATGTAAGATTTTTGAGGTTGAGAAGGTAAGATGTAATTATTTTTATTGAGTTAACAATGCATACTTAAAAATAATTGTATAAAACTTTTTTACCTTCACATGTTAAACTCTAAATTTTAACCATTTGTTTTGCTCGAATTAAATTTTTTTTTGTTTATAAGGATTGGGAAATCAGAAAATAATGAGTTTATAGCAGTTAAAAAAAAAAAAAAAAAAGAAGAAGAAGGGGCAAATACTAGTTCTACGCTACCTTTAGTATTCAACGAAAAATCAGTGATTTCCTTTTCCTAGTGTGAACGCTGCTGGATTCCTGACAAGTACGTCTATGTTCCCCTCATCTGCTTGTTTTGGTTCGCCAATCAAATATAATAGTATAGTGATCCTTAGCCCAAATAATAATTAAAAAGAAACGAAATGAAGATAACAAGGCCAAGACAAATATCAGGAGTATTCTCTACTTTGTAGTTAAGTTATAATTGATAATGGTAAAAGAAATACACATATGCATATTCCATAATGATAATATAATTTATTTGAGTTAATTATGCATATCAAGTTGCAGTAATTAATAACGACTATGCCATATGGCATAAGTTAAAATCAAATAGTACCACACGACATGAAACATTGCCGAACAGCGAGTGACTGAATTCCTAGTTAAAATACTACTATTGCTTACAAAGGTCCACTTTAAAGATTCAACTGATTAATAAGCTTTGAATAAAAGGATCATTGAATTAAAATGTCAAACAGGGTATGTTCATGTGAAACAAATGTCTTGTAAAAAAAACTATGACAAGAGTCATGCATCTATTAATTTCAACAAAAGAATAAAGCTAAGCTTTCATTCCTTTGTACGAACTAATTGATATGATGATTCAATAGAAGACACGAGAGCAAACAATTTCACATGATACGAATTCCCAACAATTTTTACTGCTCACCTTTACAAGAAATGTTGAGTTAGTCAAAAGTGATATGATTCGAGAATATATATATAGGAGGAGGCCTATTTACATATATGGGATGATCCATGTTGACAATTCACATTAGAGATATTTTTTTTTTAATTTTTTAAAATCACATGTATCTTCTTATAAAAATCAATTATCTTTAAACAATTGAAATTTTATTGGAGTTATAACTTTCTAAATATCAATTTTTTAGTAATTAAGACCAAAACTTGAGATTAAGAAAATAAATATTTAGTCACTTCAACCAAATTAGTTAAAAAGTATGTGCTAACATAAAAATCTTTTATAAAGTCACTCATCTTAATACTATTTTTGCCTAGGCACATTTAATTGTAGAGTTATGAGGATGCATTAATGCTAGTACGATTTCCACATACATTAAACATAACATGGTTTAGTGAAAGGAAGACTCATTAGTATTTACTTAAATCAGAATTTTAGCGGTTAATATTTACTAGCTAAGTAGGGACGCATCATTGCCAAAACTTTCCGCAAACCTTGCCCCCTCTCTACAAAGTAGCTAATGATGGACCTTTACCAAAGCTTTTTTTTTTTCTTTTTTTTTTTTTCTTCTTTTTCTAGGGTATAAATAAAGATGGGTGGTGCTAGGCTTGTCTTGGGGTCCACTTAGAACTTTTGTGGGACCACCTTAAAGAAGACACGACTTAACAAGGGGTGCTTTAAGGCTTTAACGCCCGCTATTTGACTCTTTTGTCGTTTTACAGTGGAAAAATGCTTTGACACGCACCTTAATTTCTAGCTTAGCTTAGAGATTTTGCCTTTAACAGTACTCATTCGAAGTAGAGAAAATAAGATGATTAAAATTGGGAATTAATTGAATTTTATTATTACTACCCCCTCACCTTTCCTTTTAATTAACACTTTTTAACTTTATATATATATATATATATTATTAACTAAGTGTATCTAAATACAAGTTATAAATGAAGAGAATAAAAAAATTATTATCAAGGATGTCTTCAACTCAATTGAGAATCTAGACTCTTATTTAGTTGGAGCTTTAGAGTGTTTTGTATGCATATTTTTGGATAATTCACCGTGATTTTTAATAAGTAATTATTGAGCTACATTCTAAGTGTGTAATTGACTTTTTTTTCAAGCCATCTAGAGCTCAATCATCTCTATTTTTCTTTGGTAAAAGCTATTCATGTCCCCCTAGATAGAGTAAAATATTAAAACTCGTCATATTTTCAAGAAAGCAAATTTGTGTGTTGATTGCATAGCTAAATATGACCATACTTTATCTCTGAATTTTCATTTCTTTGAGTATGTCCCTAGTTTAATTGTTGTTTTTTTTATAAGCCTAGTACCTTAATTTCTCGCATTGTTGGCATATAATTTTTTTCTGGTTTCTCTAAGTGTTTTGCCCCGTTTTCAATAGGAAAAGGAAGGGTTTTGCAACAATTTAGTTTTTACCATGGTTATGCATAGGAAATGTATAAGAACTAGTATATTATAGATGAACTGAATTAGTATTCATAAACCAAATACAACAGCTATTTCAAAAAATATATGTATACCAGTTGTATATCACCAAACTTGGTGAAGCAAAGAAATTCCAGTTGACTTCTTTTCAACTTTTTTGTCTTCAATTTTGTCTATCTATCATGCTTGTGAATTTATTTATTTTTGATATGCTCTGATAGTATACGTTTTTATTTTTATTAAAGAGTGTTATTTTAATATTAAATTTAACGTTTATATTAATTTTCTTGTACCGTATATCATGGAATTCACAGTTATATAGAATAACAAATTAAATAACATTTGTGTTTTTCATTTTAATTAGAATAATAATGAATTTTATTTCGCATCTACGTAGCGTGTACACACGTATAACAATCAGTAATGAAAGGTCACATCTTTGGTTGTTTGTGGCTGCAATAGTAATAACTAACTAATTAACGGTGCGAGTTGAAGGGAGTGGAGGTTTTTAGAGCTTTCAAACCAAGAAAAGGCAGCGTGAGAGTGCCTTCGCCTTCAAGTCTCTCGCGGCGATAAAAGGAAATGTGTCTGTGACCCCATATATATATATATAAACCCATCACGGTGAGGCCACGTAACAATAATAGCAGTCCAAATTAAACAAATGCATGACAAAACAGAAAGCTATGCTATCTTATGATACATGGGCATGCATGAGCATAAGATAAGTGAAAAAGTAAGTAGCCCGCTCCTTTTACATGCACACACGCAAAGATAAAAAGGCTACAATCATAACACCAAAAAAGCCCCCCCCCTTCTTCTTCTCCCACCATCACAGCACAGCACCGCACCGCACCAAAACCAAGGAACAAGTATTGTTACATCAGCTTTTTTTGAGGGGGAAGAAGCGCACAGGGTGGTCAAAGCCTGCAAAGGGCCAGCGATGAGAGTTCCCGTTCCCTCATCATCCCCCAACCCTAAACCCAGCAGCAACAACAACGCCACCCGCACCTCCATTCCCCTCCCTACCCCGCCCAGCAACAACGCCCTCTGCTACGAGCCCACTTCGGTCCTGGACCTGTGCCGCAGCCCAACGCCAGAAAAGCCCAACCTGGTCGCAAACAGCCAAGAGTGCCAGCTGGAGCTGGAGGACCATGTGCTGCACAACCTGGACTGGGACTCCATCATGAAGGACCTTGGCTTCCACGACGACTCTAACAACCCTAACAACTCTAACCCACCACTCTTCAAATCCGTCCTCCACCCCAACCCACCCCCTAACCCATGCGACCTCCCTGACTTCCCTCCCTCCTTCGACCCCCCATCCGAATTCACCGACATGTACCCGAACCAGACACCAATCCCCTACGCCAACGCCTACACCATGGACCACCTGGTCAGCGAAACCCCCAATTGGGCCTCCACCAACGGCTTCGATTTCATCGAGGAGCTCATCCGAGCCGCCGAATGCTTCGACACCAACCAGCTCCACGTGGCCCACGTGATATTGGAGCGGCTCAACCAACGCCTCCGCTCCCCCTCGGGTAAACCGCTCCACCGGGCCGCCTTCTACTTCAAGGAGGCTCTCCAGAACCTTCTATCCGGTTCGAACCGGACCCAGAGGCTCTCCTCCCTCGTGGAGATCGTTCACTGCATCAGGACCTTCAAGGCCTTCTCCGGAATCTCCCCGATCCCGATGTTCTCCATCTTCACCACCAACCAGGCACTCCTCGAAGCGCTCCACAATTCCTCCTTCATGCACGTCGTCGATTTCGACATCGGGCTCGGCATCCAGTACGCTTCGCTCATGAAGGAGATCGCCGAGAAGGCCGACTCCGTGAAGCTCAGCTCGCCGCTGCTGCGAATCACCGCCGTCGTTCCGGAGGAGTACGCCGTCGAGAGCGCGCTGATCCGGGAGAATCTCAGCCAATTCGCGCACGAGCTCAGGATCCGGGTCCAGGTCGAGTTCGTGCTGCTCAGGACCTTCGAGACGCTGTCGTTCAAGGCCGTGAAGTTCGTCGACGGCGAGAAGACCGCTGTCCTGCTCTCGCCGGCGATTTTCAACCGCCTCGGATCAGCCGGGAACACAGCGGCGTTCCTGGCCGACGTGAGGAGGGTTTCGCCTAGCGTGGTGGTATTTGTGGACGGGGAGGGGTGGGCGGAGGCGGCGGCCGCGGCGTCGTTCCGGCGCGGCGTGGTGAGCAGCCTGGAGTTCTATTCGATGATGCTGGAGTCGCTGGACGCTTCGATGGTCGGAGGAGGAGGGGGAGGGGATTGGGTGAGGAGGATCGAGATGCTGCTGCTGCGGCCGAAGATACTGGCGGCGGTGGAGGGCGCGGGACGGCGGGTTCCACCGTGGAGGGATGCGTTTTACAGCGCCGGGATGAGGCCGGTTCAGTTGAGCCAGTTTGCTGATTTTCAAGCGGAGTGCTTGTTGGCGAAGGTGCAAATCAGAGGCTTCCACGTGGCGAAACGCCAGGCTGAGCTGGTGCTCTTCTGGCACGAAAGGGCCATGGTTGCCACGTCAGCTTGGCGCTGTTAGAATAGGGTTGTTGTAAAACGGAAATCCGTTATTGGGGTAATATAGTCATGATAATGATCTTAATAACAACAATAATATAGGGATAATTAGGTTCCAATTACTTCCAACTTGCAAGGGTGTAGTTTTAATTATAGTTACTGATGGAAAATCAAGGTGTTTGGGAAAAAGAAAAAAAAAAAGGAAAACAAAGATTGTGAATTAGAGAAACTTGTATTTTTTCTCACCATTTTGTACTTTTGTAGTTTAATTTGGGGGGGGGGGCTTTTCTTTTGTTGAGAAGATAAGAGTCTGTTGCATTATGCTTCAGTTCAGTGCCATTGTTATCTTAATGAACTTTGCTGGTTTTCCAAATAGTTATGGAGTATTTTTGCTGCAAAAGTGAGAAATCAAATGTTTATAGAATGAACGATCACTAGCATATTCAGTCTGGAATAAGTGAATAACAACAGTTCGTCATCCATCTTTTTAATTGTACCCTTCTTTTTTATTATTTCCTCCCATCACTTCATGTTTTTCTCGTTTTGTTATTAGCGGTATGAAATATGTTCTCTTCTCAGGACCTAACTGCCACGGTTGTTTGACTTTGACGAGACATGATCACATGAAGAAGATATATGTCTGGGCAAGAACATTCTGTAGCACCTCGATCAGGTGAGAAGCATCTACAGAAAGCAAGGCATATATCTCTGCTGCTAGCATACCAATTTGATGCTACTTGAGTGTTTTGACACAATTATGATATGAATAATAATGTAACGTGTCATAATGAATTCTGTAGATACAACTTTATACCACTGGTAAAGTAGTAACGATCATGTTTTTTTACCTCTTTAATACATAGAAGTTTAAAGGGAGAAATTGAAACCCTATCATTGGTAAAATCTATTCCAATGAACTTTTAACTCATTTCACGTTTTATCTATCTGAATTTAACAAATATCATTTTATTATTCTTTTTGGGGAAATTTCAATATGAATACGGCTAACGTGATTTCATATGACATTTTGAACAGAAAATAATACGATCTAATCCATACATCTCTTTAAACTTTACAAAAATAACGGGAAAGGGATGCAGGAAGTAACAGTAAATAAAGTATTAAAAATGTTATAAGGATGAACAATATTTACCAAGTGCAGTATATTTTCTAGTCCAAATTGAAGTGACGTAATTCGTCATATTGAGCTTAGAACTTACTGAGAAGTTGAATGACAACGAACTATTTGTTTAATATTGGGTGCAGTGTGTGAAAACATTTCTTCCTTAGCAGAGAGAGATGTCATTATTTGAGTTTATCTATACGTGAAAGAAAAAAAAAAAAAAGAGATTTCAATTTTCAATTTTCAGTTTATTTTCAATTTTATTGTTTCTTAATTTTCTTTTACAAAATTTCAAAAAACAAGAGATAATTTAAAAATAAGAAATAAAAATTCAAACCAAACATAATCTTATTACGATAAATATGTTTTTTTTTTCCTCGAAGCTAAATATATTTTTGACACATTATATTAAGAGAGTAGTAAATTACGAGTTATCACGACAAATGTCTGAATGACTCATAAAGGGGGGAAAAAAAAAACCATGCCTTATGGCGTTGAGGCTTGGCGGCGAAGTGTGTTAATTTGTTGGGGTAGAGCCTATTCTAAAGATCTTTTTCTTAGGCCCGAAGCAAGTTCGGTCTGCTTTTTTTGTGTGGCCCGAATTCACGGTGTCTGGAAATTGACAGGGAGAAAGGGGAATGGTGTGTTCGGAATTGGAATGGCTCTTGTCGCTTCAAACTTAACAGGCGAGGTCAGCACCCTCCTCCTTCTCGCTTCTTATTCATATTCGCCTAGGGTTTTGATCTGCATCCAACTTTTTAATTTCAAAAAAAATTCTACATCTGTATACTTGTTTGTCTTGATTGAAATTAAAACCCTGAATTCACACTACTTGCTAACACCTCATAACTTTGCATCATGATAAGTATTAGGTTTGGAAATTATCCTCATCTCATCGATTGACGGTTGCAGGTTGGACTCCGTTTGCTTCTCTGCCCTCTTGGTTCCAACGTTGTGATTCGCACTGCCTGGTAGGTCACCTATTTTCGTTTCGCTATTACCATTTCTTATCTTCTTGAACCGTGATTTCGTTGAAAATTGTTATTTAACTGTTCGATTTCTGTTTTTTTTATTTAATTTTATTTTAGTTGTTCAGTGGGAATTGCTTTGCCTGTGTACACCACATTCAAGGCGATAGAAAGTAGAGATCAAAATGCTCAGCGTAGGTGTCTTCTCTACTGGGCAGGTAGGAAGGAATTCACCTTACCCCTTTTTCATTTTATTTTATTTTTGTGTATCTTTCCATCGTCACCTCCCCCAAAAATACAGACAGAGAGATAGGTGAAATGTAGAAGCTCTGGTAATTGACTAACCTTATTCTATCGATGGTGTGACTATCTGGCATGGCTTTGTTATTTTAATGCAGGAGTACCTACCTGGTGTTACTACATTGCCAAAGTGTTTTGAGTTGTGCATTGTCAGACATAAAATTGTAGTATTGTAGTATATTCTTCCCTGCTTGGTGACAATAAAACAACCGAGGAGCCATCTCATGGAAATATTGCTTAGCACGATGAATGAGTTGTTTATAATCTTGCCAAATTATTCTTTAGTTTTGCAGATAATGTTGATGCTTTTATTTGAGAGAGACTCGACTTGATCAAATTAGTAATCTCTTAATATTTATTTGATTGAGTTTCTTCTTTATTTATTCTGTTGGTATTGCATTTTGCCACATGGCGAGATTAATAGAATTTATTTGTTCTCCACTTTTTATGCGTCCTTGTGTACTCCTGAGTACATGTGACTGGGCTGTCGAAAAACATTTGAACCGAGTATCTTGAATTTTTTTATGACAACAATTAAGTAGCCAAATATGATACTTTGAATTCAAAGCCTAGCATTAGTGTCTAAACATAGCCAACAGGTTATGTTATGTTAATATATTTTTTCTCCACTTTTTATATCTGCAGCTTTTGGTTCATTCAGCCTCGTTGAAGTATTCACGGACAAGCTTATTTCTTGGTATAGTTTTCCCCCCCACTCCATTTAGTATAAATTTATTGGCACAGTTTGATCTCATCCTAATCCATTAAGTTGGTTGTTTCCATTGAATTTTTCAAAGGTCTACCTTCTGTTCACAAAAAATGATATGCTACCTTCTTGTCAACTAGATTCTATATCTTTTATTTTATTTGTTTAATTGTTTGGAGGTATCCTCATTCATTTATTTTCCAATTTGATACTAATTGCATCTCTCATCTAGATTATTAGCTTCATGGGACTTATGTTGGATTAAATCATTTGTAATTTTTAATACTTTTGCAGGTTTCCTATGTACTACCACCTGAAGTTTGCCTTTCTTGTTTGGCTTCAACTTCCATCTACCAATGTAAGTTCTATGTAGCCATAATTAGGTTGTATATAATTTAACCCATTTGTAACTGATTTTTTTTTTTTTCGTAGGCTGCTATCTTATGTCCCCCTGTTTCCTCTTTGTTTAGCTGTTATTTCCCATTATTACCCTTTTTGTGTCTTCATTTTTTTTCCTGTTATGTTGATTTGGTTACCCCATGTCTCTGGAATTCAAAAAAATCAGTTCACCAGATGTTTGATGAGTATGTTAATTTCTTTGCTTAAGTTCAAATTTTCATCATTTTCTTCTGCTTGATATGTGTCTCGAGACGAATGTAAGTATTATGATGGATTAAAATCTTTTGTCCAGGTTTCCTATTCCATTTCTTGTCCACTCAATTAAAATCTGCCATTTGTAAATATCATGGGTATTTTTAAACATGTTAATTTTAAAAAAAATCACGAGTGATGTCATTATTATACGTGTCGACATGAAACAGTATAGGAAATCCGGACAGAGGATTTCAATCCGTATTATGGTTTGGAAAATGCCATATGGTACTAAATCGTCGGGTTGTGTGGATTTGTGAAGAGAAGTTTTGATTTGACACTACATAGATCTAGATGTAAATCCATTTGAATTTTAGATTTAGTATATGTAAGTTTTCAAAATTTGACCAAAAAAATAGAAGTTCAAATGCTGACATGAGTAATAGCTGATAAGTACTGTAGTTAGATAAAGCTCTGGTAACCATGCAGTCAATTAACATTTTCACAGCATGGAAGAACAACTAGTGTGCATCTTGCAATATTCTTGTGGTTTACTGGTTTTAAGTTGATCCCCAGTTTTTGATATATTTTTTCTCTTTAAACCCTCCAGAAAATTTCTCCTTTTTCAGTAATTGACATTTTTCTTTATCCTTCTCTCTTAATATTTAGCATTTTGTTCCTGTATTTATAGCACTATCTTGTCTTCTATGTTTAAGACAGTCTATCGTTGAATGCCTCTTTAATATACCTCTACTCCGTTCGAATTACTGATAATCAAGCTTTCAAACAGGGAGCAAAACTGTTATATGCAAAGCAATTGCGGCCCTTTTTGTTAAGGCATCAAGCGAAATTTGATCAAACTTTAGGCCATGCATATTGTGAAGTGGTACGTTCCATACGTTGCTATAACTTTAAGAAGTTGAACCTCGAGCTCCCATTAAAGACGGTGATCCTGGGAAAAACCTTGTAGCTTGTTTATATTAATTGGTTTGAATCTGCCAAGAGCGCAGTACGAATCTTTGCAGGATCCTCTTTCAAATGTATTGTTAATTTAACGGAAACTGCATTTACAGTGGAATTTTTCTTGTTATGCTTGCAGATCAAACTTGTGAGTTCACATCAAGCGGAGATCCAGTTTGTTAGGAGCATGGTAGGAAAGATAACTGGTTCAGGTGAATCATTATGCTTCATTGCTTTGAAATAATAGCTCCTCATTAAATAAATGAATTACTAAACTGCAAATTTTATTTCGCTATCTGGATCAGCGGATCAAATGTTGAGGGGCCGCGCTGCTGAACCAAGCCAGCTTAATCAAGCTGAAAATCCTGCGGCACCCTCTGATGCTGATTCTGATCAAAACAATGATAATAGCTGATCAACCAAAGGGCTTCTGTGACCGGATAGACTTGCTGCAGAACAGCATCAATCGTTATATTGCTTACTACCTAGTTTTAAAATGTTCCTGGAATCCTATTTAATTTGAAAAAACCTGAGGCTCTCTCCATAGCATTTGATAAATTTTCTTACGTTTGCTTCTTTTGCATAGATCTGAAGCTGTCAATATTGTGGTGAAGAACTGTCGGCTGCCTAAACAATCTTCATACTCCTCCATCCACTTTATATTCACTTATTAAGTTTTTAATAAATATCTTGTATAGTGGCATTCGTTGCACATTTTTATTCACGACATCACACATAAAGTAGATAATCATCGGGTTCTACGTAAAAATTCATCGATCTCGAAATATGACAAGTTCAAAGCTTTTTTTTTTTAATTATTATTATTATTATTATTATTATTTAGGTTCATAAGCTATGCTCTTAATGTTGCAGTAGTAATTAACATTATCCTCTAATATAGGCCATCATTTCCTCTAAAAGGTTGTCTTTGTTCTTGATGGAAGGGATGCAAACTCCTTACCAAGAAGTGTAAATTGTTTCACTTGTCTAAGTTCAAACGTGAGAAGCGCACGTAAATATGACAAGGAAAACAGCAAGTGTGACATGTAAAACTTGGTAACCGACATCTCATGCAAGAACCCCATACACTTTCAATCAGATCAAATATAAATATAGGAGAACGAACACGTGGTTCCAGAGTCACACACGGTGCTCGAAAATTGAAGTGGCATCTTCTTGACATCAGTTTGCAAAACTAGATTCTCAGCACAAATGCTCAATTTGCCTAACATTATCTTTCTACTCTTGGCGTCAGCACGGATGAATATTACAACAATAAATGGACGTGTATAACGTCCGGGGAATTACAATTGAGGGTTAATGGTATAAATTAGTAAACAAACAAAAAAGATTATATTCTATGTTCATTTAAGAAACGAGGAGGCCATTGATTAAAAAAAATTCCAGCAGCAAATTCGTCTCTTCCTTCTCTGAGGTCAACCAAATCTCGGGATTGAATCTGATTTATTCAAGGTTAGCAACTGCATCTGGCCCACATAACCGTTCCAACTCTTCCTGTTGATACAGTTTGACGTTGTAACATGACATTATCTATGCAAATAGAATATATAAAAGGGGATACCATTTTGTAACAGTCATTCAGTGTCCAATTTTTTTCCTTCATTCCTCACCCTTACGTAAGTTAAGGTTATCTTCAACTTTTGTTTACAGCTTTCTTCATCCATATCACACTCAAACTACGTTACCCAGGACATTATGGCATTGTTGCAATTGCATAATACGGCGCTTGTGTTTGGTGAAGCAGGGACGGATAGAAGGGGGTTTTCAGGGTCGCGAGTAGAGTAGAGTAGATTTCATATGTAATATAAACTATTAACTTTTTAATCATTCTCTCTGCTAGAATATGTCACTATCTAGTGTTAACAAATATAACTAACTTGACAGCTAAGCTAACAAACTCAACTAACAAAACTGTCATTACTTGCGCAGCATTAAGCAAGTAATGCTGTAAATCCATTAACTCTTCTTTACTTGTGATACTTTCTACTCCTAATAACTTCAATTTTTTCTTGTTTTACTTGTTCAAATTTTAACTAACTAAAATACTCATCACACCTTACAGGCTTTTTATAAGTTTTACTCTTATTTTAACTTTTCGTTCCTTTATATTCAATTATAAAAATTTAATGACAAATTTAACTACAATAAATTATAAAGTATTTATCTTTATTTGAACTCATGGAGAAAAATATAGAAAATTGTTACAAGTATCAGTGTGAATTAGTTGAACCATTTTATCTTATTAACTCCACTAAGCATCACGCAAACTTAACATTATTAAATTGATGTTATGTCAATTTCTGAGTTATATGTACCAATTGTTTATAAGAATAATTTATAATATTTTTTAATCTTTTGTTTTATTTATTTGATATTGAATCTTTTCATTTCAAATGTTACTATTAATAGAAATTTTTTCAAGTATGAATAATGTAAAAAAGTAAAATAAAAAATAAAATAAAAATGTTTTGTTTTTGTTACTAGTCATTTGACTAATAAAATAAGAGGATTATTAAAAAAAATTGACAACGAAAATTTTTATATTGACGAATTTTATAATTCAAAAAAAAAATTCTTTCTGTATATCAATATATATATATATATATATATATATATATATTATACTACTAATTTAATTACACTATGTAAATTTTGTCTCCCCTTTGTACATTTTCTGGATCCGTCGTCCTACAATGAAGGAAGAATAGGAAATTTACCTTGATAGAATTATTTTCGGCGGTGAGCTTCTCGCATTCTTCAGATACTCTCTGAAGCTCTTCTCGCAGAGTTCGGTTCTCGTTTCCCAGCGACTCCACCCTCTTTTGTAACTCTTCACACTCAGCCTGGTTGGAAAAAGAAATGCGGAAAATAAAAAAGAAAAAAAAAAGAGATTATTAGATAAGCTTTACGAAAGGGAGCATGATGTAGTAGAAGTCGAAACTCTGAAGTACCTGTTTCCGTAGCCTTGACCTCCTAGCCGACTCTCTGTTAGACTGTTTCCTCTTCTGTCTTTTCAGCTCACGTTCGTCCTATACAAAATAGAATGCACAGACTTGCAACATTATAGATATCTATCTTTGGGAACTATGAGTAAGATTGACGGTAAAAGAAAAATAGGAAAATGTTTTTAAGGTCAATAAAAATAAGCATAAATATTATAAAATGTTAACTACAAAATAAACACACGCCCCAAACTATTTGTAAGAAAAACTACTGTGGAATCTTACTTGTACCCACGGTTCACCAAGCGCAACTTCACGTCCCATTATGGTTGGAGGAGCAACGGTTCCTGAGGCGGCAGTTTGATTGTGTCTCAGTTTTGAAGCCTTGGCGCCACCTGCGGAAGACGAATTCCACAAATCCATTCCAATGCTAAGATTAGTTGCTGACGTTGACGCAGCAGCCTTTCCGGATGCTGAAGACTGAGAAGCTGCAGCACCAGAATTGTTCTGTGCATTGGCTCCTGAAAACGTTCACAATTAAAACAGAAAAATTGTTCCAGCAACAATGTAAAAGGAAAGAAAGACAAACATGCAGAAGGTTGCTGCATAATACCATCGACAAGAATTTGGTCAAAGCTCCCCTTCTTGTGTGTAGCCAATTCCTACAAAGAAATAGAATCCCATGAGATTGCGGGAAACAGAAAGCTAAAAAGATCAACTTGAAGTCAGAGAGAGAGAACTAAGCGTAAAATATGAACATGCAGAGTATATTTTAGGAACTTCATTGTTATTATTTACCTGTTGATTAGTATTCTCATCACTAGCATCTGATGAACCCTCGGAACCACTTTCACCACTGTTGACGAAATTTCTTTGGTGAAAAATCCATATTAAGCAAGCAAACTGAGAAGAAAGAAATCTCGAAAATATCTAAAATTAACAAGTGGCTTGCCAAACCTTTGTGAGATGCCATCATTTCCTGACCCTGAACCTGCCTTTCCATTATCCCCTGCCTTGCCATTTTCTCCTGCTTTGGAACCGTTATTTGCCGAAGCCCCCTTCGAATTTTTGGCCGAAGTACGACCTTTTCCGTCAGGTCCCTTGCCTACAAACTCTGTAACATGCTGTGTGGCACTTGGAGTCTACCAAAATGATCGGAAAGACAAAAAGAACAAAAAGCCAATATTATTAATTAAATTCCAAGCTGAAACAGACCTAGCAAATAAAATTCCCCAGCACCATGTGAATTCATCTTGTATAAGTAAATATTTCAAATAATTCACACTTTTCTGTACAGGGATTGAGAGGTAAAGGGAACTGAGTGAGCAATGGGGATACCGTTGCTATGCTAGGATGAGCATAGACGCTTCCAGGAGGATACATAGCCGGATATGGAACAGGAGTGCCATATGGCGGAATTAGAGGATGCTGAAGAAATAAAAAAATAAAAAAAAATTGTAATGAGAACATTCTAGGATGTAAAATGTGCTAGCTCATATTCCAAACGAAACACGATACAACTACCTGGCTTCCCCACAGATAGGGATGGGGAGTTGGAGAAGCAACAGTTGAGGCGAAAAAAGGAGGTGGAGTAGCTCCAGGAGCATAATAAGCCTAAATTCAAATCCAATATGTTAGCTACTATCATTATTTATCTATACAGGAGTTTTCGCAAATACAAAAAAAGCCGCGATTACACAAGTCTAATATCCCATCGTCCACCAACCTGCATGGAGCTAGACCAATCAGGATATGCAGGTGCCACTGGTATCTCCTGTTAATAGTTAACAAGAAATGATAATGACATAGGTGCAATGACCAAAAGATGAAGAAAACAAGTAAAAGGAGATAGTAAAAAAAGAACCTGAGTCGAAGAAGGTGGTTTAGAAGGTTTAGCTGCGGTTTCCTCCCCAGTTCCCATCAAGATCAGTTCAGAAAAACCTTCCCTTTCAGTACCACCAAACCAAACACGACTTATGTTCAGAACAAGTTCTTACGATAACCCTTTAAGTCACTCTCTATCACCTTGAACAAGCACACGTGTCAGAAAACATGCACTGAATAAATAAATACAATATCACATTTCACTAATTCAATTTTGTAATTTTATAACGACTTTGTTCAGATGTGTGGTGCAAATAAACGTCCTAGCTTTGGCAATCTTAGATGAAGCAATATCACGATTGTATTAGAAGAAAATTTTAAGGTGCCTAGTTAGCAATATTGTTGTATGTTCAATTAAAAACAAAATCCATTACACATTCGACTTCCCATCACATACATTTAGCTTAAACTTGGCTATGGAAAAACTCAAAATACAGATATAATTTGAGTATTTAGATACAACACCTTTAAAAGTCAGCATTAGTTCACCTTACCTGATAATTTTTAATTGGTAAATATGTTGACTAGTCAATGCAAGAATCTCTCCTCTCAGAGGTAACACTAACAGGAGTGATATTTAATAACTCTTAACTTAACCATTATATATATACCTGGCACATATGAAGATAAAGTATCATAAGTAACAGTGATGACTCGTGAAACTGCCTAAATACATTGCTCTCATCCTGTTGTTACTGTTTTTTGGACCATTATAATTTTCTAAGGCATAAGTGATTTGATTTGACGACAAATACCGCGTAGAAAAAATAAAACACGTGAATATTTCATTTTCATCAAGGTGAACTAAAATAATTAGTTAATATCCTTGTCAGTTTTCTCAATTCCCTGTCAAAATTAGTTTTTTCTCCTCCACCTTTCACCTTCTTATCCACAAGCTGATGCTAGTATTTTCAATTTTAATTTTACTTTGATTAGATCAGCGAAACAAACCAAATCCCGTTTTAGTATCCCTATGCTATGTCATAGATGAACCGCGGCGAATTGGTTGGTGCTACAGTTTGTAACAAACAAACAAACATAGTAACAATTATAGGTGCTACAATCTCTCTCTCTCTCTCTCTTATTTTTTTTTCTCTCTTACTTTTCAGAATTAAAATGGAAACTACGGAATTGAATTGTTACTAATTAACAAATTTAGCAAGCAGGGCAGACGAGAAATCTTGTGTGAGATGGGAGAACTTGAAGAAAAACATAATTTCATTTCAATCAAAGAATAATAAAAATAATAAAATATAAAACAAAGGCTCCAACATCACTATCACAAAAATAAATATAATTAGTAATTTGCAGCAAAATCAAGGGGGAGAGAGAGGGAGGGCTACCTGTTTCCATGGCGTGAAGAAAGGAGGAGAAAACTGTGAGCTGGAAGCCCAATTAAGCCTGTAATACTTTAACTATACTCTCTAATACTAATGCTATGACGGTTCTGTTTTGTTTAGAGTTTCTGTTGTAACTTTTGTTGGTACGGTATAACAAACAAAGACTACAGAAAAGAGGAGAGAGAGAGAGAGAGAGAGTATGTGGAAGGGTTTGTGTGAGTAGTGGTGCAACAGAATGGAATGGGATGGGAGAAGGAAGGAGAGAAGGGGGCTTTGAAAGTTGAAAGACACTCAGATTGAAGTTGAAGGAAGCGAAGGAGTGTAGTGTGGTGTGGGTGGGTTTGTTTGTTGGTTGGGTTTAGGGCTTTCGGGGCTGACACGTGCGACAAAGAGGAATACAGCTGTCCCTGCCTTACTGGATTAGCTTTCCTTCTTTTCAACTTACACTTACACCCCTGCCTCACTCACTCCCTCACTCATCACGCCTCTCACAATATCCTTTTATTATATATATTAAAATAATGAAAATGAGTCATTTTATTTTATTGTGGGTTTCGTAGAAAATAAATATATTCTTTCTTTTTATTTTTATTTTAAATAAGTAGACTACTTATAAAATTGTTAAGTCAGACAAAGAAGCTCAAAATAGATACTCAACAAATATATCAAAAGACATGGAGTAGAGGTGTCGACACTATTAAAGGTATCCACAAGAGGCATGGTGCGGAAACAAAACACCTCACTCCTACTCCACCCACACTCAACAACAAGAAGCAAACAGAGTCTTGTTAAATCACTTTTTAAGAAAAATTTAGTGGGATTAACTCTTTTTTAAGAGAAAAGAATACCTTGCATGAATCTAATTAAGGGCCCAAGGGAAAAAAAAACAAAGCAAAAAAAAAAACAAAAAAATAATACCAAAAAAAAATTACAGTTGATTGTTTATTTTTTAGAGTTTTAAAATATTTCTTTATTTATAATATTTATATGTAATTTTTTTTCATTCATATTCTTAAATATAATGAAATATTTATTAATATGGTAAACATAAAGAATGTAATAATTATATTAAAATAAAAATTAATTTTTTATATAAAAATAATTTTATCAATCTATATTATTTTGTGTATTTATTAAAAAAAATTATTTTAATATATGTAGTATTTAATTTTGAATGATTAAAATTATTCAAAGAGAATATATTTTTATTGTATGTGGAGGTGGGGGGAGGAGACAACGAGAAAATAATGCATTAAACTTGTATTAATAAAAATTTGTCGTCCTCGCTATGGCGTTTCTGGATAGGATAACATTAATTATTATTATTATTATATTTATTCATTTATTTCCCTTCTTTTCTCATTACTATGTTATTACTACATTGCCATTTTCAATTGCCTTGTCAGTTGCCACGCACGCACCCTCTCTCTTTCTGATCCTGTGTAGAAAAAATTAACATGTGTTGATAGATTGTCAACTACGATCATCTTCAGACTATTTATAAAATGATATTATTTCAATTCCAAATGATAATTCATAGTAGGTGCTGAAATATATCTCTACAAGTTACAAAAAGGGCAGAATTCTAATCTAAATTCTACGAACAATTGATTTTTTTTCTTATCCGATATTTTGACTACGGTTTCCACTCATTGTTGGCTACTTTGCCTCTTGTCGGCCACACACCAAAGCAAATTTTGACCAAGGTATGAATAAAAACTAGGGGTGAAGGCGAGCCACCGAACTTGATGAATTGGTCCAACTAATTCAGTAAAATATGTGAGCTTTTACTGTATCTAAATAATACAATATGAATTTAGGTACAAAATAAATAAACATACTCAAGATATTTTTCCTAAGAATAGTTGATGAGGTGATGAACTCAATAAAGAATATTTTGGTCTTAAACCCCATAAATATAGTTTTTGGCAATGAACCCAAAGTTAGATATGTAAAATTGGGCCAAAGCCCGATAGACATAACTGTTCTCTCTGTATCCATGATCTCACACCAATAGGCCCAGCTTATAACATTGGGCTGGATGTACCGTTCTGAGACTCACACTCCTGGGTTTGGGCCGGCCCAGTGCGTAAGTACAGATATCAAGTTCTTCAATCTTTCGAAAAAACAAAATTCTTCAATCTCAGATATGCTAACTTCTTTGGGAAAAATGGCAAGCGCCGCATCCTTGAAGTGAGGATACATAAAGATCTGAACGAGCAGCATTTTATTTGGAATATATATATNAAGGAACATAGAGTGGTAAGTCTTAACATACCTTTGAAAGGGACTCAAACCAATGGCAACCTTCCTTTGATACTTGTCATGGGATAATGTGACAAGATCAACGAACTAAAGACACTTGTATTTGTGCTGACAGGAGGTTGTAATATAACTCTAAAAGGAGAGCAGTCCACTAAGCATGCTCAAAATTGTAGGCTCAAGACTTGAGATTCGGCTTGGCCGAACCTGACCAAGATAGAAATGACACACTCTGTTAGACGTCCCTAATGGACCGAGTAACCAACTTCTAAGATAAGTAGAGAAAGGCAACCTTCGAGACAAAGGGAACAACCATTTGAGTTTTCCATAATTTTATCTCAAACAAGTTGATCTAACTCAATTATAAAAATGCATTGACCTAAGGTTACTAAGTATCAATCATTCTAATCTTAGAATACTCACATAATGTTTGTGCTTACTTGAACGTAAGAGTGCTTTGCAGGTATATCCTGTCGCCTCCACTCGCACAAATAACCTAACTATTGTGTTCAAATAACCTCGCTGCTAACTTGAATTACTCTAGAACAAAACTATTTGTTGGATTAAACACTTACCATTAGACTAAAGATGTGATTGATTGAGGGGTAAAAGTTTTTCGTGAATCAAATTAATGTCACTTTTACCACCTCATTCATACCCATCTTAAAAGTTATAGTTTATAAAAATAGAACAACTTTATTTCCTCGTAATATCATCAACACGTACGACTACTTTCCACTAATTTAGAAGTTTACCAATATATTAAGGATTAAGGCATAAAGCATTCTTACCTGTACATACTTCATGGACCTCAAGCAGGGGATACTCTCACTCAAATAGTGTGAAAAACACAATTATTTTTTTAAAATCTATTCCATCCCCCAAGATATTCAAGATTGATGTATAAAGAACATGTCAATGGCAAACACCACCAAACACAGAACAGTCCATGCTTCGCATGGTACAATTTTTACATATGCTCAACCATATTATAAAGAGATTGAAAAACTTTAACTATTCGTAAACTTTTTTAAATCAAAACATAAACTTATCCAAACACCACACTAGTGACTTGCTAGCTGTAGCTATAGCCAAGTATGGAAGTCAAATTTCTATGGACAAATAAATCAATTATAGGGGGAGACCAAAAAGAAAAGGTTCCAATCCGTTATGTCTGATGACCAAAGACTTTGTCTATGTTCAAAGCATCAAGCCCCCTACCACCCACATCTCATGCTCATGGGAATATTAGGCTGCATATTCTTTGTGCCTCTTCCCTTATCTTTTGTCTTTTTCCTTGAACCAAGTGTTTTTTCGGGCGCACACTAAAACAAAAATGATTCCAATTCCACTAATAACTTAAAATTTTGAAAGTAGAAAAATTAAAGCAGCCATCTATATTGCACTATAAACTGGCCACGCTTTCATGATGCTAGTGAAAATGGCAAAATAAGTAATCGTAGCGACATTTATAGCATTGATGTTTGATGTTCAGATAAGCATGTATCGTTTCTAAATCTTATCTTCAGAGCAGGATCGAATTATTTTCAAGAGTTTTTTGTTTTTTTTATCATTATGGATTATTTTCAAGATGATTTAGCATTACAGCCAGAATATGGCATCAATGTGTTCACATATATGATACTAGGTTAGAAACAAATGCAAAGTCAATACGAAATTCCATATTAGTGCGTTACCAAAAAATAAACATGAAGAATCTATTTTGTAGTTGCCAAAAATAAAACAGAGATGAGGTGACCCGGTTGGATAGGATTCAATGTCACTACTATAGAGCCCAAGTACTTATCTAAAGTTTGATTTTATTCTTCAATTTTATATATAGGCATAAGAAAATGAAAGCATCGATCATTGGTGAACTCAATTATTATAATTTTGCCAAAGAAACACACGGCACAAACTATTTCTTCATATTGATGACATAAGTTAATATTGTGCTACAAACAAAGATACTGTCATCGGTCAAATTGCAAATTATTATGTTAATAGATACTTTCCAAATCATAGTCAAATTACACACACTAGCTAGCTAGTACCATTAATTAATTAATATACATATTAGATTATAATATTTCACATTATCTACAAAATCCCTTCTTTCTTTCTTTTTTCATTTTTTGCTTTTGGGTTGGTTCACATGTACACATTAGTCCACTCCATGCTGTTGATGTAATGGGTTTGATCAGGGACGTAAAACACAGCATGGTCATAATCGTCCACTTCAAATTCTCCAAGAAATGGTGGGTCCACAGCTTCCATTGACTGTGACTGCTGTGACATTGAAGAACTGGAGCTGTTGCTTGGAATCACTCTCTCTTGTAGCCGCTGAATCTCTTTCTTTGCCTCCAAAAGCTGCTCCTCCAGCTTCAACACCTGCCAATCAAAATGGTGCCATGGCACGACTTAGTTATTATCCAACCAAGACCAAAAGATAAAGGTTTAGAAAGTAACATGAGAATATATATATATATATATATATATATATATATATATATATTCTCAGTTTAATCATAATCATGCGCTTGAAATTCTTTTATACTCCGAGTAAATTATTATTTACTCCATAATACAATCTGGAGCATGAGAAGTTTCTTCCGGTGAGAATAAAAGAATAACTTATATAGTGGATGGTAGAGGTATCTTATTAGACACTAATATGGTGTGGTTCACGTGGGAAGCGCATGTGGTCACGTGGCTTCTTCTTTGTAATTGGGCCTTGAGCCCGGCCCAACACAAAGCTATCTTTTATAATATTGTACAGAGTTTTTTTTTTTTTAAAAAAACCATAAGTATTTTTACAATTCTGTTTTAGTTAGATATAACTTTTTGAGTGACAAAGTTCTCTCTTCTTAAATTTAACATAGTTACCTGCTTAAAATTTTAGAATAACCTCTGCCCGCTTATCTACGTATTCGTCGGTATATGGTACGGAGTTTATGGAAGAACAGGAAGAAACAGTGCCTTTTGTTGTCTACTAAGGTGGCAATTTCCTGTTCCTTGTTAGTGACTGCTTCTTTTTGAAACATTTTTCCCCCATAACTTATCATCATGTGGCCAAGAACTAAGGAGGAAAGACTTGGATAATTCTTCGAGCCCAGAGCTCGCATACACGTTATACGGTGGTGGGTCTCAATTTCCGCATTCTTTTAGTTTTGGGTATTATATGGAAATTAAATACAAATATTAAAAAATTAAAGTAAGAAAAAAAATATTTTTCACTGTCTAACATATAGTTTGAAAAAAAAGAGAAACAATTCTATTTTATTTTCTCATTGTTGGACTTGGGGTTGCTTTTTACCCTGAAGAACCGGATGCATGCGAGGCGTGGTTCTCTCTTTCAACATTTACTCGATTAAATTACACACAGAGCTTTTCTTAAGCAAAATTTAAAAAGTAACTACTTGTAGAGAGAGCTAAAGGGACATTAGAGAATAAAATATCAAGGCCACCATAGAAGAAACCCATGTCGGTCACATCACATGCTAACCCAAAATTGACGTTACTTTCATGAGCGTAAAAGATTAAAAAAAAAAAAATACAATTTCTCGTGTTGAGTGTAAACGTGTTTGTGTGGCTTACAAACTAGAAAGGATGCTAATTTGACGACTCAATTTAATAATTTTAAAGTAGTTATATTCACAAAAATGGGAAATTTGTGATAAATTTTATTATAATAAATTCCATATTTTTATAAATATAAATATTTAATAATTATTAAATTAAATTGTGATAATATCATTAATTTCCTAGATAGAGGAAACGATAAACTCACTTGCGCTTTGGGTTTGTCGATCCCAGAGCACTAAAACATAATTAACTCATAGTACTAGTTTAGTGTACTGTCATAATTTTTCTTCCCCAAAATGAAGTCGAAATTCAAACAATAAAAAGAAAAAAACTAGTGTTAATTACCTCGGTTTCCAGGCGGCATTTCTCGAGGGTGGTGGCTTCGTGTGATTTTTTAAGGCTAGAGTATTCTTCCTCCAACTTCTTGTTCTTCCAACGAGCTCTTCGGTTCTGAAACCACACCGCGACTTGCCTCGGGTCCAGACCAAGCTCCGAAGCTAGCTTGTCCTTCCTTTCGGACTCCAGTTTGTGTTCGTTTCCGAAATTGAGCTCCAGCATTTGCACCTGCTCGTCACTCAGCTTCCTCTTCTTGTTGGCCTGATCGCCGCAACCGTTTTCTCCTCCTTTGCTCTTTCTGTTACGTCTCCTTCTCGGCTTCTTACTCTCCCCTGACAAAAATACTTACATATGATGAGATGCGCCATGTTTAATTTACTTTTATTTATCTTCTCTTCGATTTTGATCAATAAAACCAACAAATAAATAAATCAAGGTCTTTGTCCTTCTCGCAAGTTTTTAATGAGACTGGCTGAGCATTGTTCACTCTTACTATGTGGTGGATGAGTCTCTCTCACACACACACACATATATATGGTGTAATACTTTGCCCGATTTTGGGCTGAATCATGAATGGAGAAGCAAAAAAAAAAAAAAAATCAAATTAACATTTTGAGCGTGGATGGTTGGTTACGTACCTTGTGGAGCAATTATTTGAGTGTATGCACCGGCGGGGTATAGCTGTGAGATGAGCATCATGTGGTCTTCGATTGGTCGATGATTCATGACAGTGTGTATGTGTGTATCTCTCTCTCTCTTTTTCTTTCTAGCTAGATAGATCACTCTCTCTCTCTCTCTCTCTCTCTCTCTCTCTCTATTCTCTCTCTCTTTTATCTTAAAACGAGTGAGATCGATGTTTCTCCCTGAAAGGGCTAAATGTTTTCTGGAGAGACAACATAAGCCCTCTCTTCTATTTATAAAGGATAAAATGATGTGTGTGTCGTCTTAGTTTGTCTTGATGAAGGGATATGTGAGAGGCTCTCCCACAAATTGCCCCTATGTTGAGTTTGTATTTGCGGATCAGTGCCACTATGTTTTTCCTTTTGTTTGAGAGTCACGGTGTAAAAAATTGTTCTCTTCATAATTTGAGAACCGACAAAATGTTGATAAATTTAAAAGTAAGACATGTTAGTTACTTAATTAAAGTTTTTAATAAAAATTGTCTCCATAAATGTTAATGGGGTGGTGTGTCATCGTTACCATGTCTCACTTCACTTAAAGTGTGTGTTTTATTCTTTCATCTTATTTTAACATTTATTCCCAATCACTTTTTTCGAGTACATGTGTTGTCATTAATTACTCTTTTTTACTGTATGCAGAATTTCACTCACTGCAATTGAAAAAGTCAAAACAAAAGCCCTAACCCTAAATAAGATTAACGGTGAAAGTGAGATAGATTAAACGGTGAATCGTCACTTTATTAATGTGTCATACTTTTACATTTAGATGGAATCAATTTGACCTAAAACATTTTAAAAAATTAATTTGGCTAACTTAAAATTTTAAAGGCACCAATTTAAAATGTACCTTTTCTTTGTGAGAAATATTATTACATGTGTTTATTTTATATGAGATATTGGGTCGACTAACACCTTATTTATTATTAGATAGAATCTTAATAAAATGTTAATATCATTAAGATTTCATCTAATAATAAATAAAATATAAATCAACATTATATTTCATCTTAAATAAGTTCAAATAGCATACCTCCTCTTCACGTGTATAACCAAACAAGGTGCACACTGCACAACAACAACAAAAAAAATGTACGGGCGCCTCCCAATATTATGTGAAACGTAAGATATACGGAATGCTACGTAAATAATGTGATTATACATATGATCTATAGTTGTGTATATTTACACATTTAATTTTACCGTTCTCCATTTGGTGAACGCTTTAATAAAGTTATTTTGAATTCAACACCTTAATTAGTATGTAAATAAACTTCTCAATTGTGATTTTTTTTTATTTATTCCTTAATTTTTGAAAGGAAAATGGACGTTATTTCTCCAAGATTTAGTGTGTAGATTTCTTCAAGCATAATTTAATATTGGGAAGGAAAAAAATAAATAGTTGTCTGCATCTGGAGCCAGTCATGTGCACACACCAAAACACTTAAGTTATAATCATGATGAAACCCATCTTGTGTCCTTTGGATTTAATGATTGATAACTAGAAAAGGGATTAGTACTGCAAGATAAATTAAGATAAGATAAAGCAGGAGTTTGTGTATAAGTGGAAACCATACTTAAGTTAAGCTTTTAACAAACAAATAGAGGGTCATGATGATGTTTGATATATGACAAGAAATTTTTACGTGATCGCGTCACTTGGTGTATGTTCTAAATTTCACACTCAAAAGATATTTTAACTTTCATCACATGAGTAACACTTTTCCGTTAAAATTAAAATGTCAATGTGTGTCATTATACTTAACCGGACATTTCATGATGGAGAAAATTTTACATATTTTTTAAGTATATTTAATGTGGGTTTAATAAACATTATTAACTAGTGTTTCTAGAATATTTATTTGACTACTTTTTTCAATCTATATTATTTATAATTTTTTACAGTTCAGATACATTAAAAAACTAGTGTATTTAAATATAATTATGTCTAACGTTAATTTCTAAATATACTAAAATAGTGAAAGTAACCAATAAAGTAAATTAAAAGAAAATATGACACATAACAAAAAATTAATTGTTGATAATGTTTTTAAAGCACTAAACATGTAATAAATTTTTTTAAAATAAATATTTAGATACTCATTAAATATATTTAATATGTATTTCATGAACAGTATAAACTACTATACTCTTTTAGAACACCAAAATTTAAATTAATAGTTCATGGTGCTCATAAAACACACTACTAAGTTTTAATCCTGATCCATAAACCTCCAAGATTTTCTATTTTTCCTCATAGATGACCTCCCCAAGTCCAAACCCACAGTCACACGCATACTCTTTTTTTGGGGGGGTGTGAATGGGATTGGGATCCCAAAGCTGACCACCTCGACCTTAATAAACAAACTTAAGAGCAGGGGTTAGTTAGCCTCTGAATTTGAACAAGTAAGTCACTATTGTTGTCCAATTAGGTGACTTCAATATAGTAATGTCTTGCAGCTATACGGCTTAACGCTCTCTCTTTCTGTATATCTCTTCCATTCAACTTTTACATGTTATTTTTTTTTAATAAAGATTAAAATTAAGAAAGTAAATTAATTTATATATGCTTAAAAAAATATTAAATATTTAAACTAAATTATTTTTTAATTAGTGAAAGAAATTATTATAAATTAATATAATAATATAAAATTTATAATAAATAAAAATATAATTAAAATGACAATAATTAATATTTTTTTAATTTAATGAAATAACAATTAATTTTATATAAATTTTTGAGTAAAACGTGAAATTTAAATGTGGAGAAAGGTAGTTCATACTTGGCTTTGTGCTTTAGGGCATGCATGCGTGGCTCGAGATGAGTGAAGCTTTGAAACTTCCATGCTTGACAATTGGAACAATAGTATTGGGTTTGCACCTTCCTCTTAAATTGTGTCCCCCCCCTTCCAACCCAACCTCTAGTATTACGCATGTCGTCATTGTTGACGTAGTCACTTAATTACCACTTCAATATTTTCCTTTGGAATGGTATACTGGGATGTTTTTGCAAGTCCAGCGACAAAACTGGTGTTGCACAAAATTATCTGGGATGAATGAGCTATCCATACTGATGACGTGGATTTTCGATCCCAAATGTAAGACTTTGGTGTAAGTTACATGATTTATACGCATAAACTGTGAAGTCACACTATGTGTGGTATACCGTATAAGATTGAGACAATACTATGCAACACTAGCTTTTAGTGGCATGTTTTATTATTTTTTACTAACTAAAATTACAAAAGACATTGCTTTTTCTAATTTCACAAAATAAAATATTTAAGATTATTCTCATTCTCAACAAGTGCGTTTTTTAAAAAATTAAACTTATGTTATCATTCTTATAAAGAATTAAACTACTTATCATTGGTCTAACAATTTGCCAGTAAATATTTTATTTAGTAGTAATATTTAATAAGGAAACAATGTTTTCATAAACAATTACTCTTTGTTAGAATAAAATATCCGTACAAGCAATTATTCACATTACTCTTTGTCAAATAAACTTTTTTTTTTTGTCATAAAGTTGGTGTTTAGGGTTTCGTATGACGAATGACATAGTCATAAATTTATGATTGTTGAATATTTTATATTTATATTTTATATAACAAAATATCTTAATTAACCAATTAATGCATTCTTAATTTTGGAATAGAAAGCGTCAAAGATGGCATTACGTACTGTTTATTCGGGGGTGTGGCAGCATAACACAGCCGAACAACGTGGCCAGTACTCTCTTCACTCATCACCACTTTATATATTTCTTAAGTTCTCTCTTCTTCTTTTTTACCTCCTTATCTTGGCTGGTAAGCTTTGGCCGGTGCAAAATTGGAGTGATACACGTGGCAACATGTAGTCAACCATTCGCGGAATATTCAGATTCAATGCTTTACAACAAATGAATAAACAGAATTGATTACGAATATTACTTTTTAATTTAACTTATTTTATTATTCATTTATACAAACATGTATTTATTAAAATTGATAAAATGAATTCAATTTTTAATAAAAATATATATAAAAAATGAATAGAAAAAAGGTTAGGCAAAAAAAAGAAAAAAACTCTCAAGCATTTATGATAAATAAAGCACGTCCACTTTGTCTGTGTCCTTCAAAAAGGGTTCTCTATCCTAACATGTCCCGATTGATGGAGCTAGCTATCTTTTTGTTAGAGCCAGTGGTATTGCATCAATGGATTGAGAGAGAAAATTTGGGAAAAAAGCTTCCCCTGATATTTTTTCTCCAATTGTTGTCATCCCACAACCAATTGTTTCCGAGACATGTGTAATTTCCCCAGTCTAATTTTTCCAGCTTAGCTTAGCTTTCAGGATTCCCTAAGGGGACAAGGGTTGTTGTAGTTTGCAGAGACTCCCTTTTCTATTTTTCTTATCATGATGCTAAGTACTAGTACAATTCTGTCCACGCCATTTCATTGGAGGCCTTCCCCACCCCCTATGGTACGAAATTGCAGAGCTCTCCCGTCGTGTCAATTATTTCAAGAAGAATAAAAAAATCCTTTTATTTATAAAAAAAATTTCTTGAATGTTCTTAAATTAAGTGATTTATCATTTTTTTATTTTATTTATTATTTGGCATATCAATAATTTTATTTTTAAAATTAATGTGTTAAATAATAAATAAAAAAACAAATTCCTTATTTCAGGGTATATAATAATTTCTCTTATCTATAAGTGGTATGGTTTGGAATAATTTTCACGTACCATCGCGTTATTGTTACAGTAGTCACGGTTGAATTACAGCCGTTATATATTTTAATTCGTGTCAGGATTGCAGGCTAGTACGCTCCACTCACAATTCAGACGTTTGTGACCGCATTTACGTGATTTTTAGTTTAGACCAGACTGAATGATTCAATTAGGTAGTAGAATAATTTTTATTAGAGAGATTTTTAATGAGTACTTATTTAATTTTTGATAGAGTTTGAGATGAAGAAGAAAGCTATTGAGGGAGAGAGAGAGAAATAGAAAACAGAAATGAAATTATGTATTAAGTTTTTCACGCTGAACTGTTGTTTATACCCTGTGCATATTTATACATGATGAGATAACTAATTACTCTCTTATTGTGTCACATGTTTATTAAGTTAGATTAGTTACAGCAACATGTAATTAATCTCAATCATTAACTAACAGTTTGTTACACATCCTATGGTAATTCTCTTATAATTTTTTGTCAAATTTTGTTGAGTTTCAGTAAAGTAAGATTGGAGTGTTTAGTTGTTGCCTACCTTTTGTCTTCATGGTACTTGGTGTCCGTGTTAGATGTTTTGAAAAATGTTATTTGTATTCATTATACATTTGACACTGTGTTGATTTACTACATATCTATCATCTAATGAAATTTTATTAGGCATGGATTCCATTAAAATTTCATTTAATAGTAAATATGATATGAGTCGATACAGTGTTTAATATAAAATGAGTCCAAACAAAAAATCTCATTTTACTTCAGATAATTTTAATAGATTAAGCTGGGCTAAAATGAATACCTTATTCTTCTAGTTATATATTATAAAATGATAACAAAACCAAAATTTGAAAATTTAGTTCCCGGGGAGTATGCATAACTGAGGTAAAAAATAATGCTAATTAATTATCAGTACTCAAATTTCAGCATTTCTCTAATACATATATCGGGGTTTTTACATTTATATGATTTTGGAGGGGACAAAATCCCAAAGTATGGGTAAAAAACAAAAATTACCAAAATATGGGCCAAAATTCTGAAATCGCCATTGTGTAGGGCGATTTCAGAAAATCGAAAAAGTAAAATAAAAAAAAATTTTAATGTCTGAAATCACCACAGGGAGTGACGATTTCAGACTTTCTTTTTTACCCATACTTTGGGATTTTATCCCCTCTAAAACCATATAAATGTAAAAAATTCCACATATATCCACTGTACTTCTTTAGGTTAGAGACTAGACAGGTACAAATGAAATTAGATGAGAAAAAGAAGACCAAAATATATTCTTGGGGTAAAGGTCCTAGATGGGAAAGGCAAGTTGTCAAGTGAACCTAATGATGGAGTTAGAAGAGAAAGTAGATAGTAAGTTAAAGTTAGATGTGATGGCAGTACAAACGAATTTGTAGAGCGAGAAGAATAAGTCGAAAGAGTGCTATATAATATTATCCATTACTATGGTGATGGACGTATAGGAGAGGAAGATAACAATAGTATAGAGTGGCCGCATTTTGGGGATTGTCCACGGGTACATTGCTATTCTCCTATTAAAATAATTTTAAGATAATCATATTTATAGAGGTGTGATACATTATGATGGAATGTATATCGCTTGTGTAATTGCACACTTTTTTTTTTTTTTGTGAGTTTAATTGTCTTAAACATGTTTTAAATAGTAGTCAATGTAGTACTCTTATCCGAGTTGTATGTAATGATAACAGTTGCGAGAAATGCGTATATGATGATAAAAGTATATGAATTCACCAAGATTAATCTCCACGTGTCTTACACAGGTAGACTGATTGATTGGATTCCTCCGTGGCAAGTTACTTGCCATATACATAGCAAACACACACAGACAAAATTTTAAACTATTACTTACATTAACGAAAGAGAAAAAAAGAAGAAGAAATGTATCATTTTCATTAAATTTATTGTTGAAGTGCAATCCTTTACCTTAGAAATTGAGGATGTGAGAGATGACAAAAATCTTACTTGAAGAGATCCCATCTGAAAATATATATCTTATAGTGAAAAATAATAATAATATAATGACAGGCTGAGTTGTGGAAAGGTAATTGGTTAGGAGCCGGAGTTGAGTGGGACACATGCACGAAGGTGGAGGCAGCAAGGTCAATGGGATTTGGAAAAAGGTAGAGGCAAAGTGAGTGAGGAATGGGAGGAAGTTATAGGGGTGGTGCGATAAAGACGTATTTGTCCATGCCTAACTAAGAGGGGAGGGGGGAGCACATGGGAGCAACTGAAGTACGTAAACGCGTGTCACTTCCCCTCAGAGGAACCCTTTAGGGGACCACAAACTCTATCCACTGTACACGCGTAATGCTTCCATTCAGCTTTCACCACATTGTTGGGAGTTGGGACAGAGAGGCTTCGGAGGAGTCCCCTGTCCGCTCCTCTCCCTTCCCCACCCAATCACACTTCCTCATGCCTCTCTTCCCTCACCATCTAGCCGCAACACTTGACACACCTAACGCCCACAATAGGAGTTGATAAATTATTCCCCTTTTCATTTTAATACAAGTTTAGGTGGGATTGGTCATTTTACCATGCTCAAGCCACGCGTTTAGCTTTTTTTTATGTGTTTATAAGAGTATTTATAAATTATTTATTAAAATGACTCTCATATTAATAACAATAATTAACTTCATGTCATTTTAAAATATGAGTCATTTTTTTATTAATTGTGTCAACCATTTAAGTTAAATGAAAGATTATTTAGTCTACATAAAATATTGAGAATTCACAATAAATGATAAAATGGCATTTTAAAATAGAATTCAATAAGATCCTAATATCATATTGAAATTTATGATAGGGCTTAGGAGGCCCAGAAGGTGAAAACTGACTTACGTACTCAATGTATATTGATGATGAGAAAAGGTAAGTTCTTACAAGTAGGGTCATATATTATACAAGCTAATTGGAAAATTAATTAGTAACCAATTAGTAACTATCTAACTAACACAATTATATCTCTAATATGTGAAAGTCTCGTATTGGTTAAAAATAAAATGTAAATAACTTTAATAATGATAAGGCAATCCTTATTCTTTAAGATTAAGTTAGATTATTTGTTTCTTAAGATAATATTAAAAGATATCTAAAAGTCACTAATATAGACCTTTTTGTAATGCATGAATTAAGAATAGCATTAGGAAAATTAGACACACAAGTACTTGTCTCCATTATAGATAACAAAGGGCTTGGCATAGGGTGATGCCAAGAAATACGCCCTCAGCATATCTATAATCGGACAAGAAGGGGAACTATGAGGCGTAATGGATTGGAGGGCTTTGGACCCTGCCTCACATCCTAAAGATGTCATGGGATCCATTCCAAGGCCTTTTGGTCAGCTGTGAAGCCTTGAGAACCAAATGAAAAATACGCCCTCACATATGAGCTGGTAACAGCAGCAGCAAAAGCCCCATTCAGGTCTGAGGGCGTCTCCAAGACGCCCTCTGATAACCTGCTGAGGGAGTAAGCAAAGTGGGTAGCACTTTTCACATGTTTTGGGGGCTTTTCTGATGGCTTAGGGGAAGGGGACAGAAGGGGAGTTTGTTTGTACTAGGATTTGGGTGAAAGAGGGAGTATTGGGCAAGAATGAAAGGGACACAAGCTGGCTAGGCTGCAGGCACAAGGACCCAAACAGCTAGGGCCTTGACCAGCAGCCCTTGGAAATGACGCCCCAGCAGGGAATCCGAGAAAAGAGAGAATGGAGGGAAAAGAAGGAGAGGGAGGAGAGGATTTAAGTAAGAAAAATGAAGAGAAAAGGGAGAACAAGAACTCAGCAGAAAAAGAGAGCAGAAACCAAAGAAAAGAGACATTCACCATAGCCATACAGCTGCAAACCAGAAAATACGCCCTCCCCTGCATCGGAGGGCGTACACAAAAACCACTTGGTTCTCAAGCTCCATAAGCAAAATCACTCACACAAGGGCTTGGATTGGGAGGCAAGATTGTTCACTTCTCACAATCCAACCCTCATAGACCCCCTTGTCACTTCCTTTCATCCATTTTTCTTCCTTTATTCTCAAAGTAAGCTTACAAACCCAAAATCTCATCTCAATCATCTTTCATTTTTTGTTTTAAGCTTGTTTGTACCAAAACGGTGCCACTGATAACTCATCCACATATATATGCCTGAGGCTCCACCTTTTAAAATTGAATTAAATCATTCATATCTTACGATCAAATGCATCTAAGAATTTCTCCACTCATGGCCCATTACAAATTACAGATATTTAAATCCTTATACGCTTTTGTAGCAAAAGAAAAAAGTTTTATTTATCTCGTAACGAAAGTGAAGGAAAAAAGATAAGAGTATTAATTTTTTATAATGCAATATAATATGATGGTATTTGAAGGGCCAAGTAAGAAAATTAAATCATTGGAGGAAGGGCACCTCCCTCATTAAGGGAGTGGTAATGCATGAATGTGAGTTTCCTTGCGTGAAGAGGATAAGTTACAAGACAAGGATTTTACTTAATATGGTGAAAACGTCCCTTGCCCTAGCTAGACTTGGAAAGACAAAACACTCCTTCTCATTCAAATCAAATATAGGCAAAAAAAAAAATTAAAGTGATGCCCCCCCGTTACAAATAGAATGAGGATGGATTCAACGAACCATGCCATGAAACTAGAAAAGTGAGAGAGATTAATTTTGTCAAACAGTGTCAGGAGCTAAGGGCTAAGAAGTTTGGCACGATGTACACTCATTTTCAAGCCAAAAAAGTCTTTGTCATTTCTTTTATTTTTTTTTCTTTCCATTTGTAGGGGTTATTGTTATGGTGTGTACAATAGACGTCTTTTATTTTGAGTAAAATAAGATAAGATGAGGTTACAAAGCAAGCAAAGATGCTTCCTCAAGTTTACTAGGGTTTTATAGCTGAATTTTAAAGAANTATATATCTCTGGCAGCTGGGATTAATGCAGTGCTTAGTTAATTAATTAGTTATAATTTTAGCATTTGTTTAATGTGGGAAAACAAAGACAATGGATATAATATATGCTAAAAAAAGATGCGCATGGCACGGATGGGATACCCTTTGGTTATGCTTTTGAGTTGTTATGTCAGCTCTAATTAAATTATAATCTCTAACTTTGGCTTAAATAATAATAATAATGCAATCAAAAGAGCTTAAACAAGTGGGTGTCATGTTTATCCCAGACACCTCAATCCCTTGTTTCCCATCTTCCAACTTTGATTTTAATTAGTTTGCTGAGGTACACATATAACATATCCTAATCAAGATTTTCAGTCACACACCCTGGCTAATCATAATTCATTCCCTTGATTATGGGGAATATATCATATATATACTTTTAACACACATAAAGCATATTTGGTTGCACCTCCTTGACCCAACATATGTAATCTGATTAATAATATTAACTAGTGATAATTTTCCATCTTTTTTTTTTCTGATAAAGAAACGTGATTCGGTAATACTAGTGGTCCCATTTAATTTTATGAAATTTTTTACTTGCAAAATTGGACTCGGATCTAAGATGATTACTGAGACACAAACACACATATGACCCATGTGTAGCAATTTCTATCAGCAGCTTTTTACTAAACACTTACTTGGCCTACCACTTTTGATTGAAATTCAACATCATTATAACTCCTAAGGAAATTTCGACCAAGAAAAAGAAATGTAGGTTCCATTCCTTCGTTATATAACAGTATAAGATATATTTATAATCATCAATAACCTCTCAAACCTTAATAGGGTTGCATTGCATATATTGAAATCTCCATTTTATTTAACATATATTGAATTGAACCTATGTATAGGTCTTTTTAATGCCTCACATATTTATATACATTAGTATATATATTTGCATGGGGTAATGATATTCTGATTAGGATGCATGTGAATGATGATGCCAAGTTGGTCAATTTTGTTTGTGTTGTATGCGCCACACACAGTACAATTCCATGTTTCCCTCTTTCCAGACTAATCCATTTCATGCTTTTTAGCCTCTAAATCTGTGATTAATTAATTTAATTCCACTAGCTAGCTATCATTTTTCTAGTGTAATGTCCACGAATGGTTTGTGCAACTAGTTGTGTGAGCCTATAATACACTCTAACCTCTAAAGAATCTTTCCTTTCTCTCATTTTTTTCAATAAATAAATTAATCCTTGTTTTCAACAACCCCTGAATTGCGCCATAATTTGGGCCATTATCTAGTTGTTGTTTTTTTTTTGCGCCAACTTATGAGCAATTAGGAGGAGTAGGCGCTGATCGAGCCCTCACTTCAAGGCATGAACCGAAGTAACTAGATGAAAAATTCTTAAGTGCGTTTGATCTTTTCTATTTTTACTGTATTTTCAATAAAATGGTTGAGGTATTAAATTTTAATAAAACAAAATAAACCCCCTTATTTTCGGGTCATATATAAGAAATTTGAAATCTCATCATTACGAAACAAAGACTTAAGTCAAAAAAAATGGTTTTGTTTTTGATGGATGGGGTAGGAGGAATACTATTATCCTTCTATGGTTGTTTTACTTTTTAGTGTGCGATATGATTTAATAACAAAAAAAAAAAAAGACTTATGTCAAAGCCACTATAGTTGGAGTTAATTTAGTAGTGAAAGATTTTGGTATATATGATGATTTAGATTTAAACCTTATTTCAATTAATATAATATTCAAAATATCAAAAAATAAAGACTTGTGTCAATGCGTGATATACGCTACGAAAAGTCAAGTTTAAGTACTATGCATTATTTTTACATTTTTATCTAATTAAATCGTTTTATGTATATGACTTTTATATAGTGAATGAAAATATTAACTATTTTATTTATATGAAAAAATTTAATTAGATAATAATGTAAAAAAAAGTAGTGAATACCAATTAAACTCACGAAAAGTAAGAAAGTGATTATTTAGCAATCAACTGAATAATCCAACCGTATTGGTGAAAAAGATGCAATGGTAGTATAGTCAAATACTAGGGGGCATTTACATATGTATGGGATTTGTAAAGGGATATTACTGATATATGGGGGGGAAAAATAATTTACCGTTGTGTGGGATTTGGTACTGAAATCGGTCAGGGTTGGACCGATTTCAGTACGAGTAAAAAAAAAAAAAAAANACGAAACGTGGCAGGTGGAGTTATTTGTGTTGCTTCGTCCTTCGGTTCCAAATTTTATTTCACTCTTTAAGGGATTCCAAGCTGGCTGTCCTTCATTCTGTAAACTTCCACTGCCTAAGCACATGGTTCCCACTGATATTGCTGTTATCTTTTTTCCATAGTTTATCCTTTTTTCTCTCTTTTGGTCCTAAATTTGGTGTATGTTTGGGGGGGGGGTAAGCTTACAACCAATGCTTTCCTTATAACATTTTTGGGCATACTAATTAGGGTGCTCATTCTCGATAGCAACAATTAATTTTTTTACAATAACTAAGTTCACACGATGTGGTAAATTGTGATCAATATATGTTTTTGGATTTTTATAAAAGAAAATTAAACTCATGACAATATAATTAAGAAACAATGTGAACTACTATCACACCACACCTTATAATTTTTTTCTTATAACATTTGAGAATTAATTAAATTAATACAATGTTTTATATTTTTATAAACATTTGCATCACTCTTACTTGCATCTTTTATATGCACTCTTAAGTATTACTTAATTATTAGTTGAAAGAAAAGAAAGAAAAATATTTTGACTTACTCTATCAATATTCAAGTGACACTAAAAACATCATTTGAAAGATGCCTATGAAAGAAAAATACAAGTAATCCGACTGGTTATATTTATGACGTGTTAGCTAGCATATCAAATTAACATAGCTCGGTGTCCATCCAGTAGATATGGATTTTGAGGCAGAAAGTAGATCGTTACTTATATAGATTGACCTTTCAGGTGTACTTGGATCCAAAGACAACTAAACAAGACTCTTCACCCACTCCCTCACTTCTCTACTTTTTTTCTTGTTTCAACTTTGTGTGATATGCATATCTCACTGTTCCGTTGTCCTTAATTAGGCTCACCTTATGGCTCTCGTTGTGGGAAAATAATTGCAGCATGTTTTATGAGTATTATTAATTATTAATTTAATTAAGAGTTTAAAAAATACTTTAAAAAAATTTAAAATCGATAGTTAAAAAAGTATTGCAGCTTAAAAGGAAAATATACTTTTTTTTTCTTTGTTCTATGCAAAATTATAAGATAAAAAAGGAAAAAACTCACAAGGCGAATCAAAGCAACACTAAAGGAGTAACGAAAATAAAACAAAAGACACAAATTCTAACGTAAAAGCAATGGCACATTTGGAAAATTCTACTAAAGATCTCATAGATCTAAGTTATTTATTGATAAATAAAAAATAGGGTTAATTAAGTTTTTAATCCCTGTAATTTGGGAAAGTTTGGTTTTAGTCACTCTGTGTGAGTTTTAGTCCCTGTAAAATATCAAAATTTGGTTTTAGTCCATGTTAACGTTTGAGACCTGACGGTGATGACGTGGCTGTTAGCTCCGCGGACGTGGCGTGCCACGTGGACTCGCCACGTGGCATGACCCGGTTCAAGCCCGTGACTCGACCCGGTTTGTATTAAAAAAAAAATTCCTAAATCCCTAAACTCCAAATCCTCCTCTCCTCTCCCCCGTCGTCTCCGTCTCCAGCGCCTGCCCTGTCGCCGTCATCCTCCGTCGTCTCCGTCGTACCTCCTGCAGCACCATGGTCCCCAAACCCATCATAATAACAACACCACCAGCAACATCTCCTGCATCATCAACATCCCCACTTCCCCTAGAACCGTAAAGAAGGAACACGAGATCTGGGCCTTGTGGGGAGCTGCACGTCCAGATCTGGGTCGCGAGGGGAGTAGAAGGTCATGGGCGTCGACATCTTGCTATGTGCGGTCCTGATTTGGCTCGCCGCCATGATCGGCCTCGTGATCGGCTGGTCGTGGCGGCCGCGCTGGACCGAGCTCGTCTTCCTCGGCCTCCGCAGCAAGCTCCGCTTCCTCTGGACCGCTCTGCCGGGGTTCGACGCCCGCCGTCTCTGGTTCGCCTTCACCGCACTCTCTGCCTTCTCCATCTGCCGCTCCTATTGGTCCAATCTCGAGGGAAAGGCCAAGGCCAATGCTCCCTCCCAATCCGCCAATGCCAACTCCAATTCCATCAACGCTTCCAAAGACGCTTCCTGGTCGCGTGCTCGCGTACTTGCGTGCTCGTCGTGCTTGTCGTGCTTGCCGTGCTCGTCGTGCGGGACCCATGAAAATGCCTCACAATCCCAAATTGTTCCTTCCCTTGTTCTTCCCCTCATTCATTTTCTGATTATGCCTCTTTTATTCAAACTTTTTCCTGCACAAAATTTTCATGGGAAGGTCTGGAGGGAAGATGACTAGAGAGAAGAGAGCAGCCCCTGCGGCGACGGGGGCTTGTGCGGTGGCGACGGCGGCTGGCCAGAGGTGATGCGGTGGGGGAAGGGGCGTCCGTGGTCGCGGGTTTGGGGATTTTGGGTTTTGGGGATTTTGGGTTTTTAATTTTATTTTTTTAACGGGTCGGGTCGGGTTCTGGGTTGGGCCAAAAGACGGGCTCCGCCACATCGCGTGACCGCGTGTGACGCCCCGTCAGCGACGTCAAGTGCCACGTCAGTACTGTTACCCTTCCACCGTCAAGAGGGACTAAAACCAAATTTTGATATTTTACAGGGACTAAAACTGACACAGAGGGACTAAAACCAAACTTTCCCAAATTACAGGGACTAAAAACTTAATTAACCCTAAAAAATACTAAGCAACTAAAAAAGAAACGATGGGCTAACCCTAAAGAAGATTAATGATGTGAGCTGCCTCGATGACACTCACAAAAGAATGGATATTAGAATAAGAGAGAAGATAGAGGAAAAAAAAAAAGGTTACATGTTAGACTTTTTCTTCTTTTTAATGCAACGCATGGAACATATGTGGAACTGTAGACAATTATATTCTATGCGGGCATATATAAGGAAATACGTGAAGAAGAGAGACAATTAAAGATAAGGTCACACAAGTCTCAGAACTAGATTTTCAATCCTATGCTAAATTGCTAATACTCTTTATAGCATTGTAGTTTATTAGATTTGATTTAATGATATTTTATATTTTATATTTCACTTAATTATGTGTATGATTTTTCAGTATTGTATTTGTATGCTATATATCCTTTAGTGGAGGGGTGATGTAATACTATATTTCTACCCACACTAATTTTAAGCACGATAAAAATGTTAGCAATTTGTAAATCAATTAATTATAGAAGAAAAAATAAGTTGGTTTTATTTGGGTCTGTGGCGGATGGGCCCTTGTATGGTATGGGTAAGGCAGCTAGGCCCAGTACCCAGAGCTTGCATTTAGATTGAGGAGGGGCTTCCAATCCAACGAGGTTTTCTGGGGACTTCTCCCACTTCATCCCCTGATCACTTTATATGTCTTTTTCTGATGTGACTCCTTACCTGCCATTTTTATTTTATTTTTTTTTAATGTTTTTTAATATATTATTGAGAATCTTAGTTATTAAACTTGGTTGGAGGCTCCGTGTTTGACCCAATCACTCCTTCAAGTTATTAGATCATTAATTTAATTAATGAGTCATTGGATCATTTATTAAAATAGATATAATTAAATAAATATATTAAAGTATATTAAAATTTAAATAAATATAATTCAATGATAAAAATAAATAATAACTTAATGTATTTAAGTGTCTATTATATATTATTAATTGAACCATATAACTAAAATTGTGTGTTAATTTGATAACAATAGTTAAAGTCTCCAAACATAAGGATACCAAATTCACATTTCATATAACTTTGACTTAGTGGGTCACTCAAACCCGTCATGTTAGTCTAGGTTAATTGCATATCCAGTTCAATTAGAAGTTTATTATAAGCTCAAATAAATATTTAATTTCTAAAACTCTTACTATAAGTTGGTTATTTTAATTATTTGACTAATAAAATTTTTATCGAGATCATATAAAGTATAAAATAATGTCAAATTTTGATGAATTTAATTCAAAAAATTATTAAAAATAAACAAATTTAAGAGGAAAGCGTAAATTTATGTACCATGCATGGCAAAGAAGAAATTGTATTTATTTTAACCTTCGGAGTAAATCAAACTGACTGGAAATGGTACCGAAGGTTAAGTAATTTAAATAGATCGAATCTTTGAAGTTCATGATCAATTCACTTAATTTTAGTGGCTCAAGAAATAATCTTAGGGTGTGTTTGGGAAAACTTAAAAATTAAACTTATTTTAATAATCACTTTTTTATATAATCGATTATGTGAGAATTAATTTATGTTTTGATACTTCAACTGAAAAGTAATTTTAAAATAATTGGTTTTGTTTGAATTGTATGAAAAAAATTAATTTTGTATGATCAAATTACTAAAATGGGTATAAAATATTTATTTAAACTATATAATATATTAAAGCTAGGGTTAATTTTGTAAAAACAAAAAATGGCATGTACTATGCAAACAGTTTTTCACTCAAAATGTCCAAAATTTTAGATGGAGATTATTTTGCAAAAACAACTTTTTAATTTTTAGGGGAAAAGTTGTTGATTATAGATTGCATTTTACTCGTACATAATGGATGTATTGCAAACAGCTTTTGCTGGAAAGAAAAAAAAGAAGCCGTTTCCAATGGTTGCCAAACATACACTTAGAATTTGATCCGTTTTCACAGCTATAAAAATAGGATTAAAGTTGAATTGGAAGATTGACTAAACAAAAATTCGCCTCTTACTTAAAAACATGATTAATTTTCACACATATCCTACGGCTTGGGTATGGTGATTTGGGATGGCAATAGTCGTTTTGTGGCTGCCAAGCAATCCATGAGGTGGGCGTTGCTGGATCTGAGAAAGGGGAGCTTCTCTTGGCTTTTGAGTTGGGACTCTCAAGGATGTGTGTGGAAAGTGATTCCAAGTTTGTTGTGGATAGTTTAAATGGGGATGTTGGTGATTTTACTCTATTGGGTATTTGACCTATGCCTCTTTATTTTATTCTTTTAAGATTAATTATGTTTTTAAATCTTGTAATGAAGTAGTTGATACTCTTATAAAATTAATTATGTTTTGATGTATGGGATGAGGAACCTCAAACTTTTTGGTTCCTTTCCTATCCGAACATTTCATCAATATAAAAATATAATTAATATAAACGATATTTTTTAAATACATTTATGATTCTTTTTATACATGAATCTTTTTTTTTTTAACTAATACATATGATATTTAAGAATGTGATTCGGGCATTTAGGAAGGTGACAGTTTAGGTGAATAATGCATTTATTGACTATGGTGGAACACATGTATTTAGCCATAGTTAAAAAATGTGGTTAAGCACAAATTTCTAAAACGTTGCTAATTACATTCCAAGATTTATCCATTCTCGTCATACATGTAGAACCCAAGATCCAAAAACTTAATCAACCATTCCCAATAATAAACCATAACAATATCTTGAACATATCTAAGCCAATTTTTTTTAAAACAAATTCACTATCCTCCATTTCACCATGAATGGATCATAGCCAAGAGAAAAAGTAATTAACACCAAAAATCAATTCCATAAGCAAATCTCTAAAAAAACAAGTACTACAAGATCTAAAAATGCGATTTGCATAAAAACATGGATCTGAGAGAGAGAGAGAAAGAGAAAAAATAAAATCTAAAAACGACGTTATCCATGATAGAGGGATACGTGGCGCCCAACTTAATCTCTCCATCCACTACATGATCTCTTAGTTTCTCTGACCTCGGGCATTTTCAGATCTGAAGGTTAAGGAGCCCATTTGCCATTCATTGTCCCATAGCTCAGCCACACACCGCTCACGTTCTCCATCACCATGTTGTCACTATCCTCGTCGTCATTCAAGGGGAAGGTGTGAGGCATGTCGGTTTTGAGCAACGAAGGATCTAGGTTTCAAATTAACACCGTGAACCTCTGCTTCATAACTAGGTTTTCTTTATTTTTCTTTAGATCTAGGTTGAAAAAAAAGGGGGGATAGAGGCTGATGCAGCACTTGGGGAGGAGGAGGAGGTAGTGGGCGATGGCAGAGGAAATAGTGATGGAGAAAAAGGTGATATATGTAAAGATAATAGTTAGTTATGATTCTGTTAGCTAGAGTTAGTTAGACATGTGATCAAATGATCTCCTACATAAAGCATGTACTTCATTATTTTTGAAGGATGGAAAACAAAAACCAATTCACTCATATTCTCTTATTCACTTTACAATTCCAACTATTTTTCATTGTCTCTAAAGGCTGAACCATAACATGGTATCAACATCTTTAACCGATCAAATGGGTGATTCACCAAAATCCACCACCAATAGCTCCTCGAAATCAGTATATTCCGCTGCATTGTCTGCAAAACCTATCAAATTCATCATGAAGACATTCTCCAATCCAATTCAAGATAAATTGGATGAAGACAGGTTCATTCCCTGGGAGCAACTCGCACTTGCCTCTATACATGGCTACAAACTTCATGATCATCTTGATAAGAACAAGATTTCCAAGCAGTTTTCATCAATTGAAGATGAGGTAGAAGGAAAAGAATCAGAGCATGATCTCTGGATCCAACAAGATCATTTACTAGTTTCATGGCTACTATCATCTATGAATTCCTCTTTCAAGAATAGAATGGTAGGATGCAAATTTTCTTATGAGATTTGGAATCGGCTTCAAACCTACTTTGCATCACACACAATCAAAGGTAAAATAATAAAAACAACTCAATTGAAATTTGTTAAGAAACAAGGTCCTGCATCTGAATATTTGTTGAAGATAAAGAAGATAGTTGATTCTCTTGAAGTAGTTGGCTCACCTCTTTCAAATTAAGAATATACAAAAGCCATTCTTGATGGCTTGCGTGAAGAATATGCCCTCTTAATCACATAAGTTTTGTCTAGAGAACATCCTTTCTCAATCATCAAATTAGAGGCATTCCTGTTGGCTAGTGAAGAAATGCTTGAATGGTTCAAGAAGGTTGATCTCAACCCAGTTCAGGCACATGTTTCTCAATCCAATGCTTAACAAGATAATAAAGGTTCATCAAATGGAGGAAGAAATTCTAGTTATCAGGGAAATTCTGGAGGTCGCAGAAGAGGTAGAGGAGGAATAAATTCTCATGGGGACACACAACTCACAGGGCACCCTGCTTGAAAGTGTTTCTATCGATTTGATCATCAATATCAAAACCCTCCAGCACTAGTTCAATTACAACCTCTTCCACCTTCATCCTTCTTTCATAATCCTAAAGCCTACTTAGCAGGACGTGCATCTTTAACTAATAGCTCATGGTATCTTGATTCTGAAACCACACATCACCTTACCTATGATTTAGGCAATCTTGCTTCCAGTTCTGAATATTATGGCTCCAAACAAGTTCACATTGGAAATGGCTTAGGTGTGCACATTCCACATGTTAACAAGTCTTTTCTTAAATCAAATGCACCCAATTTTACATTCAAACTTGAAAATTTGCTGTATGTACCTCACATTACTAAAAATCTCATTAGTGTCTCTCAATTTGCCAAAGATAATAATGTGTATTTTGATTTTTATCATAATTATTGTCTTGTAAAATATCAAATTTCCAAGGAGGTAGTCCTCCATGACATGATTAGAGATGGCCTCTTCCAATTCTCAAATGTTTTTTTCTAGAAAGTCTAATTCTAGAGTTTCTGATAATTCTGTTGTTCCACAAGCCCTGTATTCTAATTTGAATTTTGTAGTTACTTGGCATAAAAGACCAGGCCGTCCTAGCAATACCATTGTAAACCTTGTTTTGAAGAAATCAAATAATCCTTTTTCTGTAAATAAATATTTTGTTGCAAGTTTTGTGTGTGAAGCATGTTTCCTAGGCAAAATTAGCCAAATATATCACAAATCTCCTTACTAGAGCTAAAATGACTTCAGTCAAACCCATGCTCACCCCTATGCCTACAGGTCTCAAACTTTCAGCTACTGGAGATACAACATTTGAGGACTCTACTTTATATAGATCTATAGTAGGTGGACTTTAATATGCCACCATCACTCGCCCGAAAATTTCATTATCTGTCAATAAAGTGAGCCAATTCATGCAACATCTTCTTTAGTGTCATTGGAAGGCAGTGAAACGCGTCCTCTGATACTTAGTTGGCACTATCACACATGGTCTTGTCTTTACAAGGCTAAGGAGCTTTGCATCTTAGCATTTTGCAACTTAGATTAGGGCTCAGATGTAGACGATTGAAAATCCACCAGTGGCTACTGTGTTTACCTTGGATCCAACATTATTTCATGGTCTAGTAAAAAGCAAATTGTTGTCTCGCGCTCTAGCACAAAGGCGGAGTTTCACACCCTTGCCTCTGTCATGGCTGAGGTTACTTGGCTTCAATTTATTTTTAGGAGCTCCACATTCCTTGCTCGTCTCGTCCCACTATCTTATGTGACAATGCTAGTGTTGTGATGCTTGCAGCAAATCCTATTTAGCATTAAAGTACTAAACACTTCGAATTGGACCTTTATTTTGTTCGAGATCAAGTAATACAGAAGAAGGTGTTTGTGCAACACATTCCTACAATAAAACATTTAGAGTTTCTTAATTAAGGCAATCTCATCCTCAACATTTCTTAAGTTTAAGGACAAACTCATAATCTCGTCATATTTGCCACTTAGTTTGAGGGGGGGTGATAGATGTAAAGATAATAGTTAGTTATGATTTTGTTATATCTGTTAGCTAGAGTTAATTAGACATGTGATCAAATGTTCTCCTATATAAAGCATGTACTTCATCATTATTGAATGATGGAAAACAAAAATCAATTCAGTCAGATTCTCTTCTTCACTTTACAATTCCAACTCTGTTTTTCATTCTCTTTAGAGCCTGAACTATAACAAAAGGTCTCGTCAAGGGTGTAAGGTGGAGTGAATGGGAAAATGTGAGGGGAGAAATGATAAATATGGTTAAGTTTACTTTAGTACACCATGAATCATTAATTTTCAATAGGGTGAACGATTCACCCAAACTAACAAAGTGTAACTTAGAAGTCACCTTCTTTTCATTATCAATGAAACATTAGCTTTTCAAAATTCCAATTTTTTTTGCGTAAAGCTTTTCAAAATTTCTATTGCACCAAAAATAAAGAGTTATTTTTGGGCCCGAAGCCCAAACATAGTAGAGTCTCAATGGCCGAATTGAGAAATATATATTTTCGCTCTAGGTCAATGTCACGTGGGTTGAGTTAAATTACAATTTGAACAAAAATGTTATCCATGATGAATGTTTGGATGGGTAACTACACCTAAAAGATGGCAGAGGGTCTCATCTAAACAAGAATGTTGGTGTTCATGACTCCCTTTAAATTAGATGAATTGACCAAAATAGAAAGCAAAAATGCTTTTTGTACAAATAGTATAAGCTAATAGAAAAGAAAAACACCCCACCAACATTAGGGTTGAACAATGGGTCCGATCAATTCGCAAGTCTGACCCAATCCAATCCCTTTGTGTTGGGTTGGGTCGGGTCCGCCCTAGGTGTGCAACCCTACACAACACACACACACACACAAATTTAGAACATCATGCATTCTATCTAAACTCCTCACACAAAAATTAGCTGACTTCGTTAAATGTATTAGCAGATTTAATTTTGTTGTGAAAAATCACCAAACTTGTTTAGTTTATTAATATGTTTGGTGGTGGAGTTTTATTTTTTTTACAAAAGATTCATTCATAAAGATATCTAACAACACTTATAAGTCAAAAAAGTTACATAAGATTTAATGCTAATAAAAAAGCATACGCATTTTGCATCCTGAATTAATTGAAGATTTGTAGCTCTACTCTTCCTCCGAAGACTATGGATATTTAAGTATTTTTTACATTAAAAATTAACAAAAGTGTTGCAGTTTGAAGAACCCAATACGTATCCTTTCACAGTAAAGATCTCCATTGTCTGTATATTTTATACTAAAGAAACACCACGAAAAAAGGGAAACACCAAATGAAAAAAATATACAAAGACAACCACAAAGGAAAATGAAAAACAAACGTAAATAGGACAAAAAAACACGAGATTTCTTATTTCAAGAAATAGATATGAGCCATTTATTGAATCAAAATCATAAACAATAAAATAAGAAAAAATGGTAAAATTGTCACAAAAAAAAAAGGAATGATAACTCCTTAGAATCCTCATCAAAATTAGAGATTAAAAAAAACAGAAGAGTGCGTTTTTTTCCCCTAACGATTTAGAAATTCTTTGGGTCTGGATTTGCATAATTCTTGGGTACAAGAGTTCGTTATAGCCTACAAATTTTTGCCATACTTGAGGAAAGATCATCAAACAATTAAAATTTATGTATATAAGGGGAGATTTGCTTTTGTCAAAATAGTATAATAACAACTATATTTATATTAAAAACCCATATTATCTTTTTTGGTAAATTAAAAAAAAATTGCTTTTTCACGTACCCATGGACAATATGATAAACTCAAATGGTCCACACATTTCTATATTTCTTATAAGTAACTTCTTTAAATGATTTAACAAATGAAATGTATTAAGATCATATAAGATATACAATAATAACAAAATTTAATTTTAAAAATTATAAAAAAGTAAGTGAAAATATTTACCTAATCAATTAAAAAACTATGTTTTCAGGTAGGTTGGTTGGAGTAGTAGCATTGGTAAGCTTTTAAATGTTGGTATTATTATTCCACAAATAGTATGGTATATTTGACTTTTTCATAGACTTGGGATTGAACCAAAATAGACTAAGAATAATTGTAAGCAAACACTCCTATCCACCGCTTATTATTATAACTAATTTCTTTAATCTCCTTGCGTATGTAAACCCATTTAAAAGAGTGACGTTCTCATAAGTTTTTAAAGCCAATCTATGTTAAAGTCATATATTAAACTCTTGACGCTTAGATAATAAAAAAAGTAAGATAATCACTATATATTATTATTTTTTTGGGTCTATTTTAATTGTCATCATGATCTTTCTTCTTTTTTTGTGGTCAAAATTATCCATCATTCTTATTTTTTAAGCTAATTCATTTTTATATTTATAATTATACCTCTGGTTTATTAATCTTAACAATAATAACTTTTTAATAATATCTCCATTTTTCTCTTTTATGAAATAATATTTTAACTAAATTAAATAATGGTGTTATAATAAATTTACTCTTTAAATTATTTTTAATTTTAAATTTCATAATATATTTGACCAAATTAAAATTGACTAGATGGAATATGACCTAACTAAAAAAACATGCAAAAATTCTTTAATGTTAGAATGTTAAAATATCATACATTGATAATTACGTATGCATGTGCGTGGCACAATCATGTTACATACATTAACAATTGTTGCTTCTAGAAGTTACTGATGGCATTCCATAGTTGTCGTCCACTCTCTCCGTACTTAATTAAATATTTAAACTGAAGTAAAGCATAGTCGCACCTCACCACCTGTCACTAATCACTAATGAGTAGACAGGACTATTACATTTCTGCATCCTTTTCTCATTATTCATTAAGCAGTAAGCACCAACCCACCCTTCCAAAACAAGTTTTATTTTCTGAAAATACACTATCAAGTGACGCGGTTTGTCGATGTCGTATGACAGAAGAAGGGACGGAGCGACGTCGTTTCGATTAGGTTGTGGTCGTTTGTTACTTTGTTTCCATTTTTTCTCTCTCTATTTTGAAAATCCAGCGAGGTTTGAGGGTGACATCACCCAATCATTCGAATATACTCAAAAGCAATACTACACAGTCTCCAAACTCTGAATTCTCAGTCTCACTCTCTTTTAAATTTTCTGAACCCAAAAAATTTAAATTAAAAAAAAAATCCAAATCTACTTGGATGCTCCCATATTACTCTGCACTCTCTCAATTTTTTCACATTCCCAATTTTATCTCCAATTTTTTTTTCTTTAAATTTTTTATTCTTTATTTATTTTTTCTTTCAAAATTTTTGTAATTGAATGGGGAAAGGAGGAGGCTGTGTTCCCAGCAAGAAGAAGGCGCTACAAGTCGCCGACGATCCTCCGTCCTCCGCCGCCGGAACTTCCCGGAACGCGCCGATCCCGCTCGACGACAGCGTCACCGCCGAAAATTTCACCACGCCGGCACAAGAAACGGCGGCGCCGTCGTCCGGCTCCGCCGCCACGAGGCTGAGGATCTTCATCGTGTTCTACTCGATGTACGGACACGTGGAAGGGCTCGCGAGGAGGCTGAAGAAGGGCGTGGACGGCGTCGATGGCGTGGAAGGTGTCCTCTACAGAGTGCCGGAGACGCTACCGGCGGAGGTGCTGGCGCAGATGAAGGCGCCGCCGAAGGACGACGCAATCCCGGAGATTACGCCGGAGGAGCTGCCGGCCGCCGGCGGCGTCCTGTTCGGGTTCCCGACGAGGTACGGTGCGATGGCGGCGCAGATGAAGGCTTTCTTCGATTCCACCGGGCAGCTGTGGAAGGAGCAGAAGCTCGCCGGGAAGCCCGCTGGGTTCTTTGTCAGCACTGGCACTCAAGGAGGAGGTCAAGAAACTACTGCGTAAGCTTTGCTCTTATCTTTGCCAATTCAGCAATCTTGTGTTCTTGTTTGTTTTTCTTTTTTAGTTTTCATCCTAATATATTTTATAATTTGGTAATTGGTATTAGAATTTGGTTTGTCATTGTCAATTTAAATTAGCTGTTAATGTACATTAAGTAAGGAAACAATTGCTAGTTAGTTGAATTCTTTAAGCATCTAGTCAGTGGTTTGATCGTTGCTAGTGTGTACGGAGAGAGTCTCGTGGCATATACTCACTTCGGTGAGCTCAAACTATCAGAGGGATTAGTTACTACTTTCCATGGTAGATTAGCTGTTAATGTCATTAAGTAAGACTATTGCATAAAAGAGAAATCTTCTTGTGATATGTTTGGATTCAACTCACCAATGAAAGTTAGAAGGGTATGCAGAGTTGTTGTCCATGGTGTTTGTTACAAGAAGCAAAACATAACTTATCATGCGATGATGTAGAACTGTGCATTTCGTATTGATCACAAGCTTTCATTCTATTTGGTCCATGTACATTTGCCTCGATCTGATTCTTATTGTGAAGAGTACAAAGATGATAGCCAATGTTCAAACTTGACCTGGCTTGAATAGTTCAGTTTTACATGAGATGATAGATCAGATTTTGATGTCAAGAGACATTAATTGGGTTGTAAATTGTGAAATGTAATGATAAGGATGGAAATTGCCTTGTGGAATTGGCTGGTCATCTGTCATTAGCATTATTTGGTGAATATATACAGATACGTTTTTTTCTCCCTCAAACAAGTATATTAAGTCTGCACATTTACCTGTTCAGGCTTGTATTCGTTTTTTGTTGTTGTTTCTATGTAATATGGATTTAGCATGGCTTGTATTCATACTACATCATTTTTATTTCTCACTCAATTAGAGGGGAGAGAACAACTGCTAATGTTTATTGCTATTGCTTAGTTTGAATTACCTGTGATATTCCATTTTCAAGAAGAATCACCTAGAAGAAGCACCATAACTTATTACTCGGCATGGCAAATTGTTAGCTCTGATCTGATGTTTCTGGTGTCTAGTCAGTTATCTCAGGTTTTCATCAGCTTTAATTGATGAGTGAATGAGACTCAAGATCCAATTTATTCTCGAGTTCATGTGAGCTACATGTTATTTATGGTTCATATTCACATTTAGATCACCAAGCTTAGAGAATTTTCATTTATAATGTGCGGAAGATATCAAAAAATTGTTACATAAAGTTCAGGTTAATATGCAAAACTTCCGAATGACTAATGGGGTACGTAGAGCATGAGGGGAAAGATTTCACTTCTTCCTATTTATTTGGAGGATGTACTTTTCTGTTGCTAACTGCTAAGGTAAATAGGACAATGCCACCGGCATGCTGTGGCAGAATCGTAGAGGAGTTCTAGTTCTCACTGTTTAGATTCAGTCATTCAGATAATTCTAGTAAACAAGCAACTAAGTTGAAATCGAAGTTTCCATTCATTGAAGTTCATGTAGTCTGAAAGCTTCCAGAAGCAAAGACTTTGTTTTACTTTGTAATAATGCAAATTAGAACAATCTCTTAGATAAATGCTTGAATTACATGGAAAAGTGCTTAGTTTTTGTGCTTTTTGTCGCAGTTGGACGGCAATCACTCAGCTGGCACACCATGGAATGCTGTTTGTTCCTGTTGGATACACATTTGGACCTGGAATGTTCAAGATGGAGTCCATTAGAGGGGGTTCTCCGTACGGTGCAGGGGTGTATGCTGGCGACGGTACAAGAGAGCCGAGTGAAACGGAGCTGGCACTTGCAGAGCATCAGGGCAAGTATATGGCTATTGTGGTCAAGAGGCTCAACAAGTCATGATGGTGTTTTGACTGTTTTCCCTCATTTCATTCTATTCTTGTTGGTCATGCGCATTCCTTTTGACCTTTTTGTTTTGTTTTCAAATTGGTTCTGGCATTTCACCATGATTGCATTGCGACGCGGAATTGTAGCTCTGTTCCACTATCAATTCCCATTTTGTTCTCGGTTCTGCTTTGTTCTGGAAGCTGTAGATGTCTATAATTTTCACATCAAGTAATTAATGTGAATTTGTGTATCTTGGCGTCCCTATTTCTTTTCTGGTGTGTTGTGATGAATGATGTGTGTTATTATTTTTTGGTCTGAAAATGATGTGTATTATGATTATGATTTGGCACTAGAAAATTGTCTATATCTTTGGTGGAGGACCTTAGAAACTCGTGATTATCACAATTGGGCCTATGATTATGATTTGGTACTGTGGATGTTGGACCGAGCAAGAGAGTCTCAGAAGGAAGTCTCGAGGTCTGTTTGTAGTGAAAAGCTACCCATCAATGCCATATCTTGGAGCTTAATTGTTATGCAGACAGTTTATAGTTTTTAATACTATTATTTAATTAAATCAGTCTATATATATTATTATTTAAGTAGCAAATAAGAGAGTCAACAATTTTTATTTGTGTAACAAAATTTAATTAAGTAATAGTGTAAAATAATTTTACATTATTATCCCTACATTATAAGTAAACTCGTATCATAATATTATAGAAAAATTATAATATTTCAAAATTAATTTCATTTTAAATTGGGGGCTGAATTATAGTTTGGTTTTATCATTTTGCTGGTTTGGGCTTCTATTTGGATCGTGGATCCGTTTTTCATACTCTCTCCGACGTTGTAAACCATCTATCTAATTAAAAAAGATTTGATAAGATTAAAAACTATCTGTCACGCATTCCGTGGAAGAATTTAAATTTTTGAAAAATTTCTGGAAAGAGCACGTGTCCAGTGTGGTTGGGGACAAAAGTTTTAACCGCACCCATCGTTCACGTTGCTTTTAACCCAGGAAAACTCGCCTGCCCCGTAAACGTTAAAAATCAGTAGAAAAATAGATAATTAAATTAAAAAATAAAAAGAGGGATTAAAATTTCGCTGGAGTCTATATAAGGTAGTAGTAATGTATAATTTAATTGCCAATGAGAACTGAACTTGTGTGTTAAAGAAGCGAAACTGAGATTGAGAAGAAACCAAAAAGAAAAAAAAAAAACAAAAACGATGGCAGACACACTGAGTGCTTTGAGGTCGTTGATGGCTTCTCACTCTCCGCCTCTTGAAGCCTTAGTTGTTCCTTCCGAAGATTATCACCAGGTTAATTCAATTTGCTTCCACTCTCATCACTTTATGCTACTTAGATCGAAGATTTTCGGTTATTTATTTATGTATTTGAATTGATTTCATGCTGTTGACTAAGTAATTCAGTGACGATTATTTCTTTATTTGAAAATATTTATCTCTCTTATCTGCAGAGCGAATATGTATCTGCGCGTGACAAGCGCCGCGAGTTCGTTTCCGGCTTCACTGGAAGTGCTGGTCAGTTTCCTATCTGCAGAAACGATGAAATTTTGAAATTTACTCTAAGCATCTTCGTTTTGCTTTCTTTATTTATTCTAACATCGATCAATTTAGGATTATTGGTTTCTGTAGTTTGACAATTTGATTTAACATGATGCGACTATTGACTAAATGATGAGCCTTTTTGAAGAAAAAAAGAAAAAAGAAAAAAATTGGCTGGGGCTATGAGTTTAATTTACGCCCTGATTTTGTTATGATTCCCAGTAAAATGATGGATTTTGATTCTGATTGAAGTTTCTTTAGCTCTCACTGTTTTCTTGCTGTACAGCTATTGAATGTTACTTTTGTATTTTAAACTTGATTATAATTGCTGTACATCTATTGAATTGTGTTTTCATTTTTATTTATTTGGTGGTGTTCAGGTTTGGCACTTATAACAAAGAATGAAGCACTGCTGTGGACAGATGGCCGGTATTTCTTGCAGGCAGAGCAGGAACTTAGCAATCAATGGAAGCTAATGCGTATGGGCGAAGATCCTGCTGTTGATGTTTGGATGGCCGATGTGAGTCAACGGATTTTGAAAAGCACTATTTGATGTATATGATTGATGAGTTTCAAGAAAAAGATGTTTTTATGTGGTTTTCTCTTTGTTTAGCCTAGCTGAAGCATAATATTACAGCTTGAGTCAAGATTCACTTACATCATGATTCATGGCATTGTTGATACATTGATGTCCACAACTAGCTCCTCTTTGCTTAGAAAGAGCTGATGAGCTTGCACTCACTTGACTGCTGCTAATAAATTAGAGTGAGAAAAGAAGGGTTTGGAAGAGAACTAGAGAGCTTGGCACAGAAAGAAACTGTGTAAAAATTCTAGAAATCAGAAATGGCAAGTAGGAATAAGGCTTGATATTATTAGAAGTTTCTAGAGAATATCATATTCATAAGGCTAAAACATAAACATACTCTTATGAATGAGGACAATGTCCCATCCATGAACTTTTTCTGAGTGCTCCATTTTCTGTTCCTTTCATTTCATGTCATACGGCTATATGTGCTTTTACTATGTTGAATATGTGTACTGACAAGTTGTTTCCTTTCTCTAGAACTTTCCAAAGGATGCATCCATTGGGGTCGACCCTTGGTGCATTTCAATTGATACAGCCCAAAGATGGGAACGTGCCTTTGCCGAAAAACAGCAGAAGCTAGTTCAAACGACAAAAAATTTAGTAGATGAAGTATGGACAAATCGACCACCAGAAAAGATTAATGCGGTTATTGTACATCCATTGAAATTCGCAGGTCGCTCTGTTGTAGATAAGTTGAAAGACCTGAGAAAAAAGCTTGCACAGGAGCAAGCTCGTGGTATAATTTTCACATCTCTTGATGAAGTGAGTGTATTCTCTTTATATCTCTTCCTTATTTGTTTGCTTATCCTTAACTCATGTTTTCTGAGTTTGAGGGTATTTTTGCCTCATGTTCATTTTAAGATTATTATCTTCATTTTTTCAATCTATTTCAAATGGTGTGGTTACAATGCAGGTTGCCTGGTTGTATAATATTCGTGGAAGTGATGTGGCATACTGCCCTGTTGCTCATGCATTTGCTATTGTGACAACCAATTCTACTTTCCTATATGTGAACAAGCAAAAAGTTTCTGTTGAGGTCAGTTTGAGTAATGCCCCATCAGCTTTGAATGTGTTCCTTACTTTCTTTTTGAAGGGTTGTAAAAGTATAGAAAAATCTTTATACAAGTTTGTCATATCAAGTTCCGATCAGCATATGTTGTACAAGGATAGTTGTATAAATTCTTTTGCCCTTATTTGTGTATATAATCCTATATCTATAAGAATGATAGGGTTTCAGATTTCAATTTGTTCAACATTAATCATCCGAGCCAATGATGATTAACAGAGATATGCCAGTAGAGTATTAATTTGGTGTATCCTGACATTAGGAAGGCAGATTTGTACATAGGAAACATATTGAAAATGATGGTGTTTTGTGCCAGGTAAAAACTCATCTAGAGGAAAATGGAATTGAAATTCGAGACTATACAGCCGTGAGCTCTGATGTGGCATTGCTTGCAACTAATGAAGTTGATGCTGTGTCTACTGTCAAAGGTGCTCTAGCTGAAGCAGCAAATGAAGCTGAAAAAACTCCTAGTGGGACTAATAAGGGAGTAAATGGTAAACATCAAGCAGAAGAAAATAGTAATGACCTCATATGGGCTGATCCAGGGTCATGCTGTTATGCACTCTATGCAAAATTGAACCCTGATACAGTTCTCCTGCAGCAATCACCTTTGGCCCTCGCAAAAGCTTTAAAGGTTGTAAACTTATTCCCCTTTAAGTTCTAAAGACTTGTTTCAGGGATTCGTATGATATAATTTTATACCTACTTTTATAAAATTCTTTCTTTTTTCATTTCATCGAGTGAATCCAAGGTTAATTTTGATTGCTCCAATACTTGTAGAACCCAGTAGAATTGGATGGATTAAAAAAGGCACATATTCGGGATGGCGCAGCTGTAGTGCAGTATTTTGTCTGGCTGGATAAGCAGGTTTGCATTTGGTTCGTGTGGCTGTGGATGTGGTTTATGTTTTGGATGAGGACAACTACATCTTTTAGTCTTTTACTCTAAGCTATTACAGTTTTCCCCTTTTTTATTATTCAATGAAAATATGCCTCAAATTCTGAGGAGTGGAAAAATGATTCAAAAGCTTGGTTGAATGTGCAGATGCAGGATATCTATGGTGCATCTGGTTACTTTTTGGAGGGGGCTACTGTGAAAAAGGAAAAGGATTTGTAAGTATCCTATCAAATTTGAAATTTCATAAGCTCTTAGATGCTGATATATAATCTTAATGGAATTGAGGAAAAAAAACAAGTTGGCAAGTTGGCTTTATTTAGATGAAAACCCCCAGCCATAATGCTTTTTTATACAATTAACATACCCTTTATCAGCATATTGTCTAGAAACAATAAAGAGTTATACTTTTAATAAAAAGGTCATTTTTTGCTGGTTACTCAAAATGTTTAGGTCTTGGATGTCCTACAGAGAAATTAGCTTGGGCTGCATTAGTTAAGAGGTGAATAGTATACTTGTTGATTTTTTTCTTTTTCTTAAAACCTTGACAGGCAGTCGTTGAAACTGACTGAGGTGACTGCAAGTGACAAGCTTGAAGGCTTTCGAGCATCTAAAGAGGTGGAGTCATCTAACAATTAAGTATTAATTTTGATAAGACTTATTTAGCAAAAAACTTTTGTTTAAAAATGGCACTTGCGGGGACACACAAAAATTTGGCTTCTGAAATAAGCAGTAAAGAAAAGCTGTTTTCAGCTTTTCCAAAAGTCTAAATTTTTAAACTTTTTTTTCCCTGTAAAAATAGCTTTCTTTAGTCCATAAGGTACATGATCTGTAATTAAATCTTTTGAAGCAGACGCATCATCTTCAGTAAAGTAGGTAGAAAGTATCATATTTAACTAATTAATGATCTTCATTTGGTATGAAAAAAGTAGGTCACATCCAGCATTATTCTTCACAGTGCAGTTTGATTGTAATAGGATTCTTTTAGAATTATCAGAATGGTTATGTTGTTGTCATTTTTAGGGTTGAAGACAGGCTAGCATACCCTCTACACCATGCATAGCGTGTAAATGGGCATCTACATTTATTCATTCATATTTCATTAAAACGTTCTCTTCACATTATTTTCTTTCCCTTGAAATGCACAATCTTTGATGCTGTAACATATGCAGTCAAACATCATAGCAAGATGAATTTACAAAAATGAAATGAAATTCCTTATTAACTTTTGATTCCTACGTGTTTGAAGTACCAAAAATTGTTCCAACATTTCAAGTCTTTTTTGTTTGCCCCAGTTTGCACTTGGCAGAAATACTATACCCAACAGTTGAAAGAGTCAGCCGCTATTCACACCAAATAGGCCAATAGGCTTACCATACTCCAGGTTTCCTAGAGTATGCACATTTTGAAATTACACTAAGATTTGTTTTTCCTTTACATTTTCAGCATTTCAGAGGATTGAGTTTCCCTACTATTTCCTCAGTTGGCCCAAATGCAGCTATCATTCATTATTCTCCGCATGCAGAAACATGTGCTGAGCTTGATCCAGACAAAATTTATCTGTGTGATTCTGGAGCGCAGGTCTGTCTAATATTTTAAATTTTAAACAGTTTTCAGCATAGACATTTCCTGAAATCTGTTAATGTTATTACTTGGGAATATATAGTGTGTTCTTGACTTGTTTTGATCTCCATATCTATATATTGATATCAAGTTCTATCTTTGAAGTATCTAGATGGGACAACTGATATTACACGGACAGTTCATTTTGGAAAAGCTTCGGCACATGAGAAAGCGTGTTATACTGCAGTATGTGCCTTTATTTCCTGTTACTACCGTATACATTTGCTGTTTTGACCATTTACGTGCATGTTTGGAAACTCATCACAACAGCTGTTGAAATAATCTAGTATGTTTGGGTTCATAGTTGAAATGAATTATAAGCTAGAAAGTTATAATTTTAAGTGTAAAATCCACTTACAAGTGAAAGCAGATTTTGGAACCTTCTGATTATGAGAAAAAACTGATTATTTAAGAATTATAATGTTTCTACCGACATAACCCTAAGTATGAAATATTATAAAACATAAACAAATCATTTCATACCCTTTTTAGTAATTTATCGTGTAAAAGCAATTATTTTCATACAATCAAAACAAAACACACCACTTTAACAATTACTTTTTAAGTTAATACATCCAAAAATAAAATTGGTTTTCAAATGATCGATTATACCTATAATTGATTACTGAAATAATTTAATTTTACAGACACACTACATTGTTTGAAGACCATAACATGAAAAATTTGATATCCACATGTTATCCCTTGGTGGGAAGTGGATTTTGACCTGGGGAACAAGTTTTGAAATTATTCTTCTGGTTTTTGGTTTTTCAGAAGGGAAATGCTTTATTAATATCTTGGTGATAGACAAGGCTTGGTTGTTGTACAAGTGAAGCTGTTATCCTGATCTTAGATAACAATACCCTGTTATCATCCTTCCTATCACTTTTTCTTTATCTTGATAGAAAGTTGGTTGATTTGCTGAATTTCATGCAGGTCCTCAAGGGTCACATTGCTCTTGGAAATGCTAGATTTCCTAATGGAACAAATGGTATAACAAAATTTGAGCGTTTCGTGTGTCAGCTTATGTGAATGTAGTTGAACTAGTCTCAACCTTATGTGTAAGAACCTAGCTAATATTTCCCCCCTTTTTTTAATATACTTTCAGGTCATGCCCTTGATATTCTTGCTCGTGTCCTTCTGTGGAAGGATGGTCTTGATTATCGGCATGGTACTGGACATGGAATTGGGTCCTACCTGAATGTTCATGAAGGTAATCAGGAACTATCATTGTTTTCATGTTGCTTATTGCTATTGTGTGCTCTAATTTTCCATTTCCCCCCCTCAAATCAATACAAAATGTGAATTTAAAGTAATATCATGTAAATTATGCAGGACCCCATTTAATCAGTTTCAGACCACAGGCTCGAAATGTACCATTGCAAGCTACCATGACTGTTACAGATGGTTAGTATTGTAATATCGTAGCAGACCGTACACTTAGAGTTGCCACATCATTTGTTTTTTCTTATTAGTTTTGTAGTTGTTTTTTATGAATCATTCTCAATTTATCACTGGTCATTTCAAAGGCTACTTATATTTGGTTCTATTTAAATGCTTTTCTGATGGATATATGCATTGGAATTGGTTTTTTCAGAACCTGGTTATTATGAAGATGGAAGTTTCGGGATAAGATTGGAGAATGTGCTTATTGTCAAGGAAGCTGATACAAAATTCAATTTTGGCGATAAAGGTTACTTATCATTTGAACACATTACCTGGGTAAGCGCTAATCTGTGTATTAGTTTGTGTTCAGCTTATTTCACTGAAGTTTATTTTTGAATCTATGATAAAGGCTTTGGAAAAGGATATTTGATACGAAATTGTACTGTGTAATGCGGCGTGATACAGTGGTTTCAACTTTTATACTACTTTGGTTTCCGCTGATTTCTTTTTCTTTCCATTGATTTCCGACTTTCACTGATTTGTGCTTTTGTATAATGCAAAGCTCAAAGGCATTTGCACTTTGCTAAACTAATCAGTTCATCTGGCAAGACACACGTCATGTTCGATTGTATAGTACATATCTTAACTGCTCGGAGGCGAACTGAACCAACACTAATTGATGGCTATGAAATAGTTTTTTGTTCAATTGTATTTTCATTAAGCTCCATCTACTCTCTTGATGTTTAGAATTCTTCCACATTTTCTTTTTCCTTTCAATTGCTTACTCAACTTGCCGAGTTAAATTAGATACTTTCTCAAAGACATTACTACTGGTAGTAGTACACTAGTACTAGTTAAAAACATCCTTTCTACATCTTTTGCCCTCTTATTTCTGAGCTGCTTAGTTTGTATTCAAAATTGGAGAATTTCCATTGGTTGGGGAGTAAGATTTTGAAAAGATTCTACTGTCCTTCACCAAAAATAGAATACTATTCTAATGTTATTTCCACTTGTTTTCATCTTGTCCAGGCACCATACCAAACGAAATTGGTTAACCTGAACCTTCTTACGCCTGATGAGATAAATTGGCTGAACGCTTATCACTCGACTTGTAGAGATGTTCTGGCGCCGCATTTGGACGAAGCTGAAAATGCCTGGCTGAAGAAAGCCACTGAATCTGTTGGTGTGTGAGCTCTGTTTGGAGTTGGAGAAGTTAATAAAATATCTACAATGTCTTTAGTTTCCATATTATTTACCGTAATTTAGATTTTAGATTTGTTGTTGGGGTGGCTATTCCTTCAAATTCGTACAGCATATTTATTGACCCACGCTGATATAATTCCCATCCACTCGGCGTCAGTTCTTTTCCCTGGTTGTTTGATACTACTACCGTGGTTGTAAACATGATGAACTTTGTACCTAAAAAATGAAAAGAAAGAAAGAAAGAAAGAAAGAAATAAATAAATAAATGGCCACAAGTACAACTGAAAGCGGACAAGGTTTCATTCGAAGGTACATTCTTGTTGCTTGACGGCTCGCCAGTTTTAGGTGCGCCGTGGTTAAGATGATTAGTTTCCCCTGGCTTTGTGCTGAGTTGTTCTCACTTCTCAGCGTGTACGTGAAATATCTTTTGAGTTCTGTGCATTCATTGATTATGAGATAATATCTCAATTCATCACTCATTTATTATTGAATAAGATTTTAATAAAATTCACATTATTAAGATTTAATTTAATAACAAATAATTAAAGATTTAATACGATATTTTATAATTAATGAATATAAGTAGCATATCACATGAAAAACTATAAATAACATTTCTTAATCTCTTTTGATAGATTCATACAATAAATTTTAAGAAGTTAGTGCAGAAAATAGCATACTGAATAGCCTTTGTTATTTATTTATTTAGTGAAGTTCTGCTTGTTTCGGAAGGAAACAACTAGGACTGTGAAAAATTAAATCTATTTGGATATAATAAAGTCGTGATGATAAATATAGGTAGGAGGAAGGGTAAACCTTCATTTTCATAATTTAAAAACGTCTGTGATCATAATTTTCATAAACATTTTTATTTTTATTTTTTAAATAAATGTCCATAGAATAATCATTAACAAAACTCTTAGAAATATCATCTCTCTTACCGATAAGCTGAAATTTGCTGCTCACACTCAGATTCAACGTCCGCGTGTTGTAGTTAAAGACACATCACCAAAATTTAATTTAATTAGTAGAATTTAATACTCTACCGCCGTATGGCGTGTATAGCTGGGTGCATGTGACTTGGTGATGAAATGAATATTTTGTCAGCAAAAATAAATAAGCCATCACCAAAATTGAATTTAATTGGTAGAATTTAATACCCTATGGCCGTATGGCGTGTATAGCTGGGTGCATGTGGCTTGGTGATGAAATGAATATTTTGTCAGCAAAAATAAATAAACCATCATGGACTCATGCATGCGAGTTCAATTCCTTTCTCAACTCTTTTTATCAATATAACAACTACTAAAAGTATATAAACATTTAAAAAGTTTGTAATCTAACTAATGTGAGATTAAAACATTTAAAATCTAAAACATCTTTTAACAAATGACATAACACTTAAAAAATTTTTAGATGTCATAAGAATTAGAAATATAAACAAATGTTCTTTGTTACACCCCAATAGAATACAAATATAAACAACCATATTTTTGGACCCATTAATAAATATAAAGAACACAGACACGATTACCTGTTTCTTGATTTGACTTTCAAAGATCGATGGGGTACTTTCTCTTGTGAAAGTTGTAACCAAAGGAAACTTGTTGGAGGATACAAACTCTGCTATTGCAGATTTTACAAATTGACCATCTACAGAGATAGGTGAAAGTATATCAAGTTTCCATCAAAAAGCTTGAGAATAACTATCTATTTTTCATAGTATCTTAGCGTTACTATGACCAAACCACCTTACTACGACTAATATGCAACCACGAATTCATCAAACAATATTGAAAACAAACAAATTCTACTTCATAACACCATACTTGTAAATGTGGAGCAAAAATGTAACCAAAAATAGCATATGGAAACACAAGAAATCCAAACACTTACCACCAACGAGTCAAGGAAAGTGGATTTAAAATTGTCTTAAGATTGTTAAAAATGTAAACAACTTTTGAAATCCAAAATATTTTCCAATAAATGGCATAACACTTAAAAGGTTCTTGGATGCCATAAGAACTATAATTGCAAACAAATTTTCTTTGTTGCACTGCAACAGAATACAAATATGAACAACCAAAAGTTCTAGTCCCACATTGGCTAGATCATAAACTTTTTAAGTGTTTATATACTTTTTGTAGCTTTTGTTGTGGTAAAAAGAGTTGAGAAGGGAGTTGGGCTTGCGCGCATGAGTCAAAGCCATTTGGGCTCTTTGAAGTGCAAATCGATGGATTTGCACCCCTGCGCGCACGACAAAGAGCATCTCGATCTTTTTGCAAGATTATTTTTTGGACTTTTGCAGCTTATCCGGGAAACCATATTTTTTTGGACTTTTGCACCCTCCATCATTTAATATAACCATACTTCCTTGTTAAACTAAACAATGAAATTCCATTATATTTTTCTTTACAGAATCCACAAGGGGTATAAGAGTAAAAAAGTCATAATTTTATATACATAATATATATGGATAAAATAATATTTACGTCAGCCAAAACCGTGGTAGTTGTGCAAAATGTTTGAAAATAGGAGTATTTTAGTAATTAGTTTGTGTAACAGGGATATTATAGTAAAATTGTCTTGAAAAGAAAACAAAAAAAATTAAGATTGTAGTAGTAAAATGGGTTGCAGTTACAACGATGGCCTTGTTGCTATTACTATTTGCTTTGCTCCATTTGAGTCACTTTTTTTCAATGAATGAAAGAAAGAACCCACCATTATTTTTAGGAGTGCTATTTTATTTTTTATTTTTTGAAATGAGGAGAAAGAATGTGTGAATCTGTTAGATTTTCTTTTCTTTTCTTTTTGTTAGAAGGTGTGGTGGTGGCCGGGTGCGGTGGTGGTGACCCAGGGCGGCGATGGAGTAAGAGAATTTTTTTATTACTTATTATTTATTTATTATTGAGTTTTGTTAACAAATGTTGTAGAGTTTTACAATGCTTAAAGATAAGGCTCAAATAAACTTTGTAAGTGTGAGACATTCTTATTTTATGAACTAATTTTTTAGGTTGAATTAGACCACTCAATTATTAATATAGTATTATAGTCTATTTTATTTCACACCCAGGATGTCCAAACGGGGGCTATTATAGAGGCTTACATTACATCAAGATAAGGTCTAAGTAAGTTTTATACCCCATGAGTTAATTTTTGTAAGTTAAATTATGTCACTCAATTTTTAATAAAATTGTCAGTTAAATTTTAGAACTTGTTAATTAAGAAGTCTAAAATAATAATAAAAATGATTAATTTTTTTTATGAATTTAATGGATTAAAAACTTAAAAATTATGGTATTTTTTAATTAAATATTTTTATTTTAAGTATTTTAATAGATGTCTTTTAACACATTTATTAGCTTTCTTTTGTTATTTGACCCATCACTAAATAAAGAGATTTATATTCATTGGTGTAACAAACACAATAGGAAGATATTTTCTCCTTGCTCCGCTATGAAAAAAAGAAACTTCTCGTATTTTGAATGAATAATTTATTTGTTGCCCAGCAATTTTAAACAGTCAACACTCATTATAATTTTTTTTCAACTTTTTTTTATGGTAAGCTCCATATTTTTTTCGAAGATAAATGTTAAGTGTTTAAAATTATTGATAGTTTAAATAGAATTATATTATTTAAAGTTTGAAACCATATAATATAGAATATTATGACAATCAATTTATTTATTATTAAATAAAATTTAATAAAATATAATTTTTAATAAAATTTCATCTAATCATAACTAACACATAAATAAGCACAACATCTCATGTTATGAATACGAATTAGTAATATTTCTCGTTGAAATTACAATATTTCTCATTTTGAATTTCTTGATACAATGTTAATAACAAGTTATTATGAAAGGTCAACTTTTTTATTTTAAAACAAGACAGATCAACTGTGTGAACGTGAGGGACAGAAATCTCAGCCTCCAGCAGTCAAAGGACGATGTCATAGTTGCCGGGAGCAAGGCATGGGCATCGCTTTGGTCTACAACATGCTGTGCGAATAGCATCTATTCATAGCCACATGCTACCTCTTCAATTCACTGAAACGGAAAAATTATAGTATGTGCACAATATCAAAATTCTCTCTTTCTAAAATAAAAATGAAAATCCTCCAGTGTACACCATTGTATAGGTATAGGAATAATTTATGAGTACGTATAGCAGAACTCAAATAAAAATGAAATGTTAGATTTATCATCTCACTCTCATTTAAAATTAATTATTATATTAATATAAGATGATCAAGTAAATGAATAATAAGTGAAGTGAACATAACCTTTTATTTTAAAAAAGAGAGAATATTGATCTATACAAAACTTTACTTTATCATATTTAGACATATAAAAGTAAAAATACATTTAAATTATTATGAATGAGATGTTTTATTTTTATGTACTTAAGGTGTTCATTATCAATAACATTAATTAATCTAGCAATATATTTTTTATTTTATTTTTATGGATAAGTATTCCAATTGCACAACCATGATTAAAAGATGAATTACTTGTACCCCTCATGGTTGTTATTATGAATGAGATGTTAGGAGTTTTAACATTTATGTGGTTTTGGTAAAGAAAAATTCCCAAAATATGGGTTGAAATGAGAAATTATGAAAATATGGGGCGAATTTATGAAATCGCTACAAGGGTGGCGATTTCAGAAAATCTGAAAATAAAAAAAATAAAAATTCAAAATGTCTGAAATCGTCACAGGGAGTGGCGATTTCAGACTTTTTGAATTTTTAATTTTTTTAAGTCTGAAATTGCCACAGGGGGGTGGCGATTTCAGACCTATAGTGATTTCAGACTTTAAAAAAATAAAAAATAAAAAAATTCAAATGTCTAAAATCGCCATAGAGGGTGGCGATTTCAGACAAGAAACCCATACATTCGTAATTTTTTTGAATGGACTATATTATGGGAATACAAATGTATTGTGACCATATATATGTAAAAAAAATTCATGTTTAAAGTTTAGGGTTTAGGGTTCATCATTAATCATGTTTAGGGTTCATCATTAACCATGTTCAGATGATGTGACGTTGATGTTTTATATATATATATATATATATACACTCTTTTTGACATTGTTAGATAGTCTTAACGGAAGAAATTTTTTTATTAATCATCTGACACACATTTCTTCTTGCATTAAAAATAAAGGAAGATTAAAAAACAATGACTCATTATTTAAAGTAAAAAAATTTATTTTAATAAAAGACATTATTATTAAATTAATAAAATAAAATAAAATTTTATTTTATATTTTATAAATTTAAAGATAAAATTTTTCATTTTACTTTTTAACAAGCTTTTCTTTCATTTTTCTTTCCTATAATATCTAAAAAAACATAAAAAAAAATCAACCTGGTTTGACTATGAACGTGATGGTTGATTATCTAGAGAATCTCGAAACAGCATCTAATTTCTCCCAAATATCAATTGCAATCAACCAATAAATAATCACATCCACTGTCAGGCGGCCAGTATGTTTTGACTAAACAAATGGCAGCACTAAACCCATTTCCATTAGTATTTGCTTCTGCTCGAGAAATATAAGGTGAATAATATTTTTGAAAAAAAAAATATAAAAAATATGTAAACTTCATTAACTTTTTTTTCTTTTAAAACGCATCTAATTTTTATTTTTTGATCCAATAGTGTGGTTCACAGACACTGGTAACACAACCCAAAGATCAAATTGACACCATTACACGTCATATTACATGCATCTTTTATTTATATGTATATGTATATATATNAGTCTAATATATATATATATATATATATATATATATATATATATATATATATTTTAGACTAATTAAAAAAATGGGAGACAAATTAAGCACCCAGAGCTTTTGCCTCCGAAGGCTGCAGTTCACAGTCCTTTGCCATGTGGCACATGGACTCGTACGAGCTTCCGAACTCAGAAACCGCTTTCTCACCGCTCAGTTTCAGCTCCTTCACCTTCGCCCTCATCACACCACCTTCTTCATCCACCATAACCCTCCTCACCAGCCCCGCTATCTCTTCCCTCCCCACAACACCACCCTCCTCCGCCTTCGCCCTCACCGCCACCCCAAGCTTCTCCGACAGCATCGTAGCGTTCATCATCTGCTCCGCGTAAAGCGGCCACGCCACCATGGCAACCCCGCCGAAGATCCCTTCCAGCACAGAGTTCCAACCGCAGTGCGTCACGAACCCTCCCGTCGCCGGATGCGCCAGGATCTCCGCCTGTGGGGCCCACCTGGGGACCACAACCCCCACCTCCCTCGTCCTCGCAACAAACCCCTCCGGCAAATACTCCGGCGACTTCTCCTCGCCGCCGCTCGCGCCTCCCTGGAAGAACGCGCCGCTTGCGTCGTCCTCCACCGGCGAGCGGACCACCCAAACGAACCTCTGCCCGCTCAGCTCCAAACCCAAAGCCAGCTCCCTCATCTGAGCCTCCGACACGGTCCCACCGCTCCCGAACGACACGTATATCACCGACTCATCCGGTTGCCGGTCAAGCCATTTCATAACCGCCTCGTTTCCGTTCTCCTCCCTCAACGCTGTCCTAACCAACGGTCCAACCGAATAAACCGGTCCCCTCGCATACAGTGCCAACACTCCCGTTTCCATAACCGCCTTCGCCGCTTCTGGCTCCAGATCTCGCCACGTGTTAACCAAGATCCCATCTGCGGCTATCACTTCCTTGGCGGCTGCCAGGTAACCCTGGTAGCTAGTCCCTCCAGGGACCAAGAACGATTCCAGCGTGTCCTCGAACCGAACCGGCTCGCAACCCGGGATCACGAGTGGTTCGCTTTTCTTCACGTGCGTGTCATCCATGTGCTTGGGGTCGATGGATGGAAGATATATGGTAACCGCAGCGAACCAGGCGCTGGTGGTAAAGAAGAGGTAGGTTGACAAGCCGAGGTCACGTGCCATGGGAAGTGCTAGCGTGCCGAAGAGGTCCACGATAAGAAGCGTGGGAGGGTTCTTGATGGAGACGATTGAAGAGCGGAGAGAGGGGAGGGACTCGAGCATGGTTAGCGTGATCCGGTATCCTATGGAAGGGATTGGTCCGAACTTGGTGACGTCGACGGGGGGCAAAACGACGACGTTTTGGGGGGTTAGGCCGCTGGAGTTTTGTTGGAGGAGCTTTGAGAGTGTTGTTGATGAATCCGCTGTTGTGACTACGAAGATGGTGACGTCCAAACCGTGGTGGGCGAGGAGGCGCTTCCCGAGCTCCACTGTGGGGATGAGGTGCCCGATGCCGGGGCTGGCCAGAATGGCTGCATGAGGCTTGTTTGCAGTTGCCATGGCGCCTGCGAGCAAGAGTTTGGTTTCTTGTTGCTTAACTGACAAATGAATGATTATTGGACCGCCCACCTTGCTCTGTATATGTTTAGCCCCGGGCTATGTAATTTATATGCATTCATCTATTTTTGACATTCTTTTTTTCTTTTAACTTGTAAGCATTTTTAAGAGCATGACCATGTTGAAAAAATTTTAAGTTATTTAGTATTCAAATCAGAAATTGAATTCTTTAAATTTGGTTAAGGGATGTGATCCATCAATTATATACTAATATTAAATATTAATTTTTTATTTTCTTTCACTCACGCGAACCTATTCTCTTCACATTTTTCTTCTTCTTTGTTTCTTTTTGCCATTTTTTTTTGTTCGTTTTCATTTTTTCTTCTTCTTAAGGCATTATGCAGAGCATGAACGATGACATTCTTCTTTGATCAAAGTTATTTTCTATGTTTTGTAATGTTTGTTTATGTGTGTTGTAATATTTGTTTATGAGTGTTTTAATGTTTGTTTATTTATTCAATTATGTGTTATGTAATATTTGATTATGTGTACTGTAATATTTATATACAAGTGTTGTAATGTTTGTTTATTTGAAGTGTAATATTATAGTGTGATGAAATGTTTATTTATAACTAAAGTAATATTTGTTTACGTCTTTGTTTTTGCATGGTGCAATATTTGTTTCTATGTGTTGTAATATTTGTTGATGAGTTTTATAATGTTTATTTATTTATGATATAATGTTTGTTTATGAGAAAGTGGGTGGAGGAACAACGGAGAGAGTGCAACATTTATTCTTCGCTATTTAGTTAATGTGAGTCTCATTTTCTTTTATTTTTTGTGTTTAATAATACTTGTTTATTTGTTATTTAATATTTGTTCATATGTTTTGTAATGTCTGTTTACAAGAGAACATGAGTGCACGCGTTTTAGAGGATGGGTGAGGCGCAGGAGAGAGAATGCGTCATTTACTTTTTGGTATTTAATGTGTCGCGGGTCTCGTTTATTTTGCTTTTGTATGTAAAAATGTTTGTTATTAGTTTTGTAATGTTTATTCATGTGTTTGAAATATTTATTCATGGATTTATAATGTTGGTGTACACATAGCATCATTGCAGAATACATTTTGTTTTTAATTCTCATCAGAACTATCCACCGCTATGACTAATTCCTTTGAGCGTTCTCACTAAAGTAGATATATATCTCTGGTCACAAGACTCTCTATACACTCCGTCATGAATCAAACTTCCAACTAAATGCATAAGATCAGTGGAATGGGTCTTGTGGTTAAGTAATGAGAATATTATTGTCAAAGGTCATTGATCAGGATTGTTAGAAAGATAATTAAGTTAAGGGAAAACCTAATTAGTGTCCTTAAGACACTTGTTAAGAAAATAAAAGTAATAATTTTTTATTGAAAAAATAATGTGTGATGACTCCAAAAATCGCCACTGACACACAAGGGACTAATTCCCTTACGAAAGTCTCCTAACGTGTTAATCATGAAAAACACACAGCTTTTATAAATAAAGAGGAAATATTTTTAAATAAAACTAAACATCATAATTAAATAAAATAGAATCCTTTACAAGATACGAAACTGAATAATCCAAAATACGCTACACTCTGCTTGTAGTCCACTGGAGTAATCTATAGACTGACATGAATATAAATTATCCTAATACTGAAATAACTGAAGAATACTTCACGACAATGTGAAGCTTTCCATGAGTCCGAACGAGCGGCGTGTCTTCCTCAACAATATCTAACAAAAATTGATGAGGGGTGAGTCATCGCTCAGTAAATAACGAACCCCACGACGATATGGGACAGTTTGTAACCTTGACATGTAATGCAATATATAATATATAACAAGCATAACACATTTATAATAGTGATACTTTACAATACAAACATAATCTTTAATCGAAACATAATCATTAAACAAGGAAATTTAGATAGACGGTTCCCGAGCATTACGGTCTTGCTTATGACGCATTGTCCAAGTATCTAGGCCACGATAGTTAAGGATGCACTGCCCGAGTCCATGGATCCCTGATAGTAGGGGTGGGAACAGGCCAGACCAGACCCTTAACAGGCCGGGCCTGTCTCGTTAATTTTTGGCCTGGGCTTGGCCTATTAACAATAGGCTATTTTTTTAGCTTGGTTTGGCCTGGAGCCTGATAGGCCTGCCTGGTTTTTTTATTATAAAAAAAAGCTATTACTTTGGCCTATTATTGAGGTCTGTTATTGCGGCCTGTTACACACTCAATAAAACAACATTCAACAATAATCAATATCTTACAATATCAATAATATCCAAATACGATCTATGTCCAAAACATACAAGACCAATAATGTCAAAATACCAACTAAATAAAAATTATTCTCAACACAATACATTAATTCTCAACACAATATTAATTCACACACAAGAATTATTCAATGAGTTGACCTTCTAGTATCAAATCTTCAATATGACCTCCCCCTTTCTTCATTGTCAAGTGCCTAAAAATAACAAATTATTGATATCACTATTCATGACATTGACATAATTTAAAAAAAATAAGATAAATAAATAATAAGATATACCTTTTGCTTTCTCTTTATGTTAAACTTGTTGCGGAGCCAATCCCCACCACAAATGAGTGCTTTAATAGATTTTTCGCTCAATTTAGCACGATATTCATCAATTATTCTTCCTCCAGCACAAAATGTGGACTCCGATGCAACTGTTGAGATTGGAATAGCTAGAATGTCAGCTGCCATCTTTGATAATATCTTATATTTCAAGCTGTTAGCTTTCCACCATTCCAAAGCATTGAAAGAGCTTTTGGCATCAGCAACATAAACCCCTTCCTCAAGATAACCTTGCAACTCTGACTTCATTGGAGGAACTGCTTCCTCTTTATGAGCATAGCTCATAATTTCAGCTATTGTACTTGACACACTTGAACTAGGCATAATAGAATTAGAGTTGTTGGTTTCTACATCATTTTCACCACTTTCACTAGCCAATGCTTCTTCATGCAATTTAACATATTCATCATATAACATCTCCAATGAAATTCTTGCCATTTGCTTATTGTCTTCCACTTGTTCCGGTTTATATATATGAGACGAAAGCAAAAGTTAACAACATGAAATTTGAACCTGGGATCCAAGATACTTGCAAGAGTCATTAGAAGATTGCATTCCCCCCAATATTTATGAAACTTCTTTTTTTATTGAGGTTGCCATGACTTTAATGAAGTCGTTCTCGTCCTCTGCCGCTTTATCAATTGCTTTTTTCACCTTCGAAACTTCAGGAAGATAGAGATTTGTAGTTGGATAGTCACTGCCAGAGATGACCTGAGTGGCAACATCGAACGCCATTAAAAGTTGACAAATCTTGTTAACTTTATGCTAATCCTCTTCAGAAGGTTCATAACAATAATGAGGCTCCCTCTCCTTATAAGCTAAAAAGACTGTCTTAAACTTCAAGGCAAGAGACGACATCTTGTAGGCGGAATTCCATCTTGTTGGAAAATCAACGACAAATCTCCTTTCTTTCAAATGCTTTTGCTCAACAATGTCTGTAAATGACTTCAACCTTGCACATTTTGATTGATGAACTTGACACTCTCTCTAACATTATAAATGATGTCCTTGATTTCTTTAAGTCTATCCTGGACCAACAAATTCAGAATATGTGCGCAACATCTAACATGAAACAATTTTCCATCAAGGACTAACTTATTGTTGAGTGATAAGCTCTCTTTAAGAGTCTGCAAGCATGAGTCATTATAAGCAACATTATCAACAGAGATAGAAAATACCTTGTCTTCAATCCCCCAATCTTTGAGACATTTAAAAATAGCATATGCTACATCAATGCGACATCTAGGAGCAGGTGTAACACCCTAGCTTAGCAGCTTATGCTTAAGTCATAATCTGCGTCTGCTAAGTTGTTATCTGCTGTGTGGGAATACTGGTAGTCCCTACTTTACTTCGAAAATAATTAAGTTAACTGAAAATAAGGACCCCTTTTTTTTTAACATAAATTGCTTTTACGCGTCAAAGTAGAGCCATGCGTGTGAACTATCGTAAGTCCCATATAGTCGTATAACAGATAAATGCGGGTGTTGTCTGTCATACATGTACATACATAAATAGTGAAGTAAACAATACAATGGGGTCTGACAACCAATATCATATAGATCAAGGAGTCATATACATACATAGTATAAATGTAGCATAGATACATCAAAGAGCTACAGAATGGAATCCATCAAAATACACATATAACTAGAACTACAAGCAAAAGGTGGTGTCTGATGACAGGGTAGGAATGCAGTGCTGGTCAGGTCTCAGGCTCATCCTCACTGAACTCCTCCTCGGGGTCCTCCTCTGGATCCTCCTCCTCCGGCTCTGACTCCTCTGGCTCGTACACCGGCTNCATCTTCAGTTTGTTCTTGGTTACTAGTATCTTCAGGTTGAGATGAAGATGTTGGCACTTGTATGTTAACTTCACTAGGAGGAGTAGGAGGACTAGGATCCGCAAGAGAATGAGTGGCAGATGACATTGTCTCGTTCAATGAAGACATTAACTATGTCTGTGACTGTAAGTTATGATTTGTTAGAAAATTGGCACAGCCTAAAAGTACCCATAGAAAGCCAAAGTACAAAAATGTAACTTCTTTTGTGGAATATAACATTATCCGGTGACTGACACTGTCATAGTGTCAAGTAAAACTGATTCTACACAAGGTTCTTATTCACCAACACTTGAGGAAATCCCTGTGCTAACACTATCATACAAGTTATTTACTGAACCTAACAATCCCGATTAAACAAGAAGACACAATGCGTGCAAGGCTGATTTCTTTCTTTCTTTTTTCTAACATATATTTCCTATGTTATTTAACAAAAAGGAGTTTTAAAGGTGGACTTCTACAATGAAATCAAGCAATAGCCCTGCTCCTTCCTAACCCAAAACACTCACACTTTACTCTCAAAGCCTCTCCATCCATCTCTTTCTAGTGTGTGTGGATTAGAAATTTAGAAGCCATGAAAGAGAGAAAAAACAAAGGTGTGTAGTGGTGATATTAGATTTTATGTGTTCAATTTCTATTTTTGTAGATCTGAGAGAAATTAGAAGTTAGCTTAGTGGTAAAATTAGAAGTACCTTGCGTGGATAAACGGAGACGTTGTGGGGGAGTGAGGGGCCACCGGAGAACACAGCAGCAGCAGCAGCCGGACCACCAACAGAAGCTGGAATGCAGAACTGTAGCCGCCGGAGATGAACGAGAGACAAGATGAGAGTCTGGCTTGTGAATTGTGAGATGTGAGTCTAGGAGATAAACAACAGTATACGTTACTTTAAAAAGTAAAAGCAAAATTAAAATAATAAAATTATATTAATAAATATAATTGAATAAAATGTTATAAAAAGTAATGTTAGTCTAGTGGTTAAGATGTTACTTTGTATGCTGAAGGTCCTGGGTTTGAGCTCTACTGAAGGTAAAATGAGTTTATATGATACTGATAGCATTTACATGACTTAATATATAGCTACTTTCATGAACAAAGACCATGAAAAAAGTCACTCACCTGAAAATGACAAAAAACACTAAGCGAAGCTTCTGACATCCTACCTGGAGGCACTGCTTTCTCATGAAAGGAAAACGAGCTGGAGAAAAGAAATAAAAAAAATAACTAGAGTGAAAAGTCTCACAAAAGTGAAACTTGTCAAGTTCTTGAGTGAATTAGCAAGTTTAAGAGCATGAAAGTTGCTTGCGACAAGTACGTAAACCGCCCATTATATTCTATAACTAACATACCTGACGTCATCTGAAGAAATTCATTATCCATCTTGCTTGAAGGAAGGAAAAATCTTGATGAAACATATTCAAGTGGCCATGAACCACATGCACCAAAAACAACTCAGAACACAACATTACAAAAGGAGAATAAAAAAATCAATTCAAACATCTAGCTATCACTAAAATTAAAAAGAAGACAATAATTATAGACCTTGATGTAGAGTTTCCAAGCGGATAATGTATAATTTGAATCAGTCTAATTTTATTAATTTTTCAATAGCATTATAAATTCTTATCCGGCAGCTGTGTAGACCCAAAGTCTCCACATTTACCGTAGTTGTGTAACCACTAGTGTACAAGTCAAATGTGTCCTATTCGACTGCATTGGCATGTGAAGTGAAGCTCCAATTCAAACTGGAGGGTCAAGAATCACGCACAGTCCCAAACTTCAATTACAGAAAAAAGAAGGAAAAAAAAAATTATCGCACGTGCTATAAATTAACTAAAATATTAAGTGTTCATTTGAATATAATTTTTTAAATAAATAATATCCTTTTCTTTAAGTTTTTTTGGTTTTTTTTATGTGTTAACTTCAAAAAATCACTAGAAAAATATAAAAATTGCTTTTTAGAAATTACAATTTTAATTAAAAAATCATTTTATATCATAAAAAACATTTAAAGATAAAATAATACATTTTAATATTTAATCATTAATTTATTTTATATTTAAACATAAAATAAATTTTAATTTTTAAAAATAAATTTGTTAAAAATAAATCACTTAAATTTATTTATTTACAAGCTCATCCAGCAAACGAGCTCCAATTCAATCGTGTATCCTATCATAGTGAAGTTTAGGTGGCTCTTTCATGTGGTTGGAATATTTAGACTTGTCATGATTATTGAGAGGCAAATCTTGTGCAAATTATCTGAGATGTAATGTTATTTTCACACTAAATTTAATTTAATCAACATTTTTATAAATATCATAAAACTCACTTTCACTTGAAAGTAGTAATTTTTTTGTTTGAGTAAAGGTAGCGTTACTTTATTAACATGGGCATGTTGAGCCCACGTGGTTTCATAATAATTTCATAACTATTCCTAGTTTCTCATCTTTGTCTACATTCATTGATGATCAGGTACCTTCATTTTCTGGATTGCGGGGATGTAGCTGTTTTGTTTGTTGGGCTTTTTCGCCCAATTATTCATAACATTATAAAGAATAAAATAAAACTATTATAGTGCCCTTTTTTCCACAAGTGTATCTTATTTACTGTCGCACAATTATAATCGAATTATTGCACATGACATAAAACATTACCATAAGGCACATAACAATTTGATTTGTAAATTAGTAAGGGTTTGTTTAGAATAACAAAATTTTGAAATTGATTTGATTTTTTAATGAAATATTGTGTTTAATTTTTTAAAAATAAAAAATTGATTTCATTTACAAATATTATGAGATTGGGTTTCTTAATTTTCAAATACCATTAAATTTAATGAGTTGATTGGAATGGATTTGATTTTAAATTTAAGTTCAACTCAAATCACAAAAACTAGTTAAAAATAAAAAATATTATAGTAGAAAAACAATTATTTTTATCAATATTTTCATATATTTAAAGTTTAAAATAAAAATTTCAAATAATAAAATTAAATTTAAATTTAAAATTCAAATAGTAAACACAAACATAGAATTAAAATTGAATTAAAAATTTTATAATACAGTTCAAATTATTATATAACCAAATAAATTCTTATTAGAGAAAATCAGCCAATATTGACCCAGTTTCGTGCCGGAGTGTACTTGTCCAATGGTTAGCGAACTCTATTAGTGGCTGGCTACTTGCTTACAGAATTAAAAGAATAGTAATTTCAGCATAGAAAGTTAGATATTTTATAATTACTCAAGAGATATGGACATTATTAGTCTAGATAGTGTTGAGTACTGTTAAGAGAGAAAAATTAAAACCTTGTTGTATCTGTCTCTCTAGATTTACCCTTTGACCTAGAATTGACACACTTCTTCAGCTTGCTCATGTGAAGATTTTTTAAGTGGAGATTTTATTTTAGAAAATATTGATAGGTCATTCAAATAAAAACGAATTTTATTATTTACTTAAATAATTTAATGATAAAAAATTTTATTTTGTTCTCTAAAATAAAATATCTACTTTAAAAGATTTTTACTCCTTTTATTAAGGGTTGGATCCTTTAAATTTGTATTTGAGTTTGTGTTTTAGATATGAATGTAAAGTTTTACATTAATGAATGATGAAACTAAGTGAAAATAGTATATTTGAGAAGACTGATAAATTTATCGTTTTAAAGTTTTGAATCAAAATTTAACGTCTAAATAGGATCAAATTGTGAACGAGACAGGAAAAAAGTTTCAGCCTTGAGAAGTCAAAGGAGGAGGGAGGCATGGCCTTGGGCTATCTCTTCAATTGAAAAAATTCACAACTGTTAAAACTCCCTTAGTAAAATATTGTCAATTGCATTTGGGAAATTATATGAGGGAAAATAATTACTTACAACATTTATTTGTCAAATAATTAAGTGCGATTATTCCTCCGGTCCATTTTATCGAATACAAGACATCCTTAAAATTTGGGAAAGATGATCAAGCTGACTAATTAATGTGATATACTGTTTAGCGATAGCCAACTAACTGGTTAAACAATACTCTCTTCATATATTTTTAATTGTTATTTTTTTACTTTTAAGTACATTGTCAAGTAAATGTATTTAAAAATGGCAACTAAAAGTGAATGGAGAAAATAATTATTTACAAATTAACTAACTAAACCTAACACTAACAGCCTGGCCATCGGACAGAGGCCACTGTAGTTGTTGAAGTTCGGTGTTGGACCATTGAGATTGGGCCTATATCAGGTGTTGTGGAGGAGGCTTGGTGTTGGACCTTCAAATGAGGACTTGGACTGGGTATTATCAATACCCGCTCCTCTTATTATTTTTTTCTCTCCTATCACCTTTTCCATGTTTTTCATTTTCTTTCTTCTACGAATGTTTAGGTATTCCAAGTATTTAAGCAGATGGGTGTATACAAATTATTTTCCAACAATTAATGGTATAGAACAAGATTTTTCTTCAGATCATTGGCAATTCTCATTGTCCTCGCATCAGCAATGTGGGTACTTTAGTTCAACATCAGTGTTCTTAATACAATAGATAAGAAATTAATTCATTCAAATGTGAAAAATGTCAAAAACTTTTTCAAATGACAAAGTCAACTCAACATTCTTCTCCTTTTAAAATATAATATTAAATTAGATTAGACGTTCGATATAGAATTAGTTTCCCTGAAGCAACAGAATCTCTTATCATTATTGCAATCCGTTGAGAGTTTATCAAATCAGTGAAAATTTGTTGGTCCAGGAGAGAAAAGTGTGTTCCAAGTTCAGCAATGCCGCAAAAATTGAAGAATCAAAATCCAAGGTGAGCAAGGCAAGTATTCCGGCGACTCCTTGCCGCGGTTCCCGAAGCCTAAGTACGCATTGCACGCGTCACCTTCCACTGGCCGACGCCCCACCAAAATGAACCTTTGCCCACTCAGCTCCAATCCCAAAGCCGGCTCCCTCATCTGAGCCTCTGACATGGTCCCACCACTCTCGAACGACACGTATATCACCGACTCATCCGGTTGCCGGTCAAGCCATTTCATACCCGCCTCCTTTCCGCTCATAGCTTTCTGTTCCATTAGCTCTAGAGTACTCACCAGCTGTCCGACCGGATAAACCGGTCCCCTAGCGAACCATCCCAAGATTCCAGATTCCGTAACTGCCTTCGTCGCTGCAGGCTCCAGATTCGACACGTGTTCATCAGTGATGTAGAGCCTTTTGCAACACATGTATTTAAAATAGCATTAGGAATATTAAATACATAAACACTTATCTCTAGTATAGATATCAAGGGGTCGGCATAGGGTGGTGCCAAGAGATATGCCCCAAACATGTCTATAATGAGACAAGAAGGGAACTATGAGAGGTTATGGATTAGAGGGCTTTGGACCTTGCCCCACATCTCAAAGATGTCATGGAATCCATTCCAAGACCTTTTGGCCAGCTATGGAACCTTGAGAACCAACCACAAAATACACCCTCGGGCATAAGCTGGTAGCAACAACAGCAACAACCCGTAGATAGGTCTCAGGGCGTATCTCTGATGACCTGCTGAGGGAGCAGACAATTCGCAGCACTCTTGCACACTTTTGGGACCCTTCCTAAGGGCCTAGGGCAGAGGGACAAAAAGAGGGTTTTGTTTTTACTAGGATTTGAGTGTAAGAGGGGTGCATTGGGTAGAGATGAGAGGGACATGTGCTGGTTGGGCTGTAGGCACAAGGACTCGGGCAGCAAGGGCCTTGACCTGCATCCTCTGAAAGTGACACCACCAGCAGGGAGTCAAAGGAGAGGAGGAATCCGAGGAAAGAGGGAAAAAAGGGGAGAAAAACAAGATTTAAGAAAGGGGGGTCAAGAAGAACAAGGGGGACAAAACGGAACAAGAAAGAAGAAGAGGGATAAAAACCAGAGAAAAACACATACACACACCATAGCCATTGTTGCAAACCAGAGATACGCGCTCACCCGTGCCAGAGGGCGTATGCAAAAATTGATTAGTTCTCAAGCTTCATAGACCAAACCACCCACACAAGAGCTTGGATTGGAGGGCAAGGTTGTTCACCTTTCACAATCCAACCTTTATAGACTCCATTTTCCCTTTCTTTCCATCATTTTTCCTTCCTTTAATCTCAAAGCAAGTCTACGAACCCTTAATCTCATTTTTCTGATCTTCATTCTTATGTATTTAAACTTGTTTACAAAAACGGTTTAGATCAATCAGGATCCCATCCACGACTACCACTTCCTTCGCGGTTTCCACAAAACCCTCGTGGATACACCCTTCTCGGGTAAAGAACATCTTGACCGCGTCTTCGAACCGAACCAGTTCGCAACCCGGGACCAAGAGCGGTTCGCCGTTCCCAACGCGCGTGTCCTCCACTTGCTTGGGGTCCATGGATGGAAGGTATATGGTAACCGCAGAGAACCATGCGTTGGTGGTTAAGAAGAGGTAGGTAGACATGCCAAGGTCACGTGCCATGGGAAGTGCTAGCGTGCCGAAGTGGTCCACGATAAGAAGTGTGGGAGGGTTCTTCATGGAGAGTATGGAAGAACGGAGTGAAGGTAGGGACTCGAGGATGGTTAGCCTGATTCGGTTGCCAATGAAGGGTTTGGTCCGAGTTTGGTTGCGTCGACGTCGATTGGGGCCAATACGACGACGTTGGAGGAGCGGTGAGTGTTGCGATTGTTTGGTTGTGACGACGAAGATGGTGACGTCGAAGCCGTGGTGGGTGGCGAGGCGCTTCCCTAGCTCCACCGCGGGGATGAGGTGGCCCATGCCGGGGCTGGCTAGAAGTGTTGCGTGAGCCTTTTTTTCTGTTGCCATCTCGGCCTTCGATTCCTTCTTTTCCTCCTTTTTTGTGATACTTATCTTGTTGCTCTACAAATAGGAGAAATTTTTATGAACAATAAATTAAACCAGTGTCCTCAACCTTGGTACTCGCTCTCTTTGGTGCATTAAGTGTCCATAGTTCATTTTTGACTTTGAGTCGGCATGTACACTTAATGTAAAATGAAAGAGTCATCGAGTATGCTAGCTTACGTATCTGAAATTTACGTGAAATTACTATGAATTGTTTTATATGTCATTAATGTTCACCTTTAAAATGTGTGTTATTATTTATTATTTATTATTTATTTTTAAATTAAATTTTATCAAGAATCGCACTTATTAATCTCTCTTATTAAATGTTAAATGACTTGACATGATATTTCATTTCTATTACGGACTGGGCCATAAAGGCCCATCTTAAGCCACCTCCAAGATCCAGACCCAAAGTCCGCGGACCGGCCCAATTCGCTTGGCCACTCGCGAGCCCTTGAACGGTTCCGGGATCCTCTGCTCCCACCTTCTCAGGCTCAACAGCTCCGAGATCCTCTCCTCCCACCTTCTCGGGCTCAACGGCTCCGAGATCCTCTCCTCCCACCGCAACACTCGGACACGAGATATTCTCCCACCACCGCAACACGTGGACACGAGATATTCTCCTACCACCGCGACACGCCGAAAAACCTCAACCACCCCAACTATATAATAACCCATACCCAGGTATGAAATATCATCTAATTATCACTTACTAAACTCTCTTAAACCCTTGCTTACTTGAGCGTTGGAGTGTTTGCAGGTATACACCGCAACGCGAGTCCAGAGACCTTCCTAGAGACCTCATCAGAGACCTTGAAGCTCCAGAATCCAAAGAGTGGACTGAGGTGCATACCTCAGAACAATTTCAAATGAATTCTAATAAAACCTTTATACATTTAATGCAAGCTCGGGATTGACTTTACTCAAGTTTTCTGGTACATCTCTTTCCTGTTATAAAAGCGTTAGGAGAAAAAAAATATACTATTTTGTCACAATTTAAATTTTTATTATTATCCCTCACTCCAACACGTATGCGCATCACACTAAAGGAAACTGCTTTTATTTACCTCATTTTCGCATACATTTTTTTAACATATTAAAATTGTATCTCGCTAAGGGACAATTTTTTTACCTAAGGAAACACATAATCAAGGTTTGGAGGGACATGAATTTTCTCTTTCCCTATTCCAGTGTCTTTATCCTTATGTCTTACTTTTGATATCAAACACAACGTTAAATTGCGTTTAGTATCAAGGATAAGACAAGGGGACATAGACATAGGGACGAAAATTTTCTGTCTCTATCTCTCCTGTCGCGTCTTTAGTATCAAACGTAGCCTTATAAAACTAATGTGAAGACCCTAGAAATTGCCACTGGCCACCGACGCGCAAGAGACTAGTTTCCTTACGAAAATTCCTAACATGTTAATCACGAAAATGTGCGGCCTTTATAAACAAATAAAAGAAAACCTTTAAATAAAACTACACTTCATAAATAAATAAAATAAAATCCTTTACATAAGATACAAAATTAAATAATTAAAATACGGAACACTCTGCTTAAGGTCCTCGAAGCACTTTACTGACTGACACGAAATAAACTATTATAATAATTGAAATAAACTGAAAAATGCTTTACAACAGCTTAAAACTCACCAAGAATTCGATCCACTGAAATCTACTGAACAAGCAGTATATATTTGTCATTGTTATCTGAAAAATGGTTGATGAAGGATGAATCATTGCTTAGTGAATGACAAATCCCACGATGACACGTGATAGTTCAAACCATGATATGCATGTGCAATACATAATATCATATCATATCAAACATGAACATATTTATATAATTATAATACATAGTACATAAAAACACTTAAAAACATAATTAAGTGGGTGAGTTCTCTAGATGGACAATTTGAACATTACGGTTTAGTTGTTTCTAAAATGTTCGGGTTTTACAGTCTTACCCTAATCTACATGACATGATACATGACATTGAGCCTCATGGGTTGTCATATGTCTGGACTTTACAGTATTGCCCTAATTTTTCATGAATCATATTCTACATTGCGGTCGTACAAGGTATACCAAGGTCAAAGTAGGTTGTCGCTGACTTACAGTTCTATACTAGATATAACTCCCATGAAAATAATTTAAACAATCATAACATGAAATGACATGAACATGATAACATAGTACTTTAGCTGATAACAGATATCATAACATGATTTTACTCATAAAAATCCACACACGTGCAACATGAAATATTTAATGCAATAAAACATATAGTCCCATATAGTTCTAAAATAATTTCATGACTTTCTAAAATAGTTTTATAAATATTTACTTTCATAAAAAAAAGAAGTTTCTAAATAAATAACTATTTTCATAAATAAGAAAATTCCTAATAATAACTAGCTTCATAAATACTTAAAAGAAAATACTAAGTTCCATCTCCTAAGATTTCATAAAAACATGCATAAAATAAATAATTTCTTAAAATAAATACATGGTCTGAAAATAAACCGTGAAGAAAGCCACTCACCTAGAAATAACTTATCACTAAGGAGCACAAACATTCGAAGATCCTGACACCCTATGTGGAGGCACTGCTTCACCACAGACAAAATAATGAGAGAGAAAGAACTAGAGCTTTGAAAGAACGTTTGCACCATTAGACTCTCCAAGTGAATTAGTAAATAAAAACACTCAGAGAAAACTTCTATATCTAAGGGGAGCTCGAGACCCCCTTCTATCACAACTTCGGATGTGAGAATTAAATTTGGTGTTGCTGCAGCGTTCTCGGCAGTGAAATGAAAGAGTTTTCATTTATTGATTTCATATGTAAAATTACACTTACATCATATTTATATTTTTTTTTTCATTTTACCTCTGTTGCAAACACACCTTAAACCTAAATCCTTAACCCTTTGTTTTTTCTTTCTCCTTAATTTGACCCTTTGTATTAGGCAGGGTCAGGGATATTAAAAAGATAATAGTGGAGATTGTCACACACACGGTACTCGTAGATCTCATCGTAGCATTCATTATTAGTCGTTAATTTGTTAAGGAGATTTAGTTAAATTCAATAAAAGATCGATATAATTGTGAAAACAGTGGAAATTATTACAATTTAAGAATTTAATTAAAACATTTGATAATTTAACGATTGGATGTAAGTGGATGAAATTGTAAATATTGAATTGAAAGATTAAAAAGATTGTGATGATTTTTTTTTTCCGGTTTTCAAGGTCTTCATTTTATTGAAGATAATTTTGTTTAAGTAATGTGTGATACGTAAAAGTGAAAGACTTTTTTAACTGAGATTCAAATTGTGATTCTCCAAATTGTGGTAAACTAACCCCCTATTCATAAGTAACAAATAATTATGGATTTAAATATTAAAATATTTACAAGTTTAGGATTATTATTCGTAAATTAGTACAAGTTTAGAGTTGTGAAAGCATATATCCTTATATTAAATTAAATATTGTAGGTGTTTCATATATATTTAAATCTACAATTCATATAAATAAATTATAATCATCAAATACTTTAAGAACTAAAAAAAGATGTTCTAAATAATAGATGTATGGCTTAGCTACTCTCTTGAGCCATTTCACACACACACACACATAATTATATTAATATCTAAAACACAAAAAAAAAGCGGCTCTTATTTAATTTTTAATAACTAATTAATTTGTAGTTGAAATCACGTAAAGTTATAGTTTGTGAAAGGCTGAAATAATAATAATAATAATAATAATAATAATAATAGTTAATAAATTATTTAAAAAGTGAGAATGACATATAAAATAAAATAACATAAAATGAACAGAGTAACCTCATGAAACAATCTGAATTGAGAGAGGTCATCTCTCTTAAGTGAGTTATTCACTTTCATGAGTCAAACGTAATGGGTGAGTTACAGTCAATCGAATACCGACAATTAAAGTTCAAGAAAATAAACTGACAAATAAAATATAATCAATTGCTATGCATTGATAGTGTAAAATATTTTATACTATTACACAATCAAATTTTGTCACATAAGTAAATACAGTTGACTCTTCCATCCATTATTTGAAAAAGTCATGTATAAAGAATAATTTGATTAGATAGTCGTGTAAAAAACTTTACATTATTATCACCTAACAATTAGACTCAACAAAATTCCTTCATTTCGTTATATTTATTCATTTTTTATATTTTAAATTTTTATAATATATGTTTACAATATCTATAACTAATTTTTTTTTCTCTCTTCTGTTTATACCACTAATTGAAGTGGTTATTTATTAGTATGGGCATGATTTTGGACAAAATGAATAACCAAAATACCACGTGTTCTCACTGAAGTCTAACTTCGGTCCTATAATTAATGATCAACAAGCTCAAGAAAGAAGTGATCAAGAGTCTTAAAACTATTTTGATTTTATTTTTTGTTAATTCTATTGGTATAGTTGGTTAAGTTTGATAGTAGATTACTTGCACCACAAGTAATCAATGCTGATGGCTTATATAAGCTTAATCAATATGTAATTAGAGTTAGTTTTAGAACTCTGAAAGTTCAGTGCTACAACCGATAGACCTATAACCAAACACTATTTTTCTTTCATCTTCATCTTCTGCTACGTTAGCGATTCTATAGTTTAAGTTTTCTGTTCATCATCAATGACTTCTTCACTATTTCACATGCCATTTTATGACGTATAGTCAAGACCTAAAGTTTACTAATCAAAGAGTGCTCAGAGCCATCAATATTGGTGATCATAATATTGTGTGCCAATATGACGTGTGAATTTAATAGTTTTGCATACAGTTGACTTTAATGTCTTAATAATTTTTTTTAAGCAATGAATGCCCTTAGAAACGCTAGATTAGAAATCAACATAAGAAAAATAATTAATTCATTGAAAATTTTAAAATTCCATCTTTAATTTCATAAGGAATACCTTAGTTTAAAAAAATTGTTTTGTATTGTCCTTTTATGATCATTAATAAATGACTTTGATAATTTTACAAATTAAACAACATAACACAAAACATTCATTTCTTAGCCTCATTGTCTTTTGAACTAAAGATTAGGGAGCTTTTGATCTGTCCATATAGACATCTAGCCCGCAACCTTGGCCTACCAGACCTAAAATGCCCCAATCGTCCTAGGATTTGCCATGTTTTAAAGGCAAGAGGCGGCAACTCTTAATAATTATTTTTACCAAAACTTTAAGGAGTAGAAAAGAGGTAATTGAATGAATTTATATTTGACAATCAGTTAGTGTGTGCTTGGATGAGAGGTTGTAAACTGAGGTTTGATTAAATTTGATTGTGCAAAATTGATTTTGATCAAAATTGAGTTGATGTCAAGGTGATTTATGTTTGAAAACTTTTATAATAGAAAGAATAATGTTTGGATAATAATAATAATCAAAATCACTTCTAAACATGTAATTACTAAAAAGGGCATGAGTTTTACATTATATTTTTTATATTACCTTTTATTTCATTTTATGTTAAAGATATTTAAATAACTAAGTTAATATTATTATGAATATTATAATAATAAATGTATAAACATTTTTAAGATTTGATATAAATATTATTTTAAAGACATTATCAATAAAATTATTTTTAAGATTCCTAAAGAAGTCTTGGAGCTAATATTAAAATCATTTTAAATAATATGGTTGAATAAAATATAAAATATAAAATATAAAAAATAACTTATGTAAGAAGTTTTATCTATAATAAAAATAAAACTTTGAAATGTATAACATTATCGGATTACGGAGGTAAAATTACCTTTATTTGTTAATAAGTACTTCATACATTTCATATTAATTAATAGTATTTTTAGAAAATTGACCTTGTTCCAAATTGACTTACATTCATTAATTATGTTTAGATTGTATTAATAGTATTGAGTTAGTGGAGAGATAATTAATATTGATCCAAATAAAATAATATGTAGAATTACTTAATTTACTTAGATATTTTTAGAGTATCATATCCCCTTGTAATTGATTATTTTTGTGTGTAGTTTATATGACAACCATATCGTGAACCCCAGGTTGCTGCAGTCATCCTAGGGGAAGTGAGGAATAAACGGGGTACGTGGTCAGCAGTATGTCCACTAATATGCTTTGAGATTGTTGAGTGGCATGCAGTTGATCACGTGCTCTGTCAATTTGGTCTGGTTTAGACGATGCTTGTTGTGTATAAACTGGGTGCAAGTGCATTATCAGCGGATTCAAAGGTGGGACAACCGTGTAGCACTCGTCATTAAGAGACTTATTACTTATAGACCAACCGTGCAGTATTAGCAGCGGTATTTGGATAATGGTCGTAGATTTCTTAAGGAAATACACAATCATCAATAGGTACATGATATTTGGCAGCAATACTATCCTTCGCCGCCGCATGGTAATGTGTCCCCACCACATGGATTTGATGATGTGCATTCGTATGGTTTCTATGTTCTGCCTCCCCAAACTGATTTGCATAATTCGCCTTCCTAACCTGGTTTTTATACTTGGCTAGGCAAACAAATGACTCAACAATTGCACCAAATTAACGATAACTTTGAATTGTTCAACCCTGACTCTCATCGTCACCATACCCTCAGAATGAAGCAGATGAAGTTGAAGTAACTCCATACCCAGTTGAAGTTGAAGTCACTCCACCGCCACACCAACTTGACACATAATCTTCTCTTCTTGGTGAAGGGTACAGTGAGCAACACTCGTATTGTAGAAGGTCCTTCCAAGTAGGATCTTCTTCAAGATCTAGTGAGCCACGCGTACGATCATCAAGAAAATCAGTTTACATGGATAGTGTGAAAGTGCATAGAGGTGTTTATGATCTGTCAGGTTCTGACACTAGGGTTAGGGTATCGTTTAATCTAAAAGAGCCACCAGAGGATGCATCACATGATGACAATGACAACAAGAATGATGCAAATCCGAGGCAACAGTCGCCTAGATTTAGTAAAAGGGGAAACCAATTTACGAGAGGGGTTCAAGGAGTGCAGAGATGAGTGCAGCAGTTAATGGAGCAACAAGGTAATGACAATGGAGCTAGTACCAGTGGTGCAGCTGAGCAGGCATATGATCTTTGAGACCGTGAAAATATTAGGGCACCCAATAGATACACCCCTACAGAGGCACCTAAGCCCGTAGGCCAATCCCAAGACTTTATAGGCCGAAGATGAATGCACATGTACCTGTTTGAATTCATCAGATCCAATATTATTATTATTATTACTACTACTACTACTATTATTATTATTATTAAGAATAGAACCTCCTCCTCCTCCTCTTCCTCATCATCAGCATCATTATTATTAATTCTAACTTAACCCTAACCCTACCTCTATCCCTACACCCTAACCCTAACACTAAACCTTAATCCTAAATCCTAAATCAAACCCTAATCTGAACCCTAACCTTAAAATTAAACCCTAATCCTAGCATTAAACCTTAGACCCTAACCTTAAACCTTAAACCTAATCCTAAACCCTAATACTAAACCTTAACCCTACACCCTAATCCTAACCCTAAACCCTAAACCTAAAATCCTAATCATAACCAAAACCTTAACCTTGAAATTAAACACTAACCCTAACCCTAAACACTAGACACTAACCTTAAACTCTAAACCTAATCTTAAACCATACCACTAAACCTTAAACCCTAATACTAAACCATAACTCTACTCCTAACCCTAAATCCTAAACCATAACCCTAACCTTAAATCCTAAACCACAAACCTAAACCCTAATCTTAACCTTAAAATTAAATCATAACCCTAACCCTAAACCACAAACATTACCTTTAAACCCTAAACCTAAGTCTAATCCTAACCTTAACCCTAACCCTAAATCCTAACCTTAATCTTAAACCTTAAAACCTAACCCTACACCTTAACCTTAACCTTAACCCTAAAATAAAACCTTAACCCTAAAATTAAACCTTAACCCTAACCTTAAGCCATAAACCTAAGCCTTAAACACAGGTGTAACCCAAATCAATGTTCATATGGGTGTTAGGCATAATAACATGTTTTACACGGGTTTTAGGCAAATCAATCTTCATAATAACATGTTTCACGTAGAATTTTTACATAGAAATATATTTATCATGTGACAATATTAGTGTTCTACGTCTGGTGACTTGGCCCCGCACCAGTGTGTGGACAATGACTACTGTTGTGACCTGTTCCAAGACAAAGTTTACAAAATCTTCGTCGCCGTCTCTCTGCATAATCCATTTCGTTTCGGATATGAGTAGATTTTGGTCAGCCTGGTTTGCTGCGCTTTAAACTTTTGTGTGGAATAATGAGTGAATATGTGACTCGAGGCCATGTTGATTTGTGGCCAACAACCTGAAAATCTTGCCCTTACACTTTGCAAAGGTTGTACATGGTGTAAACATTGTTGACGTATGTCCGGCAGTCCAAACTCACTGTGTTGCAACATGCTATCACATGAACACACAAAAACTTGAATATTTGAAGAGCGCCACAATCACAATATGTCCTCCTCAGATCAACCTTGAACTGATTGCCTGATGATAAATCCTTGCAATGGAATGCTTACGAAATTCTTGAAAATTCGTGAACCTGCAATACACAATCGTCAACTTCATAAACAAAATCCAAAACTTGTAAAAATGGATTTACTATTGCATCAAGGTGAGTATAACCTGCAACATCCCTATTTATGTCATCATTTTTTGTAGTATTGCAGTCAAAAACTCTGAGTATTCGTGACCTGCATTCCTTTGAGCATATACATTTCTCGCCTTTGTAAAAAACAAGGCAAACGTCTTGAAATATGTCTTTTGCACTAATGTCGTTATCGAAAAATTGCGAACTTCTAGAAATTTGGAGTTCATTGACTCGTCTAGGTTTGTCATCACATGGGAGCAGCGACGTCCACCATCGAAGGCACAAATCCATTTTTCTCTAGGGATCTCGTCAATCCAAGCGGCATAAATTTCATTATGTTGTCGCAGTCTTTCATAACGACAATTGTATTGTTCTACTATGCTCAAATACCCTGTAAAAAAATGTCCACAAACTCATACTCAAATGTAATGAAATAAATATTTGTATAGAAAACTGTAAACAGAAGTAGTAAAAAAATGTATCTCACCAATACCCTTCACAAACTTTTCCATGAATTTCACTTTGAAGTGTCTTGCGAAATTTTGTGCAATATGTCTGATACAGTACACATGGTATGCCCACAAATCACCCATTCGTCGTACTGCAAACTTTATAGACTCGTGCCAATCAGATATCAAGCCAATTTGGAGTCCCTCTGGTAATGATTGCCGCAAAAGTTTCAAGAAAAAATACCATGCACCTCATGTTTCACCCTCGACAATCACAAATGCAATGGGAACAATGTTTTGATTACCATCTTGTGTTGATGCCATCAACAAAACACCCTTGTATTTTCCATACAATTTGTTCCATCCACCTGAATCATAGGCTTGCAGTAATTGAATGCGTTGATACAAGGGCCAAAACCCCAAAACGCACGTCAAAAATTTATAGTATGTGTCCTAATAGATCCATCGACGTTATAAGCATCAGTAGTATCAACTTCATGTGGGCATGAATTGTCAAAATGTTGTAATGCAATCAACCAATATGGGCAAGTCATTGTAGGATTGTTCCCAATTGCGGTAGACTTGTACAATTGCATTTTGCTTTGAAAGCCAAGATTTTCTATATGATGGCCAACATCCTTCGCGGTCCATAATTGTTGCTTGAATGGACTTTATAGGCATTGTTGGCTTCGCCCTTATCTGTGCCAATATCATGCCAACAATCTTGAAAAAACTCAACTTTGAGTAGTTGCTTGTAAGTCGTGTAGCAAGGAAAGTGTGAGGGTCGTTGATTTCATGACCTCCCAAAAGCAACTATTTTTTTTTTCCGTGTGACCCTGATAAACCATTCACATCCTTGGTCAAAGTTCTTGCATTTACAGAAGTACGTCGTCAGTTTAGACTCTTTAATTTGTAATCAACCCTAATACGCAAGCAATGTCTTGCAACAACTTCTTTAACTACATCCTTATTAGCAAAATATTTTCCTATGAACAGAGCATCACCTGCAAAATAATCATTATGCAAATCTCCAAAATCATAGGCACGCATCCCCTCAACATCAAAGGTGCGCAAGAAAGTTGATGGATCATCCGGTTGTGAATTTCTTTCGTCTCATCTATATCATTTAATAAAATCATTAATTAATTAAATATAATAACAGAAAATTAAAATTATTATTATAGTAAACAAATTTTCAATTTTGATACACAAGATCCTCATCACGAGGCGAGTATAAAGCATACTTTGCATGTCTATTAATGTACATAATTAATTTAAGATAAAATATGTTTGGACTCATTTTAGTACAAAATATTTCCACTTTAACTGACTTGACATTAATTTAAAAACAATTAATTAAAAAAACCCAATACTTAAATGTAATTATAATTACAATTATTATTGTAGTTTATTTTCCAACTAAACTACAATTTCTAGTCGAACAGATTTGCAATTCTGATACGCAAGATCCTCATCACGAGGAAAGCATATAGCATACTTTGCGTATCTATTAATGTACATAGTTAATTTAAGATATAATATGGTTCGACTCATTTTAGTACAAAATAATTCCATTTTGGTTTAACTGATTTGACATTAAATTATAAATACTTAATTATATAATCTCAACAGTTAAATGTAATTAAAATTACAATTATTGTCATAGTTTATTTTACTACTAAATTTAAATAGTAATACTTGAATCGTCATTTGTTCCATCGCCTTCAGAAATGTCACTTTCATGCTCGCCCTAACTTACATCGTCATCTTCCTCTGTGAAGAACTCATCATCTGACAGTATTGTTGCCTCAACGTCTTGTTGATGCACTTCATTTGAACTTGGACCAGCACCTAAATCAACGTTCGCAGATACCTCCTCGAAGTTCATAAACACATCAATGTCACTCAGATGTGTCTTATAATTTTCATATAAATAAATCTGCAGCTGCACTTGAGCGTCATTTGATATCGTCACAGGTCAAAATTTTACCGACCCATTCATGAAAGACACTGGAGCTTTATATTTTATTCTTGCCACACTCTTTTGAAAATGAGAAGATATTATACCACACAGGTCTGCGAATGACATGGACGACCAAATTACAATAAACTCGGAATCGTGTGGACTAATAAACTCAACACCCTCAACATTATTCTTTTGCGCTGAACCATTATAAAAAAATAAACGCAACAATACCTCCCCTATTCATTTTTTTGTATCAAAACAAAAACACAAACACCCTAAGGGAAATGAGAGGATCAACAAAAGAAGAATAGATTTAAGAGAAAAGAGAGGATGAAAAAGAGAAGAATGAGATAATGGTGAAGAGGAAGAAGAAGAATGAGAGAATTGTGAAGAGGAAGAAGCCCCCATCTCCCATTTTATAGGTGAACATTTCTTCTTCCCAGTGCATTTTCGTTTAATCAAAATTTTGACTGAGAGGGTCTGAAATCGCTACCCTCCTAGGCAATTTCAACATACATTTTTCAGTCATGTCAGTGCTAAAATTGCTACCCCCTGGCGATTTCAGCTCGCTGACACCTTTTTAAAAAAAAAAATAGTATTGACATCACCATTAATTGTGGCGATTTCAGTACCGTTGCCCACACGTTTGTAAAAAATTTACCATGTGCATATTATAGGCATATGTTTAATTTGAATGCATATTTTTGTAAAAATTTCCATTTTTTTACTATTCATTTATATGGTGATGTTATATTAACATAATCTTTCCATTTAAATGAATAGTAAAATTAAGAACATAACCCTCTTCTTTTCATTTAAAAGGAGAGAATCTTGATCCCTTTGTAATTGAAGATATTTGTATGACAACAAGTGATACAATTGGTCATAACTTCTTACTGTTATGTTTGGGAGAGTGGGGCTAAACTTAAAACATGTAGGAAAAAGGACATGGCCAACCAAACCAATACTTGCCCTCAAACTCAAGAAAATCATAGTTTAATACAAATGAGGAAGATCAAAATCAGACGGATAATGAGAAAATATTGTGAATCAAGTCACGGCTCACGAGAGAACAACCCTTTAAACCAAGCTATAATCTCCAAACAAGTGCTCAGATTCCAGCTAATTTTGTAAGCGATCATCATTCGCATGCCAGAATTGCTTTTATATTATCTCGGCAGTAGGGAATCATAAAACTTGCCAAGAAAACATACGCTTAATCCTCCCATGTTACTTGGCATCGTGATACATGGTATTGAAGAGAATGACACAAAAACAACAATTGCCTTTTGTGTTTATCTCTGTTATAACTTTAAGATAACCTTCTCATGACGTGTTAGCCTCTCATAAGAACACCTGATCGAGCAAAACTTCATGCATTATTCATTTGTATACAAGTGCATATTCATTTTTATTCAATGACAAACAACAATGCTGTAGTTAAGATGCCTAATATAGCAATCAAATAGATTAAAAACTGTAGTTTTTTTTATTTAAAAGTAAGCTTCCCAATCTTAGCACGTTGGAATGCTCAGCCATGCAATGAATTAAGAGGAAGAAAAAAAATGTCACATTAACATCAATAAGAGGAACAAGAATATCACTTCATTGAACTATCACTTCCCCTGGTCTTAAGTGAGTCAATATTCAAGTCTCAAAAGACTACCCTTAGAAGTTTTCGAAGGTTGCCCCAAATGCAACTCTTCAACAATTAACAAAGGCATTACAATCAAGTCAAATTTCATGTAATGTAACCACCAGAATATAAACTGAACTGTACACATAAGGAACATAGAGAGAATGTAGCATAGCTACCAATTCCCTGCAAACGTCAGATCAAAGCAATCCGATGGGTCGCCAACGAAACCGAAGCACACTTGGCAGAGGGATTGCAATTGCATCTGTATTGATTCCAACACATCAAGCCTTAACCATTGGTTTCAACATATCAGGCCTTTCCACACCCTAGAGTTTAAGTTCCAAATCCTCCATTCCTACCTCATGTATTCTCTCGCCTTCCCACGGCTTCACTCTTCCGTTCTCAAAGTCAAAATCCGATCCTCCTCTCCCCCTCTCAACAGCAGCCGCCGCCGCCTGTCCCCATTGCACGGCGCCTTCATTCGTATCCATCGAATCCCGGGGAGCCACGATCTGCTGCATCGCAGGCTTCACGAGGTTAAAGGTCGGAGAAGGAGGAGCAGCGGCCGAGACGTTCGTCGTCTGAAAGCTAACCCACCGGCCGGAGTCCACAGTAGACGCATCCGACTCGTCGCACTCGGGAATCGTGGAGGTGGCCAGGTGGTGGCGGCGGGAGGGGCTGGAAGGAGCGGAGACGGCAAAGAGAGGGTGGCGGAAGGAGTTAATTAAGGAAGCATTAGCGAGGGACTCGAAATCTGCTTTCCGCTTGGAGCCCCTGGAGGTTGGGGAGGAGAGGGGAGGGGTAACAGGGGCACTATTGGAAATTCGTAGAGGCGGGAGGTTTGTAGGGATGGAAGCTATGTTGTGGATGAAAGGAAGGAGGAAAGAAGAGGGGTTTTGGTCCATTCGGGTCGGGCTTGGGAAGGAAGAGGAAGTTGGGCTCGCGTGGTAAGATGGGACCGGGCTTGGGAACGCTGACGACTGCGGGCTTGGCTGAATCGAAGAACAAGCAGACATGTTCGGCGGAGTGCCTCCGATCTCAGTTTGGGGCCTCTTGCATCCCTGTCATCAAGAAATAAAAGCATCAGATTTCTGGGAAGATAACAAGATCAGTCTAAACAAATCGCATATTTCTTCCAACAAAACCAAAAATTATGCAGATAACAGGCTCAAAGATGGCAATGAGAGCTGATCTGAGTGATGAAGACGATAAAAACTGCTCAGATCGCAGCACACACATACGGTGAAGATAAAAAATGATGGATGCTGGTGTTAACGTGGAAAAGAAGTTGAAATCAATTATTTTATTCCTTATATTTTGTAAATTAAAGGTTTGAGTTGACTGAAGCACGTTTCTATTTTTGTAGATCTGAGAGAAACAGCATCACAGGTTGAAGTTAGTGGTGAAATTAGAAGTAGAAGGAGGAGGAACCTTTCGGTAGGTGGTGCCATCCTCTTCAACGATCCAACCGGCTTCAGCGCAGAGGGCCTTCAAGACTTCGTTGTTGTCACAGTGCTTGGGCAGCTTGTAGTTCCCCTGAGCTCTGAGCCCGGCGTAGATCTTGGCCGCAATCGCTCTCCGCCTCCTCTCCCTCCGCTTGTTGTTCTCCCTCTCCTTCCACGTCGGCAACCTACCCGAAGATCCACCGCCGGTCATCGTTCCGGCTATGCTTGCTCGTTCTTTCTTCCAACCACTCTTCTCTTCTCTGCTGCTTTTTTTACACACGACTCGCTGTTAACTCTCTCTCTCCCTCTCTTTCTTCAGACTCTGGATGTGTCACGAGGGAGAGGACAGCGCTTTTTCTCTCTCTCACTATTGAGGTTTCTTTCTCTTGCGCTGTGGATGAAGAAACCTTTTTAGATTCTTCCCCCTTCCTTCCTTTCTCTCTCCTTCCCTTTTCACACTCTCCCTGTTTTTCTCTTCATTTATTATTACTTTAATAATTCTATCATTTTTTTGTTTTTTCTTTTTTGGTAACAAAAGTTTGGACTGGAGACGGAGGAGAGGAACGGAGGTTGCTTTATCATAGCAAAATTGATAAGAATAACGACGAAGTTAAGTGTCTATGTAAATTTGAAATTTGTCGAGTCTTAATAAATTTAAATCATAAATTCAATTTATAAATTTGTATGACTTTATATATGTAAAAAAATATGTTATAAACTCGCTAGTAGAATCGAGAATTAACTTAAACTCATACGAATTTACCAAAAAAGAGTATACATAAGTGTTAACTCTTTTTGTGTAATACGAGTTTACAAGTTAACTTGAGAGTTTAACAACTATAATTTTATATTTATTTATTTATATATATATAATATAATATAAGATGATGAAATTAAAATATATAAATGTATTCATAATTTTAAGATAAAATGTTTATTTTACTCTAACAATAATTTGATCTCTAAATTTACCATTACAAATGAAAATATTACATTACCTTACTGTCATTATTTTATTTAAAGTGTGTTTATGAGTTGATTTTAAATAAAAAATAAAATATTTTGAGAGATTTAATTATAATTTTTATATGTCTAAATTATAACTAAATTATTTTTAAAACATTTCTCCTAAATTCAAGCCGTAAAAATATCCTTAATTGTTAGTAAAATTCATAAATATAAATATATATGGGAATTATTTTGGTATCCCATCATTTAGGATATTGTTACATTATGGTTATCTATGGTTAAGAATCAATCACGTACGTCATTAACTCTGAATACTTATTATTTTAAATTTAAAATAAATCATGATTATTAAAATATAAAGAGGTATCAATACTCTTTTAAAAACATGAAAATCAAAAAAACCCCCCCCCCCCCCACACACACACATATATATATATATAGAATAAGGGTAACAACTGGATGAACTCTTCCTAACCCCATTATCCGTTAGCATTAACGTAGATGATAATAATGAGTTACTAGTCAAACATTTGGGCAATTTAAGCTATTATTAGACGAACTTATAAAATTATTAGTGTGTTTTATTCATCTGAAATTATTAGTGATTGTTGGATTAAGCTTAAGATATTTTTGCCCATATTTAGTTCATCTAATAATCGTTGATCTATCATCGGCTGTTATAAACTGTGTAGGCGTTGAAAATCAACTCTGTTGAAATGGGGGCGGGGGAGCACGTCCATCACAGACCTAACGTGGGTCCATTTACACTGGACCATCTGCTAAGGGTTCATTCATGGTCACTCATTAGATTAACTATTTCATATTTTGATTGAAAAAGAAATCAATGCATAACTCAATAATTTTGTGATCAAACGGTAAAATGAAAGGTAGTTCATGAATGGACGCTTCGTACAGGGGTCTAGCATAAACAAATCTGACCTAACGCACCCTTCCTTCATCAAAGTCACATGACTTGTTGGTTAAAAATTGGCTTCCCTCACAGTGCAGCGCAATCACGCCCTCCACAGTCCACTTCTGCGGCGAGGACTTAGCCACATGACTAATGCCAATATCAGGGGCCACCCTACACCTGCTTTGCTACAGCCCCTAGACCCTAGGTCTGGTACTAAGACATAATAAACCAGAGCCCAACACAAAACTACTGTTAAAACTTCAAAGTATTGAGAATCTATCATTCTATTGGCATAGAAATTACTTTCAAAACTAAATTAATAATTTTAAAAGAAATTAAGAATAAAAATTAATATTTACTAAAATAAAATATGGTAGGCGAATCTGTGTGACCTCACACTGAACCAGACATGAGTGTCAGTAAAATATTAGTCCTACGGAATCGATATTTACATGGTTAAACTTAACTGACAGGGATTACTCTTGATTTGAGAGTCTGGGTATCATGTAAATATGTTCGTTCAGGCCTTGCCTTGTCATTTTATATCGGTAAGAAACCGAAAGTATAAAAATAGAGCAAGACTGGTCAAAGTAAGTTGCAGCCCACATGCAAATTCGTTGTGCCATGAAATGGAGAGAGAGTGATACACAGCAAAATCACCTCCAAAATGGGACCCAGAGATACGAGCATCTCCATTATTGCCAATTGGTTGTATTCAACTAATACAAGAAAACCATAATAAGTGGCATGATCGCAAGACATTTTTGTGTACCTTCTCTTTAAAAAAAAAAAAATTAAGTGCCAGTATATTATCTGAATTATAATAATTTTTAACTCAAAATATTTAGTTTCATTGTCATGAATTGTAATTTATAAAATATTTCATAATTATTTAATAAATGAGTATAATTTTGAACTGAAGAGAGTTATAGGTATTTCTTTTTTGCAACCGTGGTGTTTAATTATAAGTAATAATAATTGAGCTCATACAGAATAATAAATTATTAACCACAAAATATTTTTTTATTTTTATAAGTAAGGATTAAGAGAATATGAATTACCATTACAACACACATCGTCATTATAGGTATTTAAGAGAATTTAACATTTTACAATGCAGTAGTTAGATAAATAAATATTAAAATCATATTACGAAATTAATTTAAGATATGAAATAACTTTGCGAAATGAAAGTAGGCAAAAATCTGTGCACAGTATAAATGTCAGTTCTTAGGGCTGCGATAGCATTGGCGTGGCCTTAACCCTGCCAAAGAGGCAAACATACATGCATATGGGATTGATATAATTCACACCACCTTATAATAATAATATGAATACAGTTTGGCAATGGACATTTTTTATTTTCCGCGTAAAAAAATAACGCCTATTTATTTTGGATATTAAGTAAGCAATTGAACATAATATAAAATTTCAAATATATTAAAAGAATACAAAATCTCCAGAATTCATTTTAAAAAATTAATAATACTTTTCCCTGCTAAATCTTTCAATAAAATATTTTTAAATGTTAATTAAGTAAGTACTGCTTATTTTTAAAATTTTAAAGATATTGATTATGTTTACTTTTTATGTAATAATAATTTGTACATAAAATTGTAAGAGGATAATTCATAGTTTAATAATGGGTTTGATAGTTTGAGAGAATTATAATCAATTTTTGAACTGCAAAAGTAAAAAAAACAAAATATTTTTAAAGCCTGTTTAAATAAAGAGGTCAGGTCAGGCTATTGCAGGGACTCAAACTGTAAACAATCAATATATCAAAGCAATGCTTTAACTATTAGGCTAGTATCACTTGTTGTGATATTTTTATGCATACATATTTATTAATATAATTTTATTATTTTAATGTTTGTGTTTAGAAACCCTAAATTAAAGAACTCTATCTCTCTTTTATTTCTCATTCTCATATTAAAAGATGAAAAATTACAATTCAATGATACATGCTTGCTCATGTGTAGGGGTGAATAAACAAACCAAGCATGGTTGTTCGTCGTGTTTGTGTGTGTTTTATTTAATTGTTTGTGTTAGAGTAATTTGTTTAGATGTTTCATTATTGAAAGTTTGAATTTATGTTGTTAATTATGAGACCTTTTTCTTGATCTATGGAATTGCAATTTGGATTGATGTATGAATTTTTGTTTAAATATTAGATTGTTGTTGCAATTTATATTTTTGTTGATTTATTAGATTATTGATATATGGATATTGAAGTTTTATTTAAATATTAAACAGGTCATGATAAACAAATCAAAAAATACATTTTTGGTATATATATATAGACAAGCCTATCATACTCTAGATCAGGTCAGGTTCAGGCCAAAAATTAATGAGATAGGCTTGGCCTGTTAAGGCCTGATCTGATCTGACCTGTTCTCATCCCTAATTCAATGTGTCTCCACATTAATTAACAAAAATAAAAGTTGCACTATTTTTTTTGGAAGTTAGTATGAAGCTACCCCTCTATTCATTTTATATGTTCAATTTTAACTTTTTAGAGTTTTAAAATATTTATTTATTCGCAATTATTTGTTTTTTTTTCATCATTTATTAAATAATTTATATGATGGGAGTACTAACTGCATTAAAAATAGAAAATTATATTTTTTATATATGTATAATGTTTTTAATTTATATTATTCTATACTAGGGCTATCAAAACGGGCAGCCCCGCCCGTTTAGGCCTGCGGGCCTAAATGAGTCGGGTCAAAAATATGCATATTTTTAGGATCCGACTCGTTTATGGTCGGTCCGCGGGCCTAAACGGGCCGCCTGCTAGCCTGTTTATTTTTTTAAAAAAATTCAAACATTCAAAAAAATTCAAAAAATTTTATTTAAAAAATTAAAAAAATTTCACCGACTCACGGGTTGGTCCGTGGGCCANTCAAACATTCAAAAAATTCAAAAAAATTTATTTAAAAAATTAAAAAAATTTCACCGACTCACGGGTTGGTCCGTGGGCCAAACGGGCGGACTTAAACGGGCCGGTCCAATTTTTTTCCAAATTTTCGTGGGCCTATTTTTTGCATGTAAAGTCAGTCCATTTAACCGGGTAAACTGACCGGGCCCATTTTGACAGCCCTATTCTATACATTTATCAAATTTTTTTTTGGTCTTAACATGTGTGTTGTTTGCTTTTGTTCAAATAAAATAAAAAAGAATGGAGTATAATTGCACTGAAATTAGATGCTTGTTCATTTTTGTTAAACTGCATTAATAAACGCTAATGAATTTTGACAAGTATTTTGCGCATGTCAAATATTAAATTACCATCGTACCATTAAGCTATATTTTTTATTTATAATATAAACTTTTAAAAGTAAGTTTCAAAAATTCTATTCTTAAATTAATATATATATATATACACACACATCAATTTCTAATTTTAATTAATATTCTAATCTACGAAACTTCTTGCAAGTTATGATAAAAGTTTAGTAACCACAAAAAATTAAAAGAATATTTTAAGGATAAGAAAATTAGATGGCAGCTACCAACAACAATTCTTTATATATATATATATAGATAATAAATAGTCAATATAAAAAAAATTTGATAACCACAGGATGTGACATAGTAATCGCCTTATACTTTAATCATGTAGTTAGGGTTCAATCTACATCCATAAGAATTATAAAAAAAAAACATTTTTTGTAACCAATAATCTAAGTTATTGGCGATTAACACTTTGGGTGCACCCAATAAATATATATATATATATATATATATATATATATAATTGATTGAAAAAAAACTGTGAGAGAAAAAGAAAGAAGTTAGTAAGCTTAATTTAAAACTCTCAAGTGCACCCAACATTTTTTTCTTGCTTTTTCTTTTTCTACGAAATAAAATTAATAAACACACCCTTAATTAGTTGTATAATTAGTATTTCTTTTTATTAGAGTAATGTTATGATAACAATTATTTTAAACGACTTTGAGATAATTACATTTACAAATATGTGAGATCCGCTGTAAGTCTCATTATGATAGGCTTTATATCTTTATAAGTGCAATTGTTCCAAATATTTGTCATTGTATAATTTCTCTATAATTTAAAACATTAATCAATTGTTTAGATTAAGAGAAATACGAAGGAAAGAAATTGAGGGAGAATAAAATGGATGGAAAAAAGAAATTTTCTCTTGTTTAGATTTTTTTTTTTTTGGTTGCCTGCATGGTATCCAAGGCTTAGCCTTGACTAATCCGAATCGACCCGGGTCGCGCACCTGGCTATGGCGGGTGAGTCTCCCAGCGGGGATAACTGCGTACACAAGGTCTCGAACTCGAGACCTTGCTTAAGCGATACCAAGCCGCTTACCACTTGGACCAACCCCCGTTAGTTCTCTTGTTTAGATTAAGAGAAAACGGGAGAGGATAGAAAATGAATTAGTGGGATCCACACTAAAAAAATTTCTCTACAAATATGAAAAGAAAATGAAATTTGTAATGGTTATAGTTCAAAATTACATATTTATCATTCTAATTTTTCCTTTTACCATAAAAGATAAATGCTATATATATCATTTATATGTCTTTCATTTTCTTTCTTTTTATTTTCTCTCCTATTTTTTTCTCATCCAAACAACATAAAAGAAAACAATTTTTTTTTTCTTTCATTTTTCTTTAATCTCATTTTTTTCTTCTCCCACGTCCAAACAAAAGCTAAGAACATTTATCAACAAAATACTCTAACAGTGATGGTAACAGGTTTCTTACTAGCTGGTGATTAGTGATAGTCAATGGGCCTTTGCATTGCATGTAAAAAAGGTTAATTAATGACATAAATTTGTATGATGAAATAATAGTAGTAAATTGATACGATGATCGGGAACATGCCCCGTTCTCCGGTATTTGAGGTTTGCTGTGACGTGACGTGATGTTGAGTTGGGACGGCACAGATATGGACAAACAACGAAATGAGAGAGTGTGGGGCCCACGGAGCAGGGGGGCACAGTCGGCTCCACACGTGCGACACAGAAACCCATAATAAAGAAAGGAACAGCGTGAACGAGCGTGGGTGGGGACTGGGAAATGGTGAATAGAAAAAACGGGTGAAGGGAGGGTACCACCTTTGACGTGTCGTGTACATCGGGTATGGCTGTGGCAACACGAGAATTGCGGTCCCCCCACCACTGCAAATAAAAAATTTCTTTCTGCACACACAGGAATCCCGTCCATTCTTTTCATGCTATGCCACACATGATTTGTGTGTGTCGCTTTGACTCTTATGCCCTCCCTCCTCAACTCAAGGACTAGGATTTCATACGGCACAAAACTCCAATACCTTTTTCTTGGTACATAAAGTCCAATCCTTTGAAATAGAAAAAATACCATTTCTTTTTGATTGAAAAAATGTTGGGAGTTAAAATTTTTGCTATTGTTTTTATATTATAAATATATTCATATTAGTTTGTTATATAAATTTCACTTCTTGGTTTTTTGTTCTATTAGAGTTTTTTTCTTTTTCTTTTTTTTAAATTTCTTTGAAAGTTCATCCAATAAATTGTGAAAATCAGGACAAGAATTCGTATATGTCATTAAGGATGTAAAACAAAAAAAAAAATTATACAAGAGTGATATATTATTTTTAGGCACGCATAAAAATTAACAAGATTTATAAATGTGTGAGAGTATCTAAAATAAAATAAATAAGACATCTTTTTTTATTGAAAGTCTATATAAAATTAAGATAATATATTTGTGTTTAAATAAAAATATCTCATACAAAAGTGGGTTGAACAAGATATAAATCTAGTCTAATCTCTTTTATGAGAATATTTGTTTGAGCTCAAACTTAGGATTTGGCGAGCTATCAATTTAAATTTGTTCAATTTGACGTTTAGATAATAGGAAAATTTGATAATAGAAAGTTAAATATTGTACATAATAAAGTCATAACTAAAAAAAAACTAAATATATTTTACAAATCTGACCTGATTATGATTTGAGTAGCTATCAGTTTAAATTTGTTCAATTTGACGTTTAGATAATAGACAATTTTAAATATAGTACATAATAAAGTCATAATTTTAAAAAAATAAAAATATGTTTTGCAATTCATATTTTTAAATAAATCATATCAATTAAAAAAAATATTGCGTGAAATGTGTTGATTGAAGTATAAAAATCTTATAATTTGTTGCAATTTTTTTAAAAAAGCATCACTTTCAAAAATTATTTGACTTTGCAGTTGAATTGAATTAACTCCTTCTAAGTTTAACCTACAAATTGTACTCACGTCAAATTTTGCAACCAATTGAATCTAATGAATTCAGACTAAGACGGGTTATTGGCTTGAGATGGGTTGTGAATGTAAATATATAAAATTATTTAAGTATCTCTTCTCATAATTTAAACTTTTGGATAGAAGATTTTTGATAATGAACACCATAAGATGTCATTTTTGTTATAATAACGTCTACTCAATTAATCTATTATAAAATGTAATTTTTTTAAAGTTAAAGGGTGATTTATTTTTATAATATTTTTAAATAAAACTATTAAGTTATTTTAAATTTTGCGTTATGGTTTTAGATGGTTGTAATTATAGAATATTAGAATTAGAATGTAAAGATAAAAATTAGTGTAATAATAATACGAATAATTTTAAAAAAAATTGAAGAGACTAGGATAAGAGGTATAGCAACTAGCGATTCAAGCAAAAACCAATAAGGGACGGGACCAAGACTTTGCACACGTGCGTTAGGATGGGACAGATAGGCACCCGTGTGGGGACCACGAGCACGTGCACTCTCATGCATTGAATTCTATTATTCCAAAATTTAAAATTTATAACTAACCTGTTGAAAAAAAAAACATTAATGTTTCTATTCGCGTTTTATGATAACTATATTTTTCAGAATACGAACAAGTGCTGGAGTATTAAAGTTGAATAACAACAACACGCTTAACAAAATAGAAATAAAGCTATATATAGTTTATCTACCCAGAAAAGATATTGTTAGTTACAAAATGGAAAAGGGATGCTAATAGGGTCTTCTATGTTCTAGAGAGCACGTGGGGGTGGGGGGTCCATACAGATAGATCCATTGAGTTGTTAGCTAGAAATCACATTTAGTTATGTACATTATTTAGTGAATTTATTATTCATGCACTATTTTTATAGGATTTAATTGAAATACACTAATAATATAAATGAGTTTTATATTATCATTTAATGATATATTAATACATCAATATTTATATTTAATTATTACACTATTACTTGAAATGTTATATAAATCAAATAAATTGATTGGACAATGGCATGCACAATTTTATATTGTCAGTGCATCAAAATAATTTTTTTATATCAAACAAGCATATATATATATATATTAGCATATTTATTTTCAATGTTTAGTTTTTTTTTTTCGTGGGTAGAGGAGCAAAAGATCAATGTTTTTGTTTAAAAACAAAATAAGAGCAATAATGCTACAAACAAAATACAAATAATAATTGAAGAATACTACAATTAATTGTATATTTTAATTTTGTTATTGTTTAGATAGCAATGGCATTACGAAATAGCCAATACCTAAGTAAGAAGTAACTACAATTAAATCCAATTCTTTTATCCCATTAAGTTTCATGGTCCGTACTCTATTTCAGTAAGAAGAGAATAATTCATTTTTTATATTCTAATTAAGAAAAAAGAGGAAGAAAAAAAACTCTCAAGAAGATAATTTATCTTTGTTAGGAAGTGACTAATAATATGGGAGACGACTTGATGAACGTATGGGAACATTTCCCAGTCCATTACGCGAAAGACACTATTTTTCTAATCGAAAACAACAACATTTGACCCAGTTTTCACGTGAAGTATTTCTCTTTTGAAAAAGCCAACTACTCCATTAGCTAATAAGGACAGTTCTCTCTACGTCATGTCTTAGTACACCGTGCAATGTGCAATGACTTTTCAATTATTTGAAGAAGAAGACTACTAGTAGAATTGTATGTCAAAAAAAAAAAAGGGAAAAAAGACTACAAGTAGAAATAAACAAAGAAAAATGGTCTTGTAGATTTCTAGTACCGTAAATAGTAGAATGTATTGGGCTTTTAGTTTTAGCCCCGTTATCAAAAAAGTAATAAAAAATGTAGCTATTGTTGGGGGGAAAAGAAGTGGGACTGAGATCGTTTGATTTTCTTGATTTTTGATCTGTTCATTTATTTTATTTTATTTTTTGCTTAAAGAAATTGTGGTGAGAGATTTTAGCTGTTCTTTCTAAAAAATTAATTTTATAATGATTAATTTTGAAGTAAAAATAACCTATGTTTAGCATTTATTTAAAAATATTTTAAGTAATCTTAAAAATAATTTAATGTTCTTTTTAGTAGGGGTGTCAAACGGGTCGGGTCAAAATTATGCCTATTTTTAGGATCGGGCTCGTTTATGGTCGGTCTGCAGGCTTAAACGGGCCAGCCCGCTAGCCCATTTATTTTTTTAAAAAAATTAAAATTTTGGTTTATTTTTTATGATTTAAATACAAAGTTGTGAATAAGTATGCACGATCATTTTTAGCTATTTTTTATCGTCTATCTATTAATTAATCGGAAAGAAATAGTTTAAATGGTTGATTGCGAGATTATATTATTTTTTTGGTTCCTTCAAACTATCTTGTTGAAAGATATCAAATGCTATTTGAAATCGATTCATGAATTAATACAACTTTCATTAATTAAATGACGGCATATAACATTGATGTGAATACTGTTGTTATTGATCAAAAACACAAGTGGAACTCTTTCTAGTAGATTAATCAATAATAAACAAGATTTGAAAGTATATATCAACTTATAGGGCATAAACACTCATTGAAGGAATTTAATGCAAAGAAAAATGATCCATGTACACCCATAAACCATACACCCGTACATACACCACTCTTTTATACGGTTTTATACGCAATTAATGATAATTATACGTATAGCATATAATTTTACACAACGCACGCGCCCTAATGTCGAACTCGTTATCGTCATCGTTTTCCCTCGTCGTCTTCAACCTCTCATCCTTGTTCTATTATGTTTGTCGTTGTTGTCATCATCATCCTCTGTCATCCTCTCATCCTCTTATTATCGTTATCCATTCTTTGATTATCATTATCATCATTCTTTCTTTGATTATCATCCTATCATCGTCATTCAATTTTCTATTATGTTTATCATCATCATCATAGTTTTCATGATTTTTTTCTTTGATTTCCATGGAGAGTTTTGTTCTTTGACTCTGTGAAATTCTAATGTACTGAAGTTTTATACTTTCTAATGCTCATTCATTACTAAACACATATGACAGAAAATTGAATGTGCAAACTTTAAATGGGCATAAATGCAAACATTAAATTGGCATATGTGCAAACATTATCCACAAGTCACAGATTTTGTCTTTGTTAAGGAAGAGGATGTGCATTTTGGCACATTTTCAACCTTTCAACAATTAATGCATAAATATTATAAATATTTTGACACAATTTTTTACATATTGCCATGAATAAACATTAAATGGTATGATATAAGCATTATGTGCTTGTCACAAATGCATAAAAATGCAGAATTGATGTATTGTAGAATTATGCAAACTTTAAATGGACATAATGCAAACATTAAATGAACGTATTTGCAATCATTATTCACAGGTCACATGTTTTATCTTTGTTGAGGAAGAAGATATGCATTTTGACACATTCTCAACTTTTCAACAATTAATGCATTAATGTTATAAATATTTTGACACAGTTTTTTACATATTGTCATGAATAAACATTAGATGATGTGATATAAGCATTATGTGTTTGTCACAAATGCATAAAAATGCAAAATTTAATGTGTTGTAGAATTGTACAAACTTTAAATGGGCATAATTGCAAACATTAAATGGGCGTATGTGCAAACATTATCCACAGGTCACAAGTTTTGTCTTTGTTGAGGAAGAGAATGTGCATTTTGACACATTTTCAACCTTTCAACAATTAATGCATAAATATTATAAATATTTTGACACAATTTTTTACATATTGCCATAATAAACATTAGATGATGTGATATAAGCATTATGTGTTTGTCACAAATGCATAAAAATGCAAAATTTGATGTATTGTAGAATTGTGCAAACTTTAAATAGGCATAAGTGCAAACATTAAATGAGCGTATGTGCAAACATTAAGCAACTGTTTACAACACTGTGATTTTTCTTAAACATAAATAAGTTCACAATCTTTTATACATTTTTATTAGACAAACTTTATAAAAATTAGTCTACATACATTGTACACCCACTTTTATACATTCTAATGCATAAACTTTACATATATGCATATTACTCAATGTATAGTTAAGTATTTCACAAAATATGATATCAGATTTTTGTGCACAAACATTATCTGACCATGTGCTCAAACATTATATGACCTTATGCACAAACATTAAGCACTTGTTTACATCACTGTGATTTTACTCAAATAAAAATAAATCTTGACTTTAAAATTAACAAGCATAGGTCATGTATATCTTGTTCTATTCCTTCCTCCTTTCAATTATGCTTTGGTTTTTTTTTTTAACTTCTTTCTTTCTTATTTAAAAGATGATAACAAGCAGCGACATCTTCAATCACTCATCTCTCTAACAAATCATAGATCTTGCGCATGAGATCGCAGAGAACGACGAGATCGAAGAGAACGAAGAAGGTGAAAAGAGCGGAGAGCAATGAACAATGAAATTTTTCAAGAAAGAGAATGAAAATAAGGAACGTGGGTTCACGTGCGTGTTGGTGAGAGTGGGAGAAAGAGCGGATGAAGAGGTTATTTTAGGGGATCAGTGTATTTTAATACGGGTGTATGTATGGTGTATGAAATATGGGTGTGCATGTAGCATAACTGCAAATTTATCAATATCTATGTCATAACACTTCAACTATATAACAATATAAATATAGTTAAGTAGTTAAGCATAACAAATAGTTAAACATGCTCAATTATAAATCTAAATAATTAAACTCTAAACTCAAACTCCAAAATAAAATTTAGAGTCTAAAATGAAACTTTTAAAATTTTGGTATTTTTTATAATAAAAAAATCACAGGCTTACGGGCTAGCCCGTTTAGCTTGCATGCCTAAACGGGTTGGGCCAATTTTTTTCAAATTTTCACGGGCCTATTTTTTGCATGTAAAACTCGTCCATTTAACAGACTCGCGGACCGAGCTCATTTTGACAGCCCTACTTTTTAGAATTAATTATAAAAATTATAATTGATTGTAAAAGTGATGATTTTAAAAACTTAAACAAGATGAAAATAAAACTACAAAATTAATTTTGAGGCAGTAAAATTGATGTTGACACATAAAAATAAAATCCAAACAGACACTTCATCTGTGTGTGCAATGCATGGAATCATAGACGAAAAACTTTTATATGCTTAAAAATTTAAGTTTATACTAGTGGCCTTGATTGGGCATGAATAGAAACGTAATAGTTGAACTATTAATTTTTTTTTAAATAATTAAACAAAATTTAAAAAATGTTTTAAAAAAATTGCTTCATAATAACAGATTTTAATTTTATAAACTTAATTTTGGACACTTAAAACAGTTATTTAAGAATATCTCTTTCATTAATAGTTATAGACAAATCATTGTTTCAGCCAGTCAAACAAGAGAGGGGAAAAAAAAAAAGAGATAGAGAAGAAAGAGATATATTTGGAGAAAATTACGAGTGAGTGTCTAGTGAGCAGTTTTTGTACTACGCTTATGAAGATAAGTTTTGTACATACATATTAGTAATGTTTTTTTTGCTATTAATATACCATATAACTCAATCTCAAGTTATTCTATTTTATCATTTGTAGAAACAATTACTAAATTGCGAGCTTGACCATTGCAAAATAGCATCTTTTTCGTACTGTACAACATAGCATTTGTATAAAGCACAATTTTATTATATATTGTAAATATGACTAAATAGAAAACATGAAACGTTATGTTGTTGAAATGCAAATATTATTTTTGGTCGAATATGCAAAATTAATAGTCGTATATTACTCATTAAAGTGTCCAATGATGTAAGGGAATGCCCACATAATACTGGGCTTTTTCCCGTAATAGCTGTCGGACATGTTGTTAAGATAATGTTGAAAAACAACAACTGCCTTTTTGGGGATTTTTGGCCCATTTAGTTTTATTTTACTTTGGAGTTGGCAAAGGTTCAAGCATCAAAATAGCCGTGCCCACTTTAACGAGAGGTTCTAATCTTCAATAGCATGCGTCAATGAAGAGAAATGCTTTTTCATGCTCCCAAATCTTCCTATCAATCCTCTCAATCAAAATTGTTAAAAACAGTTTCTACTCAAAGATGCTGAAGGATAAGATAAAATCGAAATGTAAAATCGTATTAAAATATTCAAATAAAATAAGAGATGGTTTTTTTAAAATTAAAAATAAAAAATGAAATCCTAAATTATGAGTGATGAAGTATACATTGAGTGACGATGTAAAGAGTGAGTTGTGAGATGCACGGGACTAATAGTGAATGGTGATGAGCACAACTGTAACTCACATATGCGACCACCAAGAGTGGTGACCATGAAAGGCAACTAGTCATCGAAGATTAGTGGTGATAAGTGCAATTAGGGGTATACGTCGACCGATTTGAGTTATATTTTCTAGGTAAACATACTAATCCGATGAACCCAATGATGAGTTGAACAGGTCGAGTTATGTAGTTTTGAATGGGGTGACCTGTCTCAAGTTGACTTATCAGATTGCTGAACTAATAAGTCCCCGAATAATTAGGATATTTTTTTAGAAATTTTCCTAGTTCTCACACTCTCCTCAAATCTTGCCAGCGCAGTGGCGCGATGGAGTGTTGTGGTGGGTGGTGGCATTGTGTGAGCTCTAGTGAGGGAGAGAAAGAGATCGTGTCAACATTCAAGCAAGTGAAGCTATTAAGGTGGTGTGTGGTAGCACGGTGGAATGGGTGGGAAGGGGAAAGAGATGATATCGATAAGATTTGAGGAGAGTGTGAGAATTGAGAATGAGAGAGTGTGAGATGGGGTTATGTGGGTGGGGACTGGGACGAGTCTTTAGGGTTTTCTAATTTTTTAAAAAAATTAAAAAACACTCCGAGTTTATTAATTTTGACTCGACGATTCGATGATCCGACTTGATCGACTCGAAACAATTTTGTGTCGAATCGAGTCAACATGTCAGACAAGTTACTCGACTTGTACACTCCCAAGTGCAACAATGAATTTTTTTTTAATGGTTTTTAGTGTATGAAAACATTTTTCAAAAGATTTTACCTAATTTAAATTTTAGATAGAATCTAAGATATTATTGTCTGTAAAAAGGTAAAATCGTAAGTTTTTAAGTTTTAGAATAAGAATTTAAGTTAAGAACATTTATAAATCACATTTCATGTATATTTTTTTATTTTATAAAAAAAATATTTATAAAAATTATTAAAATGATTGAGAACTTGAGACAATAAAATAAGGATTTCAAACAAGGAAGTAGAAAATTGGGAGCAAACGCTAACATAGGCTCTAGGTTCCACGTTTATTTGGCGATTGTAACATGGGACCAATCGGAAGGAACGTGAGATTGAATCCCCATCCCGGCATAATCAAATCCACTTTGACCCGAAGAACTTGCACTCTCTATTTCTCTAAATACTTCTTAACCTTAAATAAAATATAAAATACGATCAAAAATCAAAATCACAGTAGAAGTAGTACTAGCCTGAGACCAAGAAGATGATAGTTAGCTGTTGCTGCGACTCTATCATCAGGACAGTTTGATTTTTCTGATGGCCTTTCTTTCGTCTTTTTTATTATTTTTTGCCATATAGGTAGTACCAGTGCCATAAATAACAACAAAGCGTTCATCATAATAATATTTATTTAGTAAATTGTTCAGTTAAATTTGTTAATAGCGTCAGTTTATTGGGCAAAAGCAACGAAACGGGAAGTGCGTGAGATCTGGCACGGACGCGCGTGACTCTTTGACCTTCTGTTTTCATTCGTCAATCTGATGATGCAAAGGCATAATAGCGCTGCAGTTTCTTCATCCAAATCTCCGATGACCAGTCTCACACATTCTCCTTCTCTAACCATGAAGTCAGTTTTCCTCTCTCTCTCTCTAATTTATATCCACTGATGCTGTTATGTAAAGTTATTTTCGATTCGATAGATGTTGATATGAATATATATACCAAAAATGAAAGAAAAGTAGAAGAAGAATTAAATGAAAAATTGATGAGACGAATAGGATAAAATTATTTGAAGCTATATTTATTTTGTTTAGCATATAATTCTCTTATCTTATGATGTATGTATAGCCTTTGACTTTGAATTTTTATTTGATTTGGACAACTATTGGATTGAAGCATGTCCACAAGACTTCCATTTGGCGAAACAGAACATGGATTTAGTATAGAGTTACTGAAATTCTTTGTTAGGAAATGTAATTCAGGTATTATAATGAATGCAGCATGTAATGGTACACTTTACCGTTTCGTTCAATTGGCAATGATGAGCACTTAGTTTTTTTCTTTTACTAGAAGCAGAAATGAGTGTGCAGGAGGATAATTTTAGTAGATGTGGAGTTTTTGCATTAATGATTTGTGGAGTGAAATTTACTAACAATCTGTGGCTATGGTCCTTGTTCATAGTAACATAAAGATTCCCTCTTTCCCTAGCGTTGGTTTAATAAGTTGATGGTGAATACTTAGTACTCACAAACTACCAAAAATGATGCGAATTTTGTAATATTGGATAGTTTATTGATTCCAAAGCTAGGTTCTTTTCATGATAATGGCATGCTTATGACTATATATCTATTTGTTTGTTTCATAACTCTGATTCCTCCAACTTGTGCATGCTTTTTTTCAAGTATGAATCACCCATTGATTTGGATTAACTACATCCCCTAGTCTATAAACCAGACATTTAACTCTAGGATTTCTGAAACTTAGTTTGTGTTTTTCACTCAGATTGAAGCCACTGTATCATAGATTTAGAATTCTTCATTAATTACAGTTCTTTTACTATCTCCGGTGCTATATAGATGCCCAAAAGTAGCTTTAAGATTTAAGAATTTTTCCCGGCTAAATTCTGTTCATTTTTTCCCTTCAATACATGTCTAATGAAATCATTATAGTCAAGCCTAGTATTGAGGCTCTCCCACCATGTGTAGTTATCATATAGTTGGAAGTTTGGTTTTATCTTGCCACACTTCGTATGACTCGCTATGCAGAATTTGTTGCAAATCTGATATTATTTGATGTGCAGTTTCTTATAAATCTGCAGAACTCAAGTTTTGGAGTAGTTTTCCTTGACATTTTTTTTTACTTGAAACACTGCATAAATATATAATTAAACTCTGCTAGAAACACCAATATAATGGTGTTTTGTTATTACAAAGGCGTAAGTTTATATTTGAAATTGGTATGTTCCATCATTTACATAAGCTTTCTCAACAGTCTCTTGCATGTAGTTCTTAAATGGGAGAAACCGATCTAATTATTAAAAGCGCGGGGATGCATCAGTAATGACAAGCAAGCAACCCTACCCATATAATGATTTAGACCAACATACTTCATTCTTATCTATTAACATGGACTCTTTCTTTAATGGGATATTGTACCAGATAATGGTACAGAACAACATATATCGTTCTTAAAAGGGCTTTTTCAATATGTATGCGTTCAGAATTTTCATTAAAAAGCTTATCGTTCTGTGAAATCAAGAAAAGGAAGGTCTTGACACCATTCTTCAACTAATTTTGTGTTCTTCTGCCCTTTGTTTTTTCCGCTCTCTATTCCTTCTGTTTCTGTGTTTGATCTGAAATAATGGTTTGCAGCTATATCTTACTTATCTCTTATTCTTCTCTTTCTTAAGCTTTAAATTGGCCTTACCATGTATTTTTTTCCACAGAACAACACAGATTTTCAGTGTGTCTCTCTCGCTCATTCTGATTAACCTGGCTGCTATCATGGAGCGTGCCGATGAAAATCTACTTCCATCTGTCTACAAAGAAGTTAGTGAAGCATTCAATGCCGGGCCATCTGATTTGGGTTACCTCACATTCATAAGGAACTTTGTCCAGGGGCTGTCATCTCCCCTGGCTGGTATACTTGTTCTAAACTATGATCGCCCAACGATTCTTGCTATGGGAACTTTCTGCTGGGCTTTATCTACAGCTGCAGTCGGCACCTGTCATGATTTCATGCAGGTTGCATTCTGGAGAGCAGTGAATGGCTTTGGTTTGGCAATTGTGATTCCAGCACTCCAGTCTTTCATTGCAGATAGCTACAGGGATGGTGTGAGGGGAACTGGATTTGGATTGTTAAGTCTTATTGGTAACTTAGGAGGCATAGGAGGCGGTGTTTTGGCTACAGTCATGGCTGGCAAGGAGTTTTGGGGGATACAAGGGTGGCGATGCGCCTTTGTGTTAATGGCAACTTTGAGTGCATTGATTGGAGTCCTTGTTTTACTATATGTGGTTGATCCGAGAAAAATATCCACCACCACTCAAGATGCTAGCGAGGATTCGGGCAGGTAATGAATGACTTCTTGGGTTTTTGCAACTTACACAACTTTTAGTCCATTTTAACCTCTTAACTTCCTGCCATATAAGCTTTCATGAACTAAATGCTTTGTAACTCATTTGACTTGTAATTATTGGTAATAAATCGACTGTTTGTTTCAGCAGGGATGACTCTATTTATAAAGGCAATGCAAGTGCAGCATCAATTTGGATGGAGTCTTGGGCTGCCACAAAAGCTGTGATCAAAGTGCAAACATTTCAAATAATTGTCTTACAGGGCATTATAGGGTCACTTCCATGGACTGCCATGGTGTTCTTCACAATGTGGTTCGAACTAATTGGTAAGCACCTGAAGCCAGCTTCTGTGCACTAAGGCATCGTTTCGTTTGGTTCCTGTCTTGGGATAAAAAGGGTGAAGACAGTGAGATAGTGTCTCTAGTGTTCCTCCTTTTTGAAGGACAAATTAGCTTTAAAATTGTCCTGTGGCAAAGGCAATTTAAGGTTTTTTGTCTCAGTCTCTTTCTCCAGACATATTTTTGTCTCCAATATCTTTGTCTCTTCTTTATCAGGACAAGAACCAAATACTACATTAAGATGTGAATAGATCATTCCAAATCACATTGCAAGTCAAGATCACTAACGAGCTATACACATGTTCAAACATTTATCTTTTTATGAGTTGTGATTACAGCTGATTATATAATCTGTGTCCTACATATGAACACTTACCTGTAACGTGATGAATTGGTTCATTGTGCAGGTTTTGATAATAACACTTCAGCAACACTCCTCAGTCTTTTTGCTATAGGATGTGCTATGGGGTCCTTCATGGGTGGATCAATAGCTGATCAACTGTCACAAGTCTACCCTCATTCTGGTCGAATCATGTGCGCACAGTTCAGCGCCTTTATGGGAATTCCATTCTCATGGTTTCTTCTTAAGGTGATACCTCAGTCGATAAGTAGTTACCTTACCTTCTCTGTCACACTCTTTGTGATGGGTCTAACCATAAGCTGGAATGCTACGGCTGCAAACGGCCCTATGTTTGCTGAGGTTGTTCCAGTCAAACACCGGACTATGATTTATGCGTTTGATAGAGCTTTTGAAGGCTCGTTCTCTTCTGTCGCGGCTCCCCTGGTTGGAATCCTTTCTGAGAAAATGTTTGGTTACAATGCAAAGTCTGTTGATCCGATCAAAGGGTCTCCACCAGAGGCTCTTGCCCTTTCCAAGGGCCTTCTTTCAATGATGGCAGTTCCGTTTGGATTGTGCTGTCTGTGCTACACTCCACTCTACTATACATTCAAGCGGGACCGCGAAAGCGCTAGAATGATCGGTGTGAAAGAGCATGAGATGATTTGAGAATCACTTTTTTGAATCTTTTAAGAATGGTAGATCATGTGAAAACTGAAAAGTGCCCCTCTTAACCATAAGATTTATGGTTCCATCATGGTGAGGCTTTCTTCCTGAGGAACAAAATTGGTCGATCTCTTTGGATCACAAATCCGGCTGAAACGCGCTTATTATTGAAGACGGCAAATCTGGCTGAACGGATCGGAAAATTTCAATTAACACCTAAGTAGATACAAAAATGTGGGAATGTAAACATATGCACATGCTGTTCTGCAGCAGGCGCATTTTTATTGCCAGCCAATGCACTACGAATGTACACAATTATACTTACACGTTTGGATCAACTTTACAGCATATAAAAACAAGTTCACTCGAAAACACAATCAACAAAATCTCGAGAATGAAATTCACTATAAATCAATTTTCTGTTTGCCTCTTTCTTCTTTGCCTCCGGATATAACAATAATAGTGTCGTAAATAACAATCCTTGCAACATGCATCATAATATTTATTTAATAATTTGTTCAGTTGAATTGTTTAATAGTAGCATAGTTTATTTGGGCAAAATTAACGAACGGAAGTGGGTGAGATCTGGCATGGAAGCGCGTCTCTTCTTTTTGACTTGCTGTTTTCATTCGTCAAATTGATTCCGATGATGCACACGACCTTGACTCGGAACTCAAAGGCTTAGTTGCAGCTTTTCTTCTTCCAAATCTCCGATTCCCAGTCTCACACATTCTCCTTCTTTAACCATGAGGTGAGTTTTCCCTCTCCCTCCCTCTAATTTATATCCACTAATGCTGTTTATGTAAAGTTATTTTCGATTAGATAGACGTTGATATGAATCTATACCGAAAATGATAAAAAGTATGCAATATATATATAGCCGTTGACTCTTTTTCTTTTTTTTTTTAACTTTTATTTGTTTCGGACTACTAATTTTGAACATGGATTTAGTATACGAGTTTCTGAAATTCCTTATTGGGAAATCAAGTTCATTTATTGGAATGGGTACAGAGAATGTAATGGTACAATTTCTCTACCACTTCATTCAATTTGTAAGGATTAGTTAGCACTTTCTGTACGTGCAGAGGTTTTTTTCTTTTTTTTTTTTTTACGAGAAGTAGAACTGAGTGTGCAGGGGGATTATTTTACAGGTGTAATTTGTGCACAGCTGATTTGTGGTGCGAAGTTTACCAATAATCTGTGGCTATGGCGGCTGTTGTTCATAATAACACAAAGATTCCTTCTTTTCCTGGCGTTACTTATGACGATAGTTGATTATGAATTCTCACAAACAACGGACCGAAAGTGATTTAAGCTTGTAATAATGATAGTGATTTATTTCAGAGCTAGGTTCTTCCTCAGGATAATAACATGCTGATGATATTTACATATCTATGTGCTTCACAACTAAGTTCTATATAAATAGTGTGCTTTTTTCACTCGGATAGATTATATTGCATTAGAGTTAGAAAGCTTCATGGTTTACTGTGCAGAATTGCAGATCTTATTTCTAGTGCTATACATACCCAAAAGTAGCTTTTAGACTTATTCATCTTTTTCCTCCAATACATGATTTACGAAATAATTATGGAAAAGCTAGAGCCGCATGAAGCAAACATGATAGAAAATCCACACACAGAATCGCAGTTAAGGCACACAAACTTAATGAGCAGAAAACAATTTTTGCAGGAATTGCCTGCCACGAACCATCAGTCTATAGATCTTTCCTGCTTGGGGGGATCAGTTACAGTCAAGTCTAGTATTGAGGCTCTCATACTTTGAGTAGTTATCATATGATTGGAAGTTTGGTTTTATCCTGCTACACTTAGTATGGCTCGTTGTACAGAATTTGTGGCAAATCTATCATAATTTGAAGCAGAGTTTCTTATAAACCTGCAGCACTCAATTGTCGAAATATGTCATATGTTTCATTGACTTGAAACACAATGCAAAAATATATAACTGACCTCTGCTAGAAAATCCAATATAATAGTGTTTTGCTATTCCAAAGACATAAGTTTACTTACTGTATTTCAAATTAGTTTGTTCATCATTTAGGATTTTGAATATCTGTTGCTATCTCAACAGTCATGTAGTTGTTAAATGGGAGAAACAGATCTAATTATGAAAAGCACAAGGATGCATCGGTATGATATGCAAGCAACCATGCTCGTATAATGATTTAGTCTTAGACCAACATACAGCATTCTTAACAATTTACATGGACTTTTTCGCTAATGAGACATTGTACCAGAAAATGGTTTAGAACAACATATATCATTCTTAAAAGGGCTTACTATATGTATACATTCAGAATTTTCATTAAAAAGCTTTTTATTCTGTGGAACCGAGAAAAAAAAGCCCTTGACACCATTAGTTTTCACCTAATTTTGTGTGTTCTTTTGCCTTTTTTTCTGCTCTCCTTTACTTCTTTTTCTGTGCTTGATCTGAAAAAATGATTTGAAGCTGTGTCATACTGATGCCTTCTTCTTCTCTTTCTTAAGCTTCAAGTTGGCCTTACCATAATTTTTTTCCACAGAACAACACAGATCTTTGGTGTTTCTCTCTCGCTCATTCTAATCAACCTGGCTGCTATCATGGAGCGTGCCGATGAAAACCTACTTCCATCTGTATACAAAGAAGTTAGTGAAGCATTCAATGCAGGGCCCTCTGATTTGGGTTACCTCACATTCATAAGGAACTTTGTTCGGGGACTGTCATCTCCCATGGCTGGTCTACTTGCTCTAAACTATGATCGCCCAATGGTTCTCGCATTTGGAATTTTCTGCTGGGCTTTATCTACAGCTGCTGTTGGCGCTTGTCGCGTTTTCATGCAGGTTGCATTCTGGAGAGCAGTGAATGGCTTCGGTTTGGCAATTGTGATTCCGGCACTCCAGTCTTTCATTGCTGATAGCTACGGGGATGGTGTGAGGGGAACTGGATTTGGATTGTTAAGCCTTATTGGTCACTTGGGAGGCATAGGAGGCGGTGTTGTGGCTACGATCATGGCCGGCAAGCAGTTTTGGGGCATAGAAGGGTGGCGCTGCGCCTTTGCGTTGATGGCAACTTTGAGTGCATTGGTTGGGGTCCTTGTTTTACTGTATGTGGTTGATCCGAGAAAAAGGTCTACTGCCACTCGGGATGCTAGCGAGGGTTCAAAAAGGTAGTGATTCTGGAAAATGTTACTTAGTACAAAAGCTTTCTAACTCCTTGATTTTGTAATTGTTGGTAAATCAACTCTGTTGTTTCAGCAGGGATGACTCTATCCATAAAGGCAATGCAAGTTCAGCATCAATTTGGAGTTGGACGGAATCTTTGGCTGCCACAAAAGCTGTGCTCAAAGTGAAAACATTTCAAATAATTGTCTTACAGGGCCTTGTTGGGTCACTACCATGGACTGCCATGGTGTTCGTCACAATGTGGTTCGAACTAATTGGTGAGCATCAAGCCATCTCTGCACTATTATGCATTTATGCTAATACAACATTGGAAAAGTTGTACTTTTCTAACAGTTGTACAGCAAGTATGCAAGCCTTCATCTTTTATGAGTTGTGATGGCATATGATATGAACACTTATCTGTACTTGCTTGAGATGTGATAATGAATTGGTTCATTGTGCAGGGTTTGATAATAACACTTCAGCAACACTCCTCAGTCTTTTTGGTATTGGAATTGCTATGGGGTCCTTCATGGGAGGATCAATAGGTGATCAAATGTCAAAAGCCTACCCTCATTCTGGTCGCATTATGTGCGCGCAGTTCAGCGCCTTTATGGGAATTCCATTCTCATGGTTTCTTCTCAAGGTGATCCCTCAGTCGGTAAGTAGTTACCTTACCTTCTCTGTCACTCTCTTTTTGATGGGTCTAACCATCAGCTGGAATACTTCAGCTGCAAATGCCCCTATGTTTGCTGAGGTTGTCCCCGTCAAGCACCGGACCATGATATATGCGTTTGATCGAGCTTTTGAAGGCTCATTCTCTTCCGTTGCGGCTCCCATGGTTGGAATCCTTTCTGAGAAAATCTTCGGTTACAATGCAAAGTCTGTTGATCCTGTCAAAGGGTCTTTACCGGAGGCTCTTGCCTTGTCCAAGGGCCTTCTTTCAATGATGGCAGTTCCGTTTGGTTTGTGTTGTTTGTGCTACACACCACTCTACTATATATTTAAGCGGGACCGTGAAAATGCTAGAAAGATAGTTGTGAAAGAGCAGGAGATGATTTGAGAGTCACTTTTTGTATTTTTAAGAATGGTAGATTATGTGAGAAGTGTCCCCTCTCAACTCTCCACTGTTTATGACTTAGGAGATTGGAGTTTTACGAGTTCCTTCTCACAAACGTGGTATCATCTTACGCAGTACTACACTAAACATTTGAAAGCTGAAACCATCATTTTTGTTTTATTTCATCTGAACAGTCCATTTATGGTTCCATCATGGTGAGGCTTCTTCCACCAGGCAGCTCTTTGGATGACAAATCCTGCTGAAACGTATTTATTCTTGAGAATGCAAATCTGGCTAAGCTAACACCACAGTCGATGCAAAAAATGGGAATGTAACTTATGCTTATGCTGCTCTGGAGCAAGTTCGTTTTGTTGTCACAATTATCTTTGTACGTTTGGATTACCTTCACATTGCACTATCCTATTGCTGCTTAAAGTATATAAGAACAACTTCACTCGGAGCACAATCAACAAAAACACTGTACTCGGCACCGACGTACCAATACCATAATCGATAGTACCAGTGTACTCTAAACAACTAGTTCTTTCAATTCTTCCATGTCACTATATTTTCTGAAGCTGATTCCAATAGACCATGCTTTTTGTCTTTCTGCTTCTTGGCTTCTCAAAACAAAGACAAATGCACGTACGCAACCTCTTAGGATATGTTTCGTAGTTTGGAATTGGGAAGAAAAACTTAGGAAAGGAATGGAAAATAAACAGAAAATGAAAGGGAGAGGAAATAAAACTAATATTGATAACCGAACCCATTTTATGCATGGCACGGGTCATCACAATAAAGCACAGAAGTTACATTAACATTCCATCTGTTTGGCTTTAAGATGCGCTTGGTGGTCTTGGGAACTTGTCCTCTTGTTCCACCACGAAAAATTAACAGACTGATGACAGGAAAATCCAATTTTCAAGTAAATTTTACAAACCATGGTCCTTCAGGCATTGGTGATACTTTTGAACAGGGACTTGGATGGTATCGTGCAAGGGTTTAGATACAGCGAGGGAAAAAAGTTTGCCCCACATACCCACCAGTCATAGCCCTCCTCACATTAGATTCAAACAACTTTGGGTTCTCTCTCAGCACAGCAGCAGCATCATGATTCAGTGGATCCTCATAATTTGGTTCCTGCACACAAATTTTGAAGATCACTCCATATTCTAAAAACTACAAAGATCAAACGCCCCCAAATGGAAAAAGCCAGAGTAATACCGTGAATAGATGATACAAGCCATAGATAACAGTGTTTATATTGAGCACAGGTTTCCAATCCTCTCGTAAGATATTGAGACACACATTTCCTTCCAAGTCAATATTTGGATGGTAGACCTGCGTATACAAAATAATGTTACAAATCAATTTTTGATGATGAAATAGAATAGGATAACTACAAATATATCCCACAACCAAAACTAAACACATACTATATACATAAATGAAGATTGAAGTATGATATATATAAGATAATCAAGTCCATTCTACCTTTGTCTTGCACTTAACTTTCGGTGCCTCATGTGGATAGATGGGAGATACTTGGAAGGTAAACAAAAATGTGCCACCTCTGTAACAACAAATAAAACACAGTGGAGACAAATGAGGAATCTTGTTTTTCTTCATTTTGGAGGTGGGGGTAATATATCCTACCAGATTATACATTTTATTTAGCACTGAAAAAATAAATAAAAAAATAAGAAGACAACACAGGGATACCAAAGCCTTCAAAGAAGAGCCAATTTATCAAGTTTAAAATAATGCACATAACATCAAAACTTCCTTACAAGTAATATCCATCATCAGGTCGAATTGAAACTTCAAAGTTCATCAGGTCATCTTTGCCATTAGGGAATTGTATGGTACAAGATTTTGGAAGGTTCAGCTCACTTATATCTGAAAAAAGTAATACATGACAAAAACTTGTATAACAAAATAAGATAGTAGAAACTACATGCTCAAGCAACATTTGGAAACAATAAATATCTCGGGATAGCCAGAGACAAATATCTCACAGAACTCTCAACTCGTTACATGTGCATGATAGTTTATCCCATATAGAAAAATTGAATAACCTTCCAAGAAATTAGTACATAGAATTTTTTTTGATTGATTTCTAAAGTGTTACAATAAATAGCCTTCCTTGAATACACAGGAAAAAGACACAGCCACGCTAGCAAGAGCAATCACTTGATGATCCCCCCCACCCCCCCGCGCCCAGTTATTTCATACAAAAACCATGCTATGTTCCAAGCATGATGGCCATTGACAGCAAGCGAAACCGAAGAAACTAAGATAAAGAATCCATCACTGCATGAATTTGCTCAAGGTTCCTTTGCTATCTGTTTTTTCACTTTTCTACTGGCATATGTTGTGGATACTGTTTTATCCAAAAATATATATTGTGGATACTGTATTTCAAATTTTCAATATTAAAACCCATTAATGTCAAAACCTCTAGACCCCATCCTGAAACTAGGTCGAAATCCAACAGTAGATTTTCACATAATTAAAAATATGGTATTTTGAGTTTAGAGCTTGATTGGAACAAAAAAAATAGGGAATAATTTTAGTCAACTATTCTTTTCATGTTCATCCTATGTCAACTCAAAATCTCTAGTAGCCAAAGCAGGAAGATCTCATTTGAATAATAGCTTAACTAAAGCATTCTGTGGAAAGAGTTTTGATAAAAGCTCTCGAATGAAAAAGTAACTTATAAATAAGTTATTTTGTGTTTGGATGCACAATAATAAAATAGGTTTTTTGAGTTTCCTGAAGTGAAAGAAACTTTTTTGAGAAGCTAAATACTTCAACTTCCCAAAAAACACTAAAAATGACCTTTCTGAAAGTAGTATGTTGTAGTTCATTTTTTAGTAAACATCCTCCTAACTACCAAATGAAGTAAGAATTGGTTACCTTTTAATATTTCAAGACATTGATTACTTTTACTTTTTTACTTCATTTTGTAGTTTGGAGGATGTTTAGGAGGAGTTTCAGGAAGATACATCCCATTACTCTAACTTGTACAGCCAATTTAGTCCAGAGGATTGCAATATCACTTTTAACTATTGAAAAGTTAATAAAAGAAAAAGAAAAGAAAAAAAACCCACAAGTAGATCAATCTAAAGGGATCCTAAATTGGAAAATCGTAACGTCTGTAGTAAAAATAAATCAATGATGATTTATCAACAAGCCTTCCCTAATGCCCCAAAAAGACAAGCCCCCAAGCAAATTTTATATATCAAATTTTATTGCTCAGGATCTCGCATGTGTGATCAAGCTAACCTATAGCAGTAGACTCCGTTTTCTCTCTTTCCCTCCATCCTTTGTTTGAATGGAGGAGAGGGAATAAAAGGGTGGGCCCAGTGCCATGAAAAAACAGGGAAGAAAAAGGAAAAAAAAAGTTCCATTGAATGAAAATAAGGGAACCTTTGTGAAGGCGCAACTCGCCGGCACTTTGCTTCTTAACAGGAGCTCCACCACTAGCATTTTCTGCAAGTTCTCTTTGCTTTTCCTTTACTTTGAAAAGTTTAATCATGGTCCTTCAAGAAGGAAATCAGCACTAGCATGAAGGCAAAATTTTATCATAGATTACCATATTATCCAAGAAAATATACAAATTCCATCTAAAAAGAACAGCAAGCAGGCAATAACAATTTCCCTTTTTAAAAGGTCTATCTTGTTCTGTCTAAACCTCAGTAAACTAGAACGGCCAATCAAGCATACCATCTGCCTATTCTGACCAAAATTTTCCTTTAGCTCAACAATTTAGTTTAAGAAGATAAAATTCATTCAAGGAGCATCTTATGCCATTTTTTTTTTTTGGGTAGCAGCATATTTACAAGCTTAATAGGAGGAACCAGCTACTTAATGCACTTCCCAATTCTCTACCAAGAATCACTCCCAAGTAATTGTCTCCGTCTCCATGAATAGTTTGAACTTGATAGTCTTAAAACATGATCACAATTGCTAGTGTAACAAATATAACTAAGGCAAAGGACCAATACAGTTTTTTTTTTTTTCATTATCAATTTTCGCAAACATAATCCACCCCCCTTAAAACTCAAATCGTAAACAATCACCGTATCCTTTTCACCAATAGGGAACTGCGATCTAATAATAAAATTGCAAAACCCATATGTTAAGACGAAAGTAAGCATTCTTGAGAGCGTATAATAACAATAATAATAAATAAATGAAAAAGTACCGTTCAATTTAAATGGTAGCTAAGGGAATTCACAAATAAGCAAACGAAAAACCCTAGAAAAAAAACGCGGGATCGAGGGAATCTACGCGCAAAATCTGAGATAAAGGAAGAAGAGATCACTTGCAGAAAATCGAATAGATTAAATAAATGAAAGGGGGAAAGAATAAGAAGGAAGAAAAAAGAACAAGATTTGTATGCAATAAACCTGTTTGATAAAAGAACGCAAAGAGAAGGGGTTGATGAACAGAGTTTTTGGGGGGTTTTCGCAGCTCAGCTCTCTCTCCCTTTTATTTCCGAAAGAAAAAAATGAACTAATCCACCTAACAGCCTTCTAATAAGTCTCTATTATATTATCTCTATCTCCCGCAACCCCTAAAAAGGTTTCATTATTTAGATGGGTTTGAGCTCATGAGTGTGCGTCGTGACTTTATTTTTTTTGGAACGAATATGTTGCTTTTTCTACACGCCCAATTTTGTTTCTTTTTACAAATATTAATAGAATATACACTCCAATTCAATTAAAATATTTCTAACTTTTTAAGTAGGGTAGGAAAGAGTTATCTATTTTTTTTCAGTTCTGCTATATGTACAATCATATTTTATACACCATACATACACTTGTATAATAATACTGTGGGTCTTCAAAATAACCGCTCAATCCACTCTCTCTCCACCCTCACCAAAAAACGCGTGAAGCCACGCTTCCCACTTGCAATACATTTCGTTTCCACTTCCTTTGTTTTCCACGAGTTTAGTGCGGGAATATTAATAAGCAAGTGGGGAAATATTAGAAAGTCTTCGTTGCATGAATGTTAGTTCCATTCCTATGTTACTTTTGACGGTATGCCTGTAACACTCATTTGTCCAGCAGTGAGAATATATTCCTATATCATTTTGATACTGACAGCTTGGTTTCATTTTGTTCTAAATCACTTGATCATAGTTTTAATTCTAATTTTGTACAACAATCTTTGGAAATTATAGTTTTTTTAATGAACTTAGAACCTCATCTTTCAGGGATTATGACATATAATGGCCTTGAGAGTTGCATTTTGAATAACCAGTCTTAATGTTTGCCTGTGGATAATGTTTGCACATACGCCTATTTAATGTTTGCACTTATGCCCATTTAAAGTTTGCACACTTCTACAATACATCAGATTCTGCATTTTTTTGCATTTGTGACAAACACATAATGCTTATATCACACCATCTAATGTTTATCATGACAATATGTAAAAAAATTATGTCAAAATGTTTATAATATTTATGCATTAATTGTTGAAAGGTTGAGAATGTGTCAAAATGCACATCCTCTTCCTCAACAAAGACAAAACCTATGACATGTGGATAATGTTTGCACTTATGCCCATTCAAAGTTTTCATATTTCTACAATACATCAAATTCTGCATTTTTATGCATTTGTGACAAACATATAATGCTTATGTCACACTATCTAATGTTTATTCATGATAATATGTAAAAAATTGTGTCAAAATGTTTATAATATTTATGCATTAGTTGTTGAAAAGTCGGTAATGTACCAAAATGCACATCATCTTCCTCAACAAAGACAAAACCCGTGACCTGTGGATAATATTTGCACATACGCCCATTTAATGTTTATACTTATGCCTATTTAAAGTTTGCACATTTAATTTTCTGTTGTATGCATGTTAGTGATGAGAGAGCATTAGAATGTATAAAGCTTCAGTACAATAAAATTTGACAGAGACGTCCAAGAACAAAACTCTTCATGGAAATCAAAGAAAAAAAACATGAAAACGATGATGATGATGATAAACATAATAGAAAATTGAATGACGATGATGAAAAGATAATCAAAGAAAGGATGATGATGATGATAATCAAAGAATGGATAACGATGATAGGAGGATGAGAGAATGACGGAGGATGATGATGACGACGATGACAAACATAACAGAACAAGGATGAGAGCTTGAAGACGATGAGTGAAAACGATGACGAGAACGAGTTCGGGATTTGGGTGCGCGTTGTGTATAATTATACGTTATACGTATAATTATAATTAATTGACAATAAAACCGTATAAATCAGTGGTGTATATACAGGTGTATGAATATTGGATGTACATGAAGCATTTTTTATTTCTTTTATATAATAAAATTTGATTAAAGGACTACGTAAAAAACTTTACACTATTAACATAATATGTACCAATTAAACTTATATTAATGCTGATTTTGTGTTTAATTTTATTGTTTACAGAAAAGAAAATTATTAAATAACTTTAAAAATTTTAGATAATAAATATTTGCATTTTTAATTCAAATATATATTTTAAGATTACATGTGAACATAACTTTTGTATACCTTTATTTATTTTGAGTATTTGATATTAAGTTTTGTTCTTAAGAAAGAGAGGGGCATGGATAAATAGTACGAGGATGGCATATCCAACTGAAATCTATACTAATATTTATTTTTGGTATCTAATCTATTTTTTCACAATTACCCTTAGTTTTATTATTTAGACACATTCGCGTATTAACCAGCTACTTTCTCCCAACATTCATGATCACTCCATTTCTTCATTGGTCCCCATTTGACAGCATGTGTAATGCAGTTAATGCAGTTAGTTAATGCGCTCCAAATTATTAAACTCCTCAATAACCCGCACGAACCAAAATCATGTGTAATCCAATTCCTTCAATTATTGTTCTGGAATCCCCGTCAATACTGAATTTCCAAGTAGCAACTGCCATTGCCTCCTTAATTAGCCACCTTAATGGCATCCGGTGGTGGATGATCAATAACCATTCGAGAATCCCAACAAGCTAGCGGTCTTCAAAAGATCAGTATATTTCTCGCTAACCAAACGCCGTATGCATGCCAACATACACAAGATCTCAGTCACAGCAGCTGGTTGATCGATCAAGAATGATCGATCTTAATTGTGAGGCCAAGACCCAGTCTTATTTTATAGGCGCCACATGGAGATGTCTGCAACTTGTTCACCAGAATGAAGGGTTCAGTACAAAGAAGCCAGCCAGCCAGTCTCAAATAGACCATTGAGCTCCTAAGTACTCACCGATTGAGGACATGACAAGAAACAATGTATCACTATTTCACTTTCTATTTGGCAACGTATGTCGTTGTCATCAATACTCATACAGTCTTGAGTTTCGATGTTGTAAATAATGATAAAAAAAAAATAACACCGAAAGCATTATAGAATAATGTATAAGTATAAAAAATACACTATAAATGACTTAAAATACATTTATGACATTAATGTAATAAAAAAACACATTATCCTAATCGAAAATGTTGTGTATTAATTTTCTATTTCTGTGTTTCAACAAAATAAAAATACAAAAAAATACATTAATTTTCTGTCTTAAAACACAAATTTTTATACATGTTTTAACAACTAAACAAAATTTTGTCTCACAAAAACATTGGCAGAAAGTATGAAAATTATCTTCGTCCAAGGTTTTTCTAATGGAACAAGCAATCCACACAAAAAAAATAAATGACAAACTTAGTATAACAGGTATAATAAGAGAATAAAATGATTTTGTGAGGGTAATGTTTTGAATGTATATCTTCAACAGATGCACGATGAATGTACATCCAATCTTAAATTAATGATTAAAAATAATAAAAATTAAAAACTAATCTAACGATGAAAATTGTATAGAATAAATTTAGAATAATTATGCGTAAATATAGTATTTATACTCTACCGACAATATTAACTTTTAAATAATTTAATCAATAATAAAACATTTTGCATTTGCAATCTTACCCGTCTGGTTGGTCCAATATTCATACCGACTCCATCCATTCACCATATCCCCGCCGCCCACCTCCCCATTCATCGTTACCCTTTAGACATGGTCGAGGCACCAAAAATCATGAGTATATACAAAATTTTCCTATATTGTTGGAACTTATATGGGTTTCTTTTGAAGTTTGAATTTTGGTTCAAAGTTAGGAATTTTAAATTTAATGGGTAAGCTTAATTATGAGGGGTTGTGTTGTAGGGTTCGATTTGGCCAGTGTAATTTCTGATGAAGCATTGTTCTACACCGTGAAATTGGATGCTAGTCATTTTCCCTTAAGTTTTTGAATATTTCTTTCTCTTCTGGTTGAGATTTTTCTATTTTCCCTTCTATTTGTATGTCAGATTTCAGTCTTTTCTATCAATTATGGTCACGTTTCAAATGCTCACTCTTAAACGGAGAACTTTGAAAGTGCACGTTGATTCATGATAAGACCATATCAAAACCGTTGAAATAAATAATATTCTTATCGCACGGATAGGATAGGATAGGAATGAAAAACGCTTTCTATTGTGGTTTAGGCTCGAACAAGACTTGGCATGGTCCAAGGTCTTAAAAAAATTATAGATTTAATTTACCGTCACAACCATCCAAACCGCCTTCCTCCCTCTGATCACATGGACCCCGGCGGCACCGAGTGGTAGAGATGAAGTCAGATCTGGTACGGGTGGTGGGGGCGTAGTGCATGCCGCGTTTGTAGGTGGAGGATCATTGGCGGCGCCGGCAGATCGATTTTGTTGATGCTAGTGGTGGTGGGTTAAAATTGTTTATGTTGTTGATAAAATATCTTATTTAGATATGAGAAACATGTCATTTTTTGGTCTCAGATGTTGTTCTTATGATCTTAATTTCTTGAGTTGTTGCAAAAAAAATTATATGATTTATGGGTTTTTTCTTGTTATGATGAAGATTTATTTGATTTGTTGAGTTAATGATGTTGTTGTGATGAACAAAGATACTTTGTGAGTTGATTTTATTGATGAGGGTGGTGGTTCTGTCCAACGAAAGGGGGATGTTGCAGGAGTCTGTGGGGGCGGTTATGGTGGACAGTCACTGGCGGTGAGGAAGATGGGCAGTCAAGAAAGAGAGAAAATAGAAAAGTAACAGAGAAAGAAAATTTGATTTCAAAATAAGGGTAAAATAATTACAAAATAAAAATATTAAAAAATAAAACCTACTACAAGAAGTACGCACATTAAAAGTTCACATTTTTATGATGAACACCTATTCTAGCTTCAAACTTTTTAAGTATTTTAAGTTTGTATTCATTTTCAACTTACTATTTTCTTGTAGAAGCCGGTAGGGATAGGGATAAATTGTTGAGTCCTACTCAAATGTGATTAATGGATATGGTGTGGCAGTGATAGAATGGGAGGTGAGGGATTGGATGAGTGGTTGGAAAAGGGAGTTGAGACTGGATATGGTGGTAGCGGTGAGGTGGACATCAGTGGAAAGTTGGTCAGTGTTTTTTGTTAAGTTTTTAGGTATAGTTTGAAGAGAGAATTGTTATTTTTTGTTTGGTGAAGGTGAACATTCAATGTGCATCTATTTAAGATGCAGATTGGAAACATATATTTTGTGAGGCTTATTATTAACAGTAGAAAGCACAAAAAAATGGGTTGTTTGAGTGTTTTAAAAACGGGTTGATTATTATATGTATGAGATTTTAACCTAGTTTTTTTAGGTCCATTAAATTGTAAGTGATAGACACACTTTTTCTTCTCCTAAGTGGTTTCTCCTAATAAAAAAATTTGAAGAGGTTTTTAACAAGGCTAAATATTATTGAGCCTCGGCGGGTGTAGGGGTACCTAAGTCATTATAATTCCATGTCCACTTTGAGTTTTTTTCTCAATGGAATTATACACAAAATTAAAAAATAAATAAAATAAAATAAAATAAATGACAAAGTGTTTTATTTAATGGGGGGTTTTGTCCCTCAATAGGTTTTTAATGGACCTAATCTATATTTATCATGCTTTGTTAGTGTTTTATTTTACAAGGTGGCGTGTTAATTGTAATGAGTGCTTTGATTACTCTCAACGATGTTACCTTGAATAATGATCCATAAAAAAATGACAAACTTGGTGAGGCAATAGGCAATTAGATTCCACTGCTCAAAACTATACAATTCGACATTCTATCTTTGTCACATGCTTATCGGTGATTGTTGGCCTAATTACCTGTTATTATCCCTTTACTTTGTGTACAATAAAAAAAATGTTTAGTTATATTTAATATTTATTTTTTATCTATTTTTTCTCACTCTCTCTCACGAGTCTTTTCCTTTGTCTCTCCTTCTTTTTCTTCATTTTTTTTCTCTTCTTCCTCATTTTCTTTCATTTTTTTCCTCAATTTTTTCACCTACGGCCTCAATTTATTTTTTGTTCTTCTTCTACATTTATATTTTCTTCTTCTTCTTATTATTTTCCATTTCTTTCTTCTTCTTTATTTCGGCCTTTTTTTTGTCTTCGTTTTCCTTTTTTTAAAACGTTATGCAGAGCATGAATAAGAACATTTTCCTTTGGTCTAAGTTGTCATCTATGTTTTGTAATGTTTCGATGTAATCTTTGTTTCTGAGTGTTGTAAACTTGTAATGTTGTTTTCTTCATCTTGTCATTTGTTTTTGTGTTTTGTAATATTTGTTTCTATGTGTTGTAATGTTTTGTTTATGAGTTTGTAATATTTATTTATTTGTGGTGTAATATTTATTTCTATGTGTTGTAATATTTATATTTGAGCTTTATAATGTTTATCTTTGAGTGTTGTAATGTTTATTTTTTTTATGGTGTAATGTTTGTTTCTTTAGAGAGAGTGAGTGGGGAACGAGAAAGACTGTGTCATTTATTTTTCACTATTTAATTGGTGCGAATCCCATTTTGTTTTATTTTTGTGTTTGATAATGTGTGTTTATATGTTTTATAATGTTTATTCCTTTATTTTGTAATGTTTGTTTCTGAGATAAAGTGAGTGCACACGTTTTCGAGTGTGAGTGGAGAGCGGGAAAAGAGTATGACTACTACTTTTCATTATTTAATTAAGTGCGGATCCCATTTACTTTTACATCTATATTTTAAAATATATGTTTCTCTATTTTGAAATGTTTGTTTATGCGTATATCGTACATGGTTGTACATTGGTTGTACGGCATACATTTTTCAATTGTACACCATAGCATTACTTTAAAACAAACGGAATTAGAATTAGTGAAATATTGAAAAAACTGAAGTGAATGATTGTTTTACTTTGTTGCTTGACTATTTAAGTATATATTGTTTTTTCTTAATGTAGAGAGGTGTATCATTCATTCGAATCAACTGCAGCACAAATCCTAGCAATTTAAGGAGCTAGTCAATCAGAAGTGTCCTCAACCCAAACATGGTTAACAGTCTTACAAGCATAATTAGCTAATTTATGGGCGGCAACATTTCAATCCCTCTTTATAACAAAGGAACACGAGAACATTGCTAAAGCCAATCATCAATAATAACACTAAAATAAGAAGGGTGAAAACTAGGAATACTAGTAGCTTGGACTACCTCAAGGTTATCAGACTCAACAATATTATCATGCAAAAGAAACAAAGATCCAAAGCAAGCATAAGAGCTGCGAACCTCGTTTCCAGCTTGAATGCTCCACGTTGGTATCGCCAGACCAACAAGATGTCGTGTAGGAGGCGCCATAAAAACAGTTTGCTTCTCAATGGAATCTTGAGTTGCCAAACTTTGCCCATACCGGATCAACAATCACACGTGTACACTGACCTCTACATTCTCAACGCGACTCACAAAGTTTATGATTAAGTTATATGTGGTGGGGATAACTCTCTAGTCTACATTCTTCATTCCTTGCCAAACAAAACGGTCTTCCAAGTTAAAGTGACACAAAGGAACTAATGTCAAGATTCGCACCGCCTCGAAAGGTAAGAAAATAGAAAGAACCAAGTCTCATATCCAATTATGTTGGTTCAAGAGTATTTATCGGGATCCATAACCTATTTCCATTATGAGTTGTTATACAAGCATCCTTTTAAATTTACACAGACGCTCCAGCTCCTATTTTCCAGTATCCTCACTTTTTTTTTAATCACCCACAGGGCTGAGTGCATGCTTCTCCAAGTGTAACTCGAATTATGCCCAACTCTAGCATCCAACAATGGTTGACGAGGGAAATATCGAGCTTTGATAGCCTGAGTCATAATACTATCAGGGCAAGTGATCATCAGTCTCCATCCTTGCTTGGTCAAGATAGCTTCATTAAAGGCTCTCAAATTGCGAAAGCCCATGCTACCCTCTTTTTTATTGATACCCAATTTGTCCCATTTCATCAAATCAATCCTTCGCTCGCCATTTTTACTTCCTCACTATAACCATCTAATCAAGGACCTAATGTGGTCAACAAACCTTGAGGTAGCAAGAAGCAATTTATCGGGCTTTCCACCTATCTATGGTTTTACATGTTGTTTATTTTCTGATTAGGAGCGGATTATAAAAATTATTTTTGTATGAGTCAGCTCAAAAATTGAATTTTTTAAATTTGATTTCAGAAAAAATAAAAATAAAATCAGACTGACATAATTTGACAAGATATGTCTAAAATTGGAGTCTGCAATTCTGATTTCAGACAATAATGTGACTGATGTCCCAAATGTGATAGATTTTTTTTAAAAAAAATTGAAATTTCTAAGTCCGATTTCTGAATTTTTGACCCATACAAAAATAAAATTTTAGAGAAATCCTTAATCTTGCAAAATTGTTCAGAAGGGAATATATGATGGCAAAAAATTCCAATCTCTATCACATATGTTGGAATCACATGTACCACCAATTTAATCAAATATTGTCTTCTTCACATTTGTGATAATAAAATCTTCTCTTTGCCTATTTGTGATAATATAGTCTTCTTTCACATCCGTTAAGTTTCTTTCACACTCTGTTTTAAACAAAATCAAATACCTGTTTTTTTTTAGCACCCCACACAAGTAGGAAGCTCTAAATACTTGGAGAAACTCTCGATTGCCTTTACGTTCATCCATCCTTTCATTAAATTTTATTTGTTTGTAGGTGTATTTCAACTAAATAAAATCCCTGTCGCCTCCAATAAAATGAGTAATATTTCATTCTACTATGTGGACATTCCAATAAAATGAAACATAATGGCAATAATTATAATTTTTTATTTATTTCTAGAATACCTTTATATAAAAAAATGACAATAAAAAATAAGTAAATATGTAACTGATTATTTTTATGATTTTTCTATTAATAAAATAAAATAAAATGGGATCCAACTTGCAAAGTGGGAGGGAATCATCATAATTTTATTGAAAGATGACGTAACATATTATCTTTTGAATTACCTTCTTTTATTGCAAATTTGTCAATCCAAAAAATAGAACCTCATTTCATTCTCGAGTTCCATTTTACTCCACTCTAAACCATTAATTCAAACATATCTTATGAAAAGTGCTAAACCTTACTAACCAAACAACTTACCAATTCATCAACCATATTTAGCAACTTTCAGTTTTGGCACTTAATTTTGGAAAAATGTACATACTTACGGATTAAATACTAAGAGACAATTAAATTCATTTTTATTTCTTTCACTCAATGTGAGATTGACCCCACTCAATCGTATCATTGTGTCTATCACTACGTATCTCTATAACATTTTTTAATTCTATTTTCTCTCTCTTCATTTCATAGTCAAACCACCTTTAAATAGTTATAATGACCTCCTTTAATTTTATAGGAAAATTATTTGTATTCACTGCATTTCATATTGATTTTTATTTTAAGAAAAAGTTGTTTAAATTAGTTGTCTCGTTAAATTTTTAATACAATTTCAATTAATTTATACAATTTTTTTTCCACTAAATTAGATCATTTTTGTTTCACATCTTATTTAGAGATTTGGTCAATCATATCATTCCTTTGTAAATAAAATTTAATCTTTCTTTACCAAAAAAATTCTTTTAATTTAATTTTTTTAGAGGTTCAAGACTATTTAATAATTTATTTTACTCTTTTGCAAAAGATTATTTGATCTAAACTTACATTTAATTATTTGAAATGAGTTCTGTATCATATAAGAGGAATTATTTTGTAATCATAAAATCTTATATTAAATATACTCTTGACCATATATAATAGCATCTCAGTTTTTACTTTAAAATGATCACCACTTAAAATAAAATATATCCAAAGTGACTTTTTTTCTACTACACAATAATCTTTCAAAGTACTTTCATACACTATTTGCTTTTGCTTATACAAGTTTTTATTTTTATTGTTTTTACTTTTTTATATATCCTTAAATTATTGTAACTCGGTACATTAGTTTTAAGATGCATCTGAAACAAACAAATGAATCTATGGATCAACATACATTAATTAAATATAAATATATATATAAAAATTATTATCATATATATAAAGTAAAAAAGGACGACCAAAGTAAATGTATCTAAGTAATACTTTTTTTGGCAAAAATAGTCAAAATGGAAAGATAATATATATCTTCCTAAAAAACCAACATGCAAATCCTCCTCCGCTATAACATTTTTTTTTAATCAAATTATTAAAGAAATAGATTCTTTCAATTATATTTTTTAATTGAAAAAGTAAAGTGCATTCACACATTACATATTTAACAAAATATTAACAACAATGCCATATAATTCGAGAAAAGTTTTTTCAAAAAGCTTAAACAATGTCGGATAACCATTTAATAGTGAACGCTAAATTTAAAGAAAAGAAAGGAAAAAAAAATGAAAAGTCAAAATGCGCCATAAATTATAAGTGTTTTCAATTTTGGGATTGAAAAAAAAGACGTGAAACCACTAATCAAGTGAATTGAAAAATACAATTAAGAGATCTATTCCCAACTAATTGGTTTTGTTGTATAAGGGGATATGTTATTTGAAGAATAAAAAATAGAGTTGAGCACAATTGTCGAATCTATGATGTATGTAAGTGATGAATGATCATCCTGTGGTTATAGACAAGGAAGTGGAGCCCACACAGAAACAAATATAAATATAAATGTATATATAAAAGCGGTTGAGTGGGAGGAGAGGCTGCAGGGAAGGCAGGCAAAATGAGGTCTGTTGCACTTGCGGGCTCATGCTCTCCTCTCTTCAGCCACCCAACTCCTCCCCTCACCATCCTCCTCCCCGTAACCCCAAAACCCCTCTCTTCCTTCGCACTCTCCGCAGTGCTCACCAAGCATGACACCGCCACCCTCACTCACAAGCACAACAAAGAACCCGCAACCACCACCTTCGACTTCAACGCCTACATGCTCCGCAAAGCCGAAACCGTCAACAGAGCCCTCGACGCAGCCATCTCCATCAAGGACCCCCCCGAGATGATCCACGACGCCATGCGCTACTCCCTCCTTGCCGGCGGCAAGCGGGTCCGCCCCCTCCTCTGCATCGCCGCCTGCGAGCTCCTCGCCGGATCCGAACAAACCGCCCTCCCCTCCGCCTGCGCCGTCGAGATGATCCACACCATGTCCCTTATCCACGACGACCTCCCCTGCATGGACAACGACGACCTCCGCCGCGGTAAGCCCACCAACCACAAGATCTTCGGCGAGGATGTCGCCGTCCTCGCCGGGGACGCCCTGCTCGCCTTCGCCTTCGAGCACGTCGCCAAATCCACTGAAGGCGTCCCGCCGCAGAGGATTCTCCGCGCCGTCACCGAATTAGCCAAAGCCGTCGGCTCCCAAGGCCTCGTCGGCGGCCAAATCGTGGACATACAATCCGAAGGCCTAAATGTCGGAATTGAGAGGCTGGAGTACATCCACCTTCACAAGACGGCGGCGCTGCTGGAGGCCGCGGTGGTTTTGGGGGCGATTATGGGCGGTGGTTCAGACGAGGAAGTTGAAAGATTGAGGGTGTTCGCGAGGTGCATTGGATTGCTGTTTCAGGTAGTGGATGACATTCTGGATGTGACGAAATCGTCGGAGGAGCTGGGGAAGACGGCGGGGAAGGACTTGGTGGCTGATAAGGTAACGTACCCTAAGCTTCTGGGGATTGAGAAGTCGAAGGAGTTTGCTGACAAGTTGAACAGGGAAGCGCTGGAGCAGCTGGCTGTGTTTGATCAGAATAAGGCCGCTCCCTTGGCTGCTCTCGCCAATTACATTGCCTACAGACAGAGTTAACTTAATCAGTTCATCTTAATAATAAATTCCGTTTTTTCTTTTTAGACAATTTAATGTTTATTTTAGAAAATAAGATGTCTAAAGTGAAATTAGGGCATACCCTCATCTGTAAAATTATAAATCCATCAATAAAATAAGATGTGTCTTACTTTTTATTTGATTGATCTAATAATGATGAGATCTTTTGTTTTAACCTTTAAAATGAGAGATATCATCATCTTGGATCATCTTAAATGATCCAAATCACATCATCACATAATTATGTTCCTTCCCTTTTTTTTTTCATTTTTAATTTTATTATTTATTTTCATGTTCCTTCTTTAATTCCCTCTGTAGTCTTCAATTATTGTGAGGTATATTTGGCTGTGAATCTGTAATAAAGAATTGAGTCTTGCTTCACGTATACCATCTATAAGTTTACAATGTTTGTGCACACATGTGAATAAAGTTTGTGTATTATTAATGGTGTATGTATGAATGTATAAAATTAGATGTACATGTAACATTTTTGTAAAAAATTATCCTCCCTCTAGAATTCTGCTCAACAAATTCTTTTGAAGTGATATTACCAAGCTAGAACTGATTTCAAGATGTCAGTTGCCCAACAGGCGTTTCATTAATCCAAAAACATGGGATCTACCCAATGCATTAAATAACATTTCATCTTGAAATTAAAACTAAACACTCATTTGTGTAAGGTAGATTTTTGGGTTGGGAAGCAATTTTTTCATTTTTGTGTTGAACGTGACATGTCATACCGAATATGTTATGAATGACATAATAAATAATATGCCGTCATCAAACTTGAAAGCATTTATCACTTATAATTAAAAGTAAAATGTTATTTATTGTGTAGTTTAATGAGATGTTCAACATGCTGCTCGATTTGAGATGGATATGGTTTGTTGGGGGATAATCAAACAACATTATGTGAGTACTACAAGAAATGAATATATTTAATTCTACCTAGGCATATTCGAACCCCGGTCATATGCATTTCGTCAGTGCAGGAAAAATTGGCCTGACCATTAGATCCAAACCGGATGGCATTTTCACGGGAGATTCCTTCAGTGATCAGACTCAGAGCTTTTGGCAGTTTCTAAACATCAAACATAACGTTTCAATCCTGATAACTCTCTTATTTATTTATTATTATTAGATACTTTCAAGCAAGTTGATCGCTTGCTACTAATTTTGCTAACCTAGAGGAGTTTGTTCTTCATACCTAAATAATGTTTTTTTTTTGTACTTCTGCACCTGATACTCCAAGGTGGATGCCATAAAATTATGTTGTTGCATGATTCGAGTTAGGATAAACAAATTGTTTGTTTTCTGATTGTGATTTTAATTTACAAGTTTGTTCTATTTGGCGCCTCCTGCGCCGACTTAGAAATGGCCAATTTTATGGTAAGAGGTTTGTATCTTTTCAAAAAGGATCTGATACTACTTACTAGGCTGATGCTAATGGAAGATTATATTTAGAACAACGTCCAGCACTCTTGCTCTGAAAAAACTAAGATAAAATTTGTTACCAGAATGATTTCCGTGCCCTCCCAGTATAATATTTTATATCATCGTGGAATCAAAATTTACTACATTAATTAGTAAATATGTTTGACTTATACACTTACTACTTTAAAAATTAGTAATGTTAAGTATACGATTGAAATTTAGTCAATGTATAGTTACACTATACACAAAAATCACCGTGCACACAAATTTTACTAACATACATGCATAAACTTTTTTAAATATGGAAACCCAATAAAATCGTATCTATGCCCCCATTAAATAGTGAAAAATATTGATCACACTCTCTCTTCTACTCTCCAATTACACTCTAAGTGCATGGACTCACAAATATTTCAAAGGAGATACACAAATTTTTGAACTAATGTGCACAAACTTTTTAACAAACAAAAATAAATAATAAGATGAAAAGGAATACGAAGAATAAACTTTATTGCTCACATACATAAACTTTGAACAATTAGAAACAAAGAATATGACAAAAACGAAAATAAATACAAAGAATAAAACTTTGGTGCTCACATACACAAACTTTTGAACACCCAAAAACAAAAAATATGTCGAAAACCAAAACTCTGAGATCCATAACGTTTTGCAAAGAGGAATAAACAAAGAAGAAAAAAATTGTAAGGAGAATGGCGGAGAAGAGAGAAACAAAATATAGAAGAAGAAAATAAAAGAAGAAGAGCATGATGGAGAGTGGAGGAGAGGAGAGAAAAAAATGAAAATTATATACAATTGACTGAATTTCAGTTGTACACAAAATATTTTTGTTTAAAAATTGTGTATATGTAATGATATAATTATTTGATTGGATAATCGTGTGATTAAGTGCTTAATTTTTATTTTTTGTAGTGAAGTGCTTATAAATTAAATTCATTTCTTATATCCCTTCTTATTTTATTCTCAAATTAACTAAATATAGAGACATTTGTTTTTATATTTTTATCTTTTAAATTACTTATTTTAAAAAAATGGCATATTAAAGTAAATAAAATAAAATAATGGACAAGAGTGTGGAGGGAGTTGAAGGTGAGGAGAGGGTGAAACATGGTAAGATTATTAGTGAGGATGAGGGAGTTCAAGGGTGTTAAACATCATGGAAAAATAGATGAATGAGACACTAAAAAATATAGGAGAAAGATAAATAATAGAGAAATAACAATTGTATTATCTGAGTTAATTTACAATAGAAGGTGCGCCTATTTATAGGCTGAAGCCTATTTATAGGCTAAAAACACAACGGCCAAAACTCAACGGCCAAAAATAAATCACAATCAAATCAAATCAAACGTAATATATATTATTCTTCACACCCTCCCTCAAGCTAAAGCTCCATGAGCTTTCAGCTTGTCACAAGTGAAGGTTGTTAAGGGAAAAAAAGAGTGGTGCCAAGGACTTATCCGGAAAACATTGGGGACTACACAGAGGCAGTAATAGGCAACATCGGAGACTGCACGGAGGTAGCGGTAGGTAATATCAGAGACTTCAAAGGAGTCGCCACCGGTGACTTTGTCAGAGAAAATGAGAGCTTGGAGACGACGATGGAGAGGGCGATGCGGTCGAGGTGAAAGTCAAGGTGAGGGAGGCGGCGTGGCAGATGTCGATGACGCGCTCGAGGTTCTTCTCGGAGGAGTCAGGGGAGAGAAGGGAGGAGTAGCGGCGGAGGTGGAGGTAGCGGAGACGAGATTGCTCACGGAGGGTGCCATAGCTCTGATACCATGTAAAAACAATGAATGGGACATTAAAAAATATAGGAGAAAGATAGATAATAAAGAAATAACAATTGTATTATCTGAGTTAATTTACAATAGAAGGTGAGCTTATTTATAAGCTAAAAACTCAACGGCCAAAAACAAATCATAATCAAATCAAATCAAACATAATTTATATTATTCTTAACAAGGGGGAGTGTATCAGGTGTAATAGAGGGCTTGGAAAAGGAGATGCTAGATGTGGTTATGGATGGTGAGGTTCCTAAGCTTGGGCCAACCAAAATGGTGTCGTTTCGTGATAAGGTTATGGGGGGCAGGGAGCTACACCGGCCAAAGTTCTTGCGTTTGAGGAGCTCTTGTCTAAGAATTTGGCTAAGGTGGAGAAGGCGGATGGGAAAGAGAAGGCATCAGGCGTCATTTTCCATGAGAATGTTGTTGTGGCTTTATCTGAACCATGGCAAGAGTGGTTTGTAATCAAGATCTTGGGCAAGAACTTGAGTTACACTCCCATGCGCAAGGGCTTACAATCTATTTGGAGATTTAGAGGAGGTTATGAGTTGTTGAATATCAACAATAGGTATTTCATGGTGAAGTTTGATCATCTAGAAGACCGGGAGAAGGTGATTTTGAAGAGACCATGGATTATTCAAGGCTTGGATTTGGCGGTGAAGAGATGGCCATTCTCGTTCAACCCAAGTGATTATTGTTTTGGTCAGACAATGGTTTGGGTTCTCTAGGAAGGACTGAATCCTTGTCTATGTATGTAGATGGATAAATTAATTCCATAGCATCATCCCTAGGTCGTCTAGTAAAAGTTGATGTTGCGATGCAGTATGGCGATAAGGGACATTTTGCTCGAGTGTGTGATAAGTGCCCAGAATATGCAATTTTCATCATTCAAAATGGCACTTATTCTCACATATTTTAAAGAATTATCTAATTAAATCTTTATATTTTGCAGGTTTTAAATATGTTTTGATAAAAGGTTGCAAGCATAATTTATTGAAGAATAATCCCACGAAGAAGGGAAGAAAAGGGCAGAATTGGAAAAGAGCTTAAAAAGAAGATTCTGGATGAAAGCGTCGAACGAAGGAACATTAATCGCTCAGCGCCTAGAGATGAATCGCTCAGCGATGATACCTGTATCGCTCAGCGAACTTGAGTCGGCAAGCCACTTGCGCCGGCGCCATCATTGAGCCAGCTGGAACCAGCCAATCATAGAGTGCCACGTCAGCGCCGCCCTGCAAAAAGCTGCCAAGCATTTAATGAAGACGCGTACAAGTACGATCGCTCAGCGATGAAGCGCCGCCGCCCAGCGATTAAGTGTTTATCGCTCAGCGAAAGAACCAAAACCGCTGAGCGACAGACCCCAAATTTTGCCTATAAATAGAGGAGGCCGAGACCACTTCGAAGCATTCCTTTCTCCCCCCTCCAAACACCATTCTTTACACATTTTGTTGTATTTCTAAAGCTTAGTCTAGTTTAGGTTAGGTTAGGAACAAAGACGAGGCTTGTGAAGGAGCCGGAGATCGAGGAAGCTTGGCGAAGCCATGGCCATGATAGCGTGAGCATGTGTCATGGTAAGTGCCTAAACCTTGCCTCCGAGATTCTCTTGTAAGATGGGTTCCTAACCCTCTTTTTGTTGGGATTTTGATTACTATTGTAGTTTGCTTGTATCCATGTAACTATTACATATGAATCTATCTTTTTCTTATGATTTGCTTGAATGATTTCATGCCTAATGCTAGTTTTGTTTAGTGTTTTGATTCTTGATTTGGGACTTATTTACATGAACGAAAGTTATGCTAATTAGGTCATAACCAAATTAAAATCAATAATGCTATGCTTAACTAGAACCTAGACTTGAACGTTGTGAACGAAAGTTACAATCATTAGAGTCTGACCTAAATCATTTCATCTAACCTTGTTGCCGTAACTGGAATAAAGGTTAGCCGTTTTAACATCTGGATTAATGCTGGCGTACCTTGTTAAGCTAGTGTGCGAAAGTGACAGTTTAACAAGGGAAACCTGTGATCTTGTCATGCGCGAAAGTGATGACAAGTTAAGAACTGATGGCGGGCAATCAAACGATAGTTCTATGTAATAAGTAACTGGATGCCTGAAACTATGATGTGATTAAAATTCCCAACAAGCTCCGGAACTACCTCTGATTTGTTTCCTATTTTATTTTCATGTCTTTTATTTATTTAGTCTATTTAAATATAAATCAAATCACAAATGCTTCACTTTATTGTTTAATTAAATGAACTCAAGAATGGTATTTTACAACTCCCTGTGGGATCGACCATACCTTATACTGCAATTGGATTCCTTTTGGAATCTGAAAGTCGTAAAGTAGGTATGTATATAAATATTTAATTTGAACGACAAAAGCGCATAGAAGCTTTCAACGAGCTTGGCATGGTTGTGACAAAACCTAAGCCGTGTCAAGATCCAAGAAAGTGGTTAAAAAGGCTTTCATCAGTGTGTGTTGAGATTGACCTATATCTAAACCCGTTAAGAAGAGGGTTTAGATTCATGATCACTATCACGAGGTGAACTACGAAAGCTTACATCTCATTTGTGGTCGATCCCATGATTTTGGACATGTTACATAAGCATGTACGACGACTCTGGCACCTCCAACGGTGGAAGATGCTACTACAGTGGTTTAGCAATAGCATGGGGCAATGATAAAGTCATTTTCAAATTCAATTTTGAATTCGAATCAATCAGCAACAACAAATCAGGGTTTGTTTCCTCATTAATAGGAAATCACGTTTCCGAAAATGACAACTTAGGAACTACTTTAAATGTTATCAATATGGTTTACAATAATGCAATGGTTACACCTGGAGGCGAGGAAGGGTGGAATAATGTGGAAAGTAAAAAATAAGCGATGTTCACATGGGGCCAAGTGAAATCCTAGAAATTAGAATGTGTAGCAGCATAAGAGGGAACAATTCTGGGAGAAAAACGTTCACTCGCAGAATCAGGTCATTGTCTCTGCGAAATCGAATTCAATGAAGCCTCCGTAGCCCTTCATGTTTCAAAGTACTCCCATTGCATTCTTGGTGGTGAACTCATAGAATAAGGATTTTTAGGCAGGAGAAGACACTACAGATCCGAGTTCTAAGGCACAACGGACTCCGAAGCAACATGATCAGGGGAATCGTACAAGGTTGCTGGTGTCGAGTAATCCCAATTCTCCTCCTATGGATGGATCAACCCCTTAGATGAGACGTGGTCCTCTTCATAAGGACAAGGGTAAGGCAATGGTGACAGACCAAGATGCTATTGGAGGGAAGGAACCTGTTGGGGTGTTGCCGGTCGTAGTGAATGTAACTCCAATCACCAAAACATGAACCATTGGCTCCCTTGGGGTTCCACTCATCTTTATTGGATTTTCAATGATTTTACAACCATTAGATATCTTTGTGTGGAACATAAGGGGGCTACAAGTATAGAGGGGATGAGGTAAGTGAAAGAATACATTAGACAATATCACCCTTCTTTGATCATTTTAGTAGAAACCCGTGTTCAGTTCAAGCTGGTTGAAAATTTATGGTATGGTTTGGGTTATATGTTGTTGTAGTTGAGGAAGTGCATGGTCAGGCAGGGAGAACTTGTGTCCTAGTGAATGATATAAACATTAAGTGTACGGTTGTGGACTTTATGTCCCAAGTGATTACTATCGTCGTTAACTACCACAACTTGGATTAGATTTTTTATGCTATATATGCAAGTTTGATTCCAAATGTTTATGAGGCTTTGTGGGATCACTTTCGTTCTCTACAACATACTATCTTAGTCCTTTGGCTTGCGATTGGGGATTTTAATGAAGTGATGAATAGTAGGAAGGTTTGAGGAGGAAGATTTATTGCTCATAGGGCACATAGGTTCCATGATTGTCTTAGTGATTCTAACTTTTTGGATCTTATTTCTATGGTAAATGTTTTTATCTGGTCCCATGTTGTTCGTGGTAATATCAGTATCTTTAAGCGATTAGACAGGGCGGTAACAGATGTTTTGTGGCGTTTGCTTTTTCCATATGTCGTTGTAGAGGTGTTGAATCGTTTCTATTTTGATCATCACCCCCTCTTTCTTCATTTAGTGGGTTTTCCAGGAAGGAGGGGTCTTAGGCCTTTTTGTTTTGAGGCAGTTAGTCCTTTCATCCCTATTATCATCAAGTGGTGAGGAAGGCTTGGCAAAATGGTTCTTTGGATTTTGCTGGTAATCTTAATCAGGTTTAAGTTGATTCCCTTTCCTTTAATGGAGATATCTTTGGGAATATCTATCATTGGAAGCGTCACATTGACGCCCGCATTAGAGGTGTTCAGAAGGAGTTGGAGACCCACGAAGGACATAGTCTTTGCCGTTTGGAATTCACTTTGCATGTTGAGCATAAGCAGGTCCTTAGACAAGAGGAAACTCTCTAGTTTTAGAAATCTCATGGGCAATGGGTTAAGATAGGAGACCAAAATACATCATTCTTTCATGCTCAAACCATTGTTAGGAGGCAGCGAAATAAGGTTGAGGGTATTTCTCTGGATAGAGATTTTTGGTGTACAGATCATACTATCCTTCACCAAGAGGCATTAAAGTTTTTTAAAAATTTATTTATTTCTTCTCATGGAAATGCGGGATTTTCCTTTGGTACTAATCATTATGTTCAGATGATTGTAGACAAGAGTACATTGTTGCTTGCCCAAGTGATAAAAAAGGAGGTGTAGGAGGCTTTAAAATTCACAAACGCTTTCCAAGCTCTTAGATTGGATGGTTTCAGCCTTTCTTTTACAAGTGGTGCTGGAATATTGTTAGTGACGATCTTTGGACTTTGGTCAGAGAGGCTTTTATGAAGGGGAAGGTTGATTGACGTCTTTTGGAGACCCTTATTGTGTTGATTCCTAAGAAAATCGTTCATGTTCACTTTTCTCAGTTTCTCCCCATTAGTCCTTGTAATGTCTTTTACAAAGTTTTTCCAAGGTGATGGTGAACAGAATTCATCCAATTCTCTTGAATATTGTAAGGCCTTTTCAAAGCAGCTTTTTACTGGGTCGTGGAGCTTCAGATAATGTTGTTATAGTTCAAGAAATTCTGCATTTTATGAGGAAGTCGAAGTGAAAGAAGGGTGACATGGTAATCAAGATTGATATTCACAAGGCTTATGATAGTGTGAAGTGGAGTTTTGTGGAGAACACTCTGTTGTAGTTTAGCTTTTCGAACATCGGGTTATGTATTGTGTTTCTTCCTCTTCGTTGTCTTTTCTCTAGAATGGAGCTTGCTCAAACTCTTTTGCTCATAACCGTGGCCTTTATCAAGGGGATTCTGTCTCTCCCTATCTTTTTGTGCTTTGCATGGTGAAACTTTCCTACTTGATTCTTGATAAGGTATAGGAGGGGAGTTAGCAGCCAGTAACTATTTCTTAAGGAGGAATAAGGATTTTCCTTATTCTTTGTGGATGACATTCTCTTGTTTGCTAAAGCCTAGACCATGCAAATGAGACTGATTATGAATGTGATGAGATCCTTTGCCTCGACTTCAAGCCTTCAGATCAATGTGGCTAAATAAGACATTTTCCTTTTCTATAGCTTATTGGCCTAAGCGTGAAAAGGTTAGCAGGTATTTATGGAATCCAATTTACAGGCACCCTGGGAAAGTACTTGGGTTTCAACCTTGTGCACGAACGTGTGAAGAATGCTTATTTCAAATTTATTCTCGATAAAGTCCGTGTGAAGCTTAGTGGTTGGAAGATGAGACTTCTTAATAAATGTAGGAGGGTGACTCTTGCGAAATCAATCCTTACCACCATCCCTATTTATACTATGTCAGCTGCTTGGGTTCCCCAAGGTGTTTGCGATTGGATTGATCGTTTTGTCTTAAACTTTATTTGGGGTCATGATGGACATACTCAAGGCTTGAATATGTTCGGGTGGTCCAAAGTTTGTAATCATCACAATGTCGACAGTCTTGGGATCTATGAAGCAAGACTCTCCAACATTTCAATGCTTGGTAAGCTTATTTGGGATTTTCTCCATTCCTCTACTAAACTTTGGCCCAAGTTGTTACGAGAGCTCCACCCTCGTGATGGGAATTGGCATTTTGATGGTGGTGGGTTTTGTTCCTTTTTTATTTGGTGCTCTATGTCCAAAGCGGCAAGTTCTTTTTTGGAGGGTTTTGGTATTCGCATTAGTTTGGGTGACTGTTCTTTCTGGTTCTCAAATTGGCATCCTGCGGGTAAGCTTTGTGATTTGGTTCCTTATGTTCATGTTTCTTATACAACTCTTAATATTTGTGATGTGGTGAAGGATGAGGCTTGGGATTTGTAGTTATTGGCAACCCCTTTAAGCGATGATGTTTGAAACATTATTTGTCATCAACGCTTATGGATTCATGAGAATTCTAATGATTGTGTTGTCTGGAGAGGCAACTCCACTGATTCTTATTCAATGAAATTAGCTTATTGGCAGTTACATTCACTGCAATCGGACTCTGACTTATTGTTAAATAACTTAACCTCATGGTGGTGGATTTGGAGATTTTCGGTTACTACAAAATGCCAACATTTATTTTGGTTGTTGAGCCATTCCCCCCTCCCAATTAATTTTCTCTATTTTCAACGAATGACTGCTTTATTTGGTGGTTGCTCTTGTTGTAATGCCCCATCAGAATCCATCAGTCATTGCCTTCGCAATTGTCCGTTTGCTAAAGCAATTTGGGACCTGTTCCTGACACATGTGGATTTCTTTATTGAGTAGGATCACATTGCTTGGGTTCAAAATGTTCTCTCTTAGATGGATGCATCGCTTTTTGGTTGTCTCCTGTGGTGGCTCTAGCAGCAAAGGAATGAAGCAATTTTGAATGGTAACTATTTGAGTCCACTTTTTGTCAAGAATCAGGTCCTAACTGAGCTACAGTATTTGAAGTGTAACAACAGAAATAACTCGCAACCTCATTTAATTTCTTGGATATGGCCTGTGGATGGTGTGATAAAACTTATTATTAATGGAAGTTCTCTTGGTAATCCAGGGCCCGCAGGGTTTGGTGGCATCTTTCGTGATTGTCAGGGAAAATGGCTTCATGGTTTCAGGGGAAAGATTAGCATTGCTGGGAATCTAGAAGCAGAGTTGCTAGCTTTGGCTCATGGTTTAAATCTTGCTTGGTGTTATGGTTTTTGCCGTTTATCCTGTGAGAGTGATTCAATGGAAGTAATTCACCTTTTTCTTCTTTGTGATTTGACTGATATTCTTTTTCATCCTTACCATGCCGTTGTTTTGGATATTCGACATTGGTTTTTGAGGGATTGAAAAATTACTTTGACTCATACCCTTCGTGAAGGAAATTCCTGTGCAGATTTCCTTGCCAAGGCGAGTGCTTTACATGATGATTTGCTAGTCATTCGGGAGGATCCTCCCGTTGGGTTGATTTCGTTACTTCAGAATGATTACATGGGAATCCTCTTTAAAATGTTGTCTTCTTATATTGTTTTGTTGAATAAATAAAATAAAATAATGGTCTTTAGAGTATTAACACTATGATTGAGGAGACCCTTTGATATAGTGTTAATTTTCCTTTGACTAAGTTAAAATAATAATAATAATAATAATAATAATAATAATAATAATAATTGGTCAACAAATAATACGTCAATGACAAGATAAAATGCTACAATTAATGGATACACAAAGAGGATAAAAATGGTATAAAATAAGGCTAGATTGAAATTCTAAAACCACAAATAATATGTAACAACTTATTTCATAAATAAAAATGAGTATGAAGTAGATATTTTGTGCATTGTATATGTTCGTACACACCTATAAAGGAGATATTTGTAATTGAGGTTTCAGTTAATATTAATGTTTGATTTAACTTTAATCGACATTGATATTTTATAGAATAATTTTGATAATTATTAATAAATTAATTTTAATCTAAGTATTATGTTTATTACTTTTAGGTACATTAAGCATTATGTCTAATTCATAACTAATATTGTTACATAATTATTAGTTATTTCAATCAGAGGAAACTAAGCTAACATATGGAGTTCAACAAAATTACATTGGTCTTCTTATTTATTTATTTAGACAACACTGACCTCTTTAATATTAGAGTTAAAAATATCATTTATTATTAATATGTTTTATCTATATATCCTCACATTTTTACACTTAATGTTTTTTTAAAAATCTCTTACTTCTATGCAACTTCGCAACTCATACCCTTTGAGCATCAGATGGGCTAGAGGGGATTGTAAACCAACCGGGACGACTACGATGAAACATCCTTGAAGTTTCAGCCCTGGTCCTGGTTCTTTTTCGGCCTTCATTAAAAAAAAAACACAAATATCGATGGATGATTTTTTATGCACACTCGTACTAATTTATTTTTTTAACAATTTTTATAATTAAATTCATTGAATTTTATCATCATTTTATATTTTACATGATTTTTATAAAAAAATTTATTAGTCAAATAATTAAAAGAATCAACTTATAAACGATTTAGAGATTATTTGAACTTATAATATAATTTATCACAAATATTATATTAAAAGAAGTATTATTAATTTATTCCATCTGTCCACTCTTATAAATCATTTTTGACAAATGCACATAAATTAGAAAATAATTAGTTTATGCATACTCAAAAAAAATATTAAGTGTTTAGGCTAAATTACTTTTCAATTTTTTTCACTCTCACCCTTCTCTCACTTTAATTAAAACACATATTAAACAATTAGTAGGAGAAAATATTATGAAAAGTTTTCATGCAATTAATATAATTGTAAAAAATTCATAATAAATCAGGCTATGGTTAAAAATATAATAATTAATATTTTCTTAAGTTAATCATTAAAAAGTGACATGTAAGAGTGGACAAAGGAAGTATCTCATTAGATCCTATGACACATCAATATGTTTCATTAGATTTTAATTCATTAAATGAAAGATGTGATATAAGTTGACATAATGTCCAACACAAAGTGAACTCAAAATAACGCAACTCTTTAATATACTCCACCTGTTCTATTTTAATTGTCTATTTTATATTTTTTAAGGTTAATATCTACTTATTTTCAATATTTAAGTGTGATTATTTTTTTTTATTCTTATCTTTAATTATAGTGAAAGCATACTGTATATAAAAAAAAGTAATAATTTTATTAAAATTATATTTTTTTATAAGAATAATTTTATGAATTTATATTATTTTATGTATTTATTAAAATGATTTTTTTTTTCAAATTTTGATATATAATGTTTGGTTTTGAATATTTAAAAAGAAATATATAGTGTAAAAAGAGTAATTGTTGACCTCATATAACAATAAGCATAAGCAGGGAGCTAATTTCACCGAGAGCTATTCTAAGTGAACAACAAAAATAAATAACTAATTATGAATAACATATAAAATACAGCGAGAAAATAAAATTATTGTAAAATATAATAATCATATAAGGTGTATATATAATTAAAATCACTTTATTCATACTTAACCTAACTATTTCACGTAACCCCCTTAGCTCTAAAAAATCAAAGAAGCCCACCACGTGAGAAGAAAAATCACACACCCAAACCTCTGTTTAAGAGGGAGTATCTGTGAGGCTTCAGTCCCTTCCTTCCACCAACAAAACATCGGCATTTGCCGAACCCACTAGTAATTCTATGACTATTTCCCTCATCGCTTCCTTTGACTTCAGACTCATGATTCGCGTAGTCGCAACCCTTCACTGTTCTCTCTCAGTCACATTCAAAGCCTTTAGATTCCTATTCCCAGTCAATTCAATACTTCAATTTTAAAGCTCTTACTTAGTAAGTTCACAATTGTTTTCCTATAATTGGGGCATTCATATGCATTTGCGACCCTCGCCCTTTTTGATTGACCCCTGCCGAGGCTTTGCTTCAATTTACGCCATTTTTTCCTCGGGAATTCAACTTGATTCTGAGATTTCTGCCGAGACCCAGGTAATCAGAACTTCCAGTATGGTCATTTATGTACTTAAAGATTGCAACTTTGATTTGGGTTTTGCCTAATTTGTACTCATCTGTATTCTCAAGTGAAGGGGTTGCCTTTTTGGGTGCTGGATCTAGCCACACAGTCCAATTGAGCACAATTTTGGTGAAATTTTGAAATTCTGCAATTTTTTAGGTTTGTGACTCTTTTGGTGATTGACTGGAGAGGTATATAGAGGGAGGAAAATTATAAGCCGATCCTGTTACATTCAGGTTTCTGATTTAGAAGCTGGGTTTGAATTTTTTGTGCTTCTCAGGCTCTTTGTTAGGGCTGCAATTGGCTTGGTTTAGAGCGAAAGGACTAAAATTGACGATGATGGGAGGTCAGTCCAGCAAGACCTCTAGAGCTGATGTCCCGACATCAATTAAGATGGGTTCCCGTTCTCTTTATGCGGCTGATTTGAGTTCTTATGAGGCTGCATGTGTTGAAGATCCGAACTTGCAGTCCTTTGATGCCACCATTCAGGCGCGCACCAACAGGGTGATCAACTCCCTCGCTCAAGGGGTTGAGGTTCGATCCTTGTCTATTGACTCGCTGAAAGAAGTTACCGGGAGCCTGCTTGAAATGAACCAGGAAGTTGTCAGTGTCATTCTAGAGTGCGAGCAAGATATATGGAACAACAAGGATCGGGAGTTATTCTCCTTGGTGAACGATTTCTTTGAGAATAGTTGCCGCACATTGGACTTCTGTAATGCTCTTGATAAGTGCCTGAAACGGGCACACGAGAGACAGATTATAATTAAGTCAGCTATCACTTATTTTGAGGAAGAGGCACAAAATGGGGTTGGAGGGTCGATTTACTTGAAGACATTGCAGGAGCTTAAGAATTTCAAGGAAGCCGGGGACCCCTTTACGGAAGAATTTTATCAATTGTTTCAGTCAGTTTATACTCAACAAGCATCAATGTTGAAAAAACTGCAAATAAGAAAGCACAAACTTGATAAGAAGTTGCAATCCCTCAAGACATTGAAGAGAGTGTCTGCTGCCATCTTTGTGGCTGCATTTGTTTCTGTTTTGATCTTCTCAGTGGTGGCAGCTGCCATCGCTGCGCCACCTGTTGTAACAGCTTTGGCTGGTGCATTGGCTGTTCCGATAGGCTCAGTAGGAAAATGGTGTAACTTTCTTTTTAAGAGGTATGAGAACGCTCTGAGGGGCCAACGAGAAATAATCAGTTCAATGCAGGTTGGTACTTACATTACGTTGTCGGACTTGGAGAACATTCGGGTGTGCGTCAACAAATTGGAACTGGAGATGGAATCCATGTTGCAGAATGCTGCTTTTGGTCTTGGAAATGAGGATGCTTTAAAGTTTGCAATCGATGAGATTAAGAAGAAAATAGAAACTTTTTCGGAGATCATTGACACTTTAAGTGAGCAAGCTGATAAATGTAGTCGGCAGATAAGCAGGGCAAGGACAGTGGTTATACAAAAGATAATTAAATATCCTGGTTGACAGCCCTTTGGTACGTTTTATTGTTTACTTTCTGTAGCTGGCACCTTCTTTTATTCTCAATTATAAGGTACTAGTTAAACACCCTGATTATAATTCTGATGAGATAATTTATGAAGAAATATATGAAGATTGGACTTGTGCATACCTTTTGCTATACTTCTTTTATTTAGATGTTTGCAGTATACATAATGGCAAAAAGCTTTTCTGCTCGATTGTTTTTTATTACTCTTCTGCTAGAGGCACTTGAACATCATCTGTGGGTAATAATCATGGAAACACGAGAAGCTCAATCATAGTTGGAACGTAGTCTAGGACAAGTGATGGTGAAAACATATATGCACCCTAACTTCTCTAAATTGGTTCTCCATTTATTGGTAGTTTGTTCTTTCTTGTTCACTGCAGGATATCAAGGCTGCGGTTTCTTGCATTTTCAACATACTTTTCGATGGCAGTAGTTGCACGGTCTTGGAACCTGATGCCGCTGTCTATACATTAAGCAGATTTGAAGTTGTAATTGTTCCTTTAGCGAGGCTCCTTGATTCTGGGGTTCTAGTTATTTGCCATGATTTCTAGTAAGTAAATGAATTCTTTTTTAAACCTGGCTGGCAACTTATGTTCAATGTAGTAGTGTGTGTTTGTTTGGAATAAATATTACCCGAGCTATATCAATTAGACATTACTCCCCGAAGAAGCCCCTACGCCTGAAAAAGAGCAGAACACTTAGCCAAAATGTATACTATATGCATAATTCATTTATATTTACGAACTCTTAGCTGATACACGTATAAATCCATTTTCAAAGGAGAAGCATTTCTTCAAAAAATCAAAATCAAAGTGCCACTGGTTGATCAGGTTCTAACAACTTTCCCTTGTCCACTCTCACCACTAGGAATATAAGTAAAAGCTGCCTGTCAGAAATTGACATAGTTCATAAATTACTGTCTAGATGCACCATTTGTACTCTGCATCATCTCCCCCACTAGTTAGCTTTATGGGTAGAGTTAGGTCTAATCAATTTCAAGATGGTATCCAAATCTATCCTATTTTTTATATTATGGCACCTCTAGATGTTTAGTCCTACAAACTTCATGCAGGGCGAGAGGGGTGTATCCTTTAAATGAGTTTGAGCAATTCTCCTCTTATGAGCTAACTTTTAGAGTTGAGCTAGGTCCAATTAATTATAAGATTAATTGTTCTTTTATATCTTGATTTATTAATTCAATTATCTTTTGTCCTAAGCTTTTGATTTGAACATATTACCCCTAATTTATTGTTTATATTTTGCAATGTCCCCTTTAGAGTTGGACAGTAGTAAAGTGTTTCCATATTTGATAACTATGCAAACATACCAGGAAAAAACCACAAGCTACTTTTAGGGATGACCTTGAATCTGTTATTGATAAGAGAGTGTAAGTGAAGAAATAGAGGTACAATTAACATGTGCGATCATAGAAGATCCATAAGCTTGTTCTCAACGTGCGATCAATGATGACTTGTACTGGATGCTGATCAATATAGATATCAGTAATGTTTTGGTGGATTATGAATTTAGGGAGTAAATATTTGGTTTTTGAAGCTAGTGTGTAATGAGGTAGGGATATTTACACTCTATATAGTTTATGTTGGGAATGAATCTTCTCAATTAGATCTCTTGTCATGTGAAGTTATACGTGATGTCGTAATAGTGAGACTTATATACGACATAAGTAACAAAGAAACTAATGTTCACAGATCACACATGACTTTACATTACAAGATATTCAAGTGAAAGAATGCATTTTTGTTTATGTTTGATCACCGCATAAATCTTTGTTCATAAATATTATTTGTTGTAAGCTTTATTTTTTTATTTTTTATTTTTTATTTTTTATTTTTATGAAACTGTTGATTTGTTTTATCTTTAGAATAGAAGTCATCCCCCTCTGAATTAAGAAGGGAGTAAATTGGCCGGCCAATCAGATGTAGTGCAGAGTTGGGAATTGGGATTGAGTGGGCTTTTAGCCCAACCCTTCACGAATCTGAGCTTTATAAAAAGTTAGGGCCTATTCTATATGGGTAAAAAACGCTAATGACTTTTTTTTTCCTAACCTTTTTCTTCTAGTCGAACAATACATTACCCACCAACATTTTTCTTTCTGATTAACACATTCCCTCCCAACCCAACACACTCAACTATTTAGCAAACTTTCCAACTATCTAAATACCAAGAAAAATTTTGCATGGGAAAATTCATATATTAACTTTAAGGTAGCCGATATTCCGTGATTTACATGTGGGGGCATTTACATGTTTTTTTTAAAGTGAAAATAAACTTATCATCAATAGTATAGTTGATATAAAAGGTGAACAGAATGCAAAGCATGAAACCAAATGTGGGTTCACCTCTTGAAAATTTAAGATTCAACGTTTAGGATTTAGGGTTAAGCTGCAAACCAAAACGAAAAACAAATAGTACAATTTGATACGTTCCAAACCTGGATGGCAATGTAGGTTAAATTAGCAGGTTCCACACGAGGCAAGGCTGTTTATTTTATTTTTAATTATTTTAAAATTTTAAGTTATCAAGCAAGGCCTTGAATGAGCGAGTAGTGTCTACACGTCTTATCTGAGTTGGATTGGACTGAAATTGAAGCCTTGGAGTGGCGGTCTTATCCGAAAGCCCAAAACTGTGCGACGCGGAAAAACGTAAGTGGAGGCACAAACTCGTCCCGTCGGTTTTTGAAAGACAGTTCAGCGAACTCAGCTGCCAGATTATCATTTATTTCCGTTAATTAATTTTGGTATTCGGATTAACTCCTTAAGATTGCGTGAAAAGAAAAAAGAAATCCAGTGAGCAGCAGCAAACCCAGTCTCTTCAAGGCATATATGTGGCGACACGTTCGCGTGGACGCAACCACTTGTGGCTGCCGACTCCCACTTTCTCGCTTTAACTCCTCCTCTCCATTGGTGTAAGATGCAAAGGCCTAAAGCCTATTTTCAGCATATTCTCCCTAAAGGAAAAATATATTCTTAATCTCCAATCTTCCAACTAATTAATCGCAATTAATAGTGTATTTGCATCAGATAACGATGCTCTTGAGGGTTCAAACCGGGCCAGGTTCGTACCTAGTCAGCACCATCGATTCACACGATCCCACGGTCACTATCCACCTAACCTTCAATCTCATCCAAACACGTGTCCGGCTCCCTCAATTTATCGCTCACCGAGTCACGCTACATTCAAATTATCGCGTCATCTTCACAATAAACGTGATCCCTGCTCCTTTATTATGGGGCACCTATATATACCCCCATGACCTATCCTTTTCTCCAAGTAAATAAAATTCCCTTATTTTCATCATTACAAATTACAAATTACAAATTAGAAATTAGAATTTTCCATTGTTCTTTGATCTCTCTCGCTATCCTCATTTTCTCACCTTCGATGCCATTATCAATGGCGTTCAAGAAAACCCTTGCTCAGCGCCTCTTCAATATTACCAAACTTTCGTCGCAAACGCTCACGAATTGCAGGATTTCGTCTTCGTCTGTTCATGCCAGGGTTTCTTCCGGCGCCGCCGGGCAGCGCGACATTGCTCCAGATCCCGGAGACAGCGGCGTCTTCCGGAGGTTCCTTCACAAGAGGCCCGGGTTCCAGCCGGAGCTCCGTTCGCCGCCGATCGCCGGGAATGTTCTGGAGAGGCTGAGGGCGATGGACATTGCTCGGAATCGCGACCGATTGGAGGGGCTGAAGCCGCCGAAGGTGGCGGAGGCGGAGGACGAGGCCGCCGCGGCGGAGGGCGTGACGGTGGCGGACGTCAGGAAGTTGCTAAAGGCGGCGCAGGTGGAGGTGGTGAAGTCGAAGCTGAGGGAGATTCGAAAGAGCTGCATACCGTTACACGAATTCATTCGGATCTGCTCCGAGAATTGCTCCGATCAAGATCAAGCGGTGAGGATTGCGAAGATGCTCGACGATTCTGCGGCTGTGATTATTTTGGGAGATGTCGTTTACCTCAGACCCCAACAGGTTAATTTCTATTCCTCTTTTTTTTTCCCCCTTCATTTTTTTAATCCTTCAATAATTGAATTTTGATTATTAATTGTTTCTTTTTATTACTTTGCTTTGGTGTGTTGGGTTGCGTTTTAGTTTCTGGGTTTGTTACAGAGGGGTCATGGTGGAGATCACAGATAGGTTTTTGCTAAATAAAATTTCATCAATCATCGTCGTCTTATCTATCATTTACTCGTTTATTTAGCTGGAGACTACCGAAAACTGATGATATCTTTTTATGGTCATTTTCTTTTTGTTTTCTCCACAGGGAATTGAAACTTTGTTGTTTCGCAAGATCTAAAAAGTGTAAAGGATTCCCACGTTTGAGGTGGTATTAGGGCTTTAAAGGACTGCAATAAAGCCCCACCAGCTTCCATCACTATGATTCATGCAATTTAATCATTAATTGGGTTTCAGTAATGAGGGAAATTTGGGTTTTTATTTTAAGAGAGAAAAATGGAGAACTTGGGAGAGCTGCTTTCCTGCTAACCCCGAATTAATTTTAGATTAGGATGGAAGTGCTTTGCAATTAATATCATTAACTGAAAAAGAGGGGTTTGGTATTTAGTGGACAAGGATTGGAAAGTTGGAGATTGTAGCTAGTTGCAGTTAGCAATTCCCTTCTTCGAAAAGCTATTTTTAAATCTCATTGTATGCCTTAGGTAAAGGTTGTGCGTGCTTCCTTTCAAATGGGACTTATGGAATAGTACCCTCTCTTTACTTAAACTAAGAATACACAAGAATTTACCCTATATGTGAAAGTCTAAAGCCCTTTTTTTTACTCTCTTAGGAGGGTGGATGGAGGTCTTATTTTGTGATGGAAGTGGGTGTGTGATGCTTAGTTGATTGCTAGGCGTTAGAAATTGTGTGGCTTGTGGTTCATTGGTTCATAGGTTTAGTTACTATGTTTCTTTTCTCTGTTCCTTTTGGGAACATTTGCAGAAAGTTTTCGATTCACTAAATTTTGTGTGATTCCTAAAGGAAAAAAAAGAGTAAATGTAGTTTAAGTCAAGCTTTACCCAAATTCTCTAAAATTTGTGATACAGGTAGCAAAAGCCATTCAAGGCCTACTCCCTGTCCGAGGATTCGCCAAGGTGTCCGAGTCTGTTAAAAAAGAATTCGAAGAAATGGAGAAGCAGAAGTCAGCCATTGACAGCAGAGCTGACACCTTGGTTCGCCGCGAGCTCTGGGGCGGGTTGGGATACCTGGTGTTGCAAACATTAGGTTTCATGAGGCTCACATTTTGGGAGCTAACCTGGGATGTCATGGAACCCATATGCTTCTATGTGACATCTATGTACTTCATGGCCGGCTACACCTTCTTCATCCGTACGGCGAAAGAACCTTCCTTCGAAGGTTTCTACCAAGCCCGGTTCAGCACAAAACAGAAGCGCCTCATGAAGCTTCACAATTTTGACATTGAAAGGTATAATGAGCTCAGGGAGCTGTGCAGTCCCTCCACCCCTCCCAAGTTTGATTCCTCCATTGCGCACACATTCGGTGGTGACAAGTTTCTCCAACATCATTGACAGAAAAAAGGTAATATGGCCTTTGAAAAATAAAGATATGTGGGAAGGCCTTGGGCAATATTCATTATTCACTGACCGCAGAATATAACCGGTAAAGTAGAATGTTTGTGGGGTTAATTGACCCTCCACCGTTTAGGGATATGATGAGTTATCAACAAAAGCCACAGGAAAAGATCATCAAGAGTGTGTTTCTGATCAGTTAGAATTAGTGCGGCTAATGTACAACGGGTCCAGAGTGTTGTTTGCAATTTTCCTTTGTCAAATGACGCAAATTTAATTTAACTACTTACAATTACAATTTGAAAAACCAGTGTTACAGCTCTAATCCCTGGACACACATTTTAGGCTGACATTTCCTTTGTCAAATTTGATTAAAAAACTATTAACAAAATCAAATTTTGATCATCCTCAAGCCAATCTACCGCGACCATAAAACTAGTTTCTTTTCACAATTAAAATGCGAAGTGGTATTTAGGATTTCAACTCGTGGTGCTTAGTAGAGTTTTTTTAGCCCGACTGAAAAATGCACAAAATCAAATGAAAAACTCTAAACTTAACTAGGCTAAAAATTGTTCGCACATTCGGCACACTATCCTTTTGAGCAATAAATTACTGTTTACATTATTGTGTGTCATTTTAAAAGTCTCTCATATATAACAACATTGAATAAGGGTGTAAAACTCTTTAACACCAAGCAATAGCAATTAACGTCTTAACATCAAGTGAGGATTAAAAGAAAAGATTTTGCTAACAAGTGTTATTAAGATATTTGTTAAAAAATTAAAAGTGATAACTTTATAAAAGTAAAGTTTAGATGTTTTCAATGACAATAAATGTTTTAAAAACTTAAAACTTATTAATTTGATTTATTTTAGCTAATGCTCTTGGAGCTTGATATGCCCTTAGAGTTAAATTAACAAAACCCTAAAAAAAACACCGAACACGAGTGTCGCGGCAAAATTGATTTTGCTCGAGTAAGGTAAAGTTTAAGGGTCTACACTTCCAAGTTTCAATCAATTTCGGAATCAAACCTTTATTGTCAAGGACCTCAACCATTTAAAAATAAAGTTGTATTAGTAAAATTAGTGAAAAAACAAAAATATCTAAATAAATAAAAGTATAAATAGCACTAACCACCTTTAAATTTTGAGTTATTGCATTCTATTCTACTTACATGTCACTAACCATAAAATTATAGTTGAATCCATCGTTATCTTTTTCATACTTACTCCTTATATTTGAATCGAATTTATTTAAATCTTCGCTGAAAACTATGATTTCCATATTATCATGAGTAAATTCATACTTAGGAGGTTGATGTTGAGTTTTAAGATCCACTCTATTTAAGGAGAATGATTCAGTTGAGAAAGTGACCCTAAATTTTGTAGCTAAAACCTCGAAAACTTTCATTGTTGAATACGTTCTCCCTTTGGTTGTCAATGTTTTTATTGTTGTAATTTTTGAAAAAGTAGCCTCCACTAGATGACTGGAATGAGGGCGATTTCACGTCTCAATGACTTATGTTGTGGTTCATGGATATCTGAAGAGAATTCGTATTGATTGTTTAAAGCAGACATTAATTTTAGGATATATTTGTATTAATTTGCTAAATAAATGTCTATGTATATTCTTATAACTCTAAAAGAACAACTTTCACCGCATCCTTTTACTTTTAAAAAGGAGATCTTGACTTGAGGAATGTTTTTTCAACACCACTATGTTAACACTGCATTATGTCATCACAAACATAAAACTTTTAAGATTAGTCATCTGATTTGCTAATAATTACTGTAAATTCTCAAAGGATTGTAATAAAGATTTTAAACAAATTGAGTTCAGAGGCTATCAACAGGGAGCTAGTATTAAAAAAAAATGAAGATGGGCTCAGCTGTAATTTCACACTAATTGATAACAAAAAATAAATTATTTATTATTATATTGAAATTAGAGAAAGGAAAAATATATATTAAATTGAATAGAGTAGAATAAGTTACACCTAATACGTATTTAAAATATCTAAATAATAAAACTCAATATCATTTCATCCCACTCTGTTTCATCACTTATGGCTATTTTTATTGCTTATAAATTGTTCAATACCAACAAGTGTGCCTTATTTTGAAGGTTTACGTCAACTGGACAAGCCGTAACTGGGGAAGGTCGAACTGGACAGTGGGCCCCCTAACACAGCCATAGCCGTCTCTCAAGCTTTTCAGCCACCCCAACATCCAATGTCTATAATTGTTTCAGCAATAAATTTGGGATACTGTATATACATATCCTTTGATAATAATAAAGCCAAAAGTATATTTCCCTAAGGTATTGTTTAAATTATCTTTTTCGTACTTCTTCAAGCAATCCAGCTATAATTTAAGAACACAAACTCAATGCACGCGCAACACAGAAGCAATCCGCAGAAAAAAATTTTCAATAAATTTACTTTTTTTTTGTCAAAAATTATAATACATTATTTATTTAAATTGTCCAAATATACGGTGGTTCATAATATAAGAGAACGAGTCAAGTTGATCCCCATCGTGCACAATAATAATTCATACGCTAAATAATTCATATGCAATAATAATAATATTAATAATCATATGCTAAACGGAAGGGGTCACATATCTAACACGGCAGCCCAAAAATCTTGGCTTGTCACTGTCATGTGTTATGAGGACATAGTTCCATCCATTCACACGTTTTCCTTTCGGTGATTGGGTCAGAAGCGACAAGCCCGCTAAAACTCCGGACTTTTAAGACAAACTCGTGCTTCAATTATTTTAGGTTGTTGCATTCTTTGGTCATCAATTAGCGAAGATTTTAATGAAAGAAACAATCAAGCTCAGATTTGTTGAGCTGTGAAATAATGACTTCTTTCTCGGTATTCAGAACTTGGATCGCTTTTAGCTCGATTACTTGTTCTTACAGTATCCACGAATCTGCCTGACAAATAGATGAAAAGCTAAAATTTTAGTTACACGATTCAGAACATTCACGGATTCATCCCTCATACTTCCTTTATTACTTACAGCATGTTTGGAACACCAAAAGAGAAACAGAATTCAATTCAATTCTATCCATAATTAAATTTAAATGTGAATTGATTTGAATTTGTATTTAGAATAAATCAATAAATTAAAGAATTGAGTTTGATTATATTGTTTGAAATATACAAGAAAATGAATTGAATTCATATGAAATGACTGTAATACCACTTTGATAAAAATCAAGATGTCACATAGAAAATAATTTGTTTCAAGCAACTTTCTTCCAAACAATTTCTTCTTTACATGAGATAAAGGAGATAAGTTTCTCTCCGGAGAGTTTTTAAGATCCACTCCACATTTTCTGTGTGCGTGTGTTGCGGCTCATGGATTGAAAAAAAAAAAAAAGATGCAAAATTTAAATCAATTTTCTTCTTCTAGTCGTTAATCAAAATTGGGTGTGTTGGAGCACTTAGATATGGTTGGTCATGGATGGTTGAAGACTAGAGAGCTTGGGTGAGGGAGCCATGGAGGGTATTTTGAATTTTTCATTTTGATGAAGAAATTCATTAAGAATTTATTTGCAAATCAAACTTAAATGGGTCTGATTTACTTTGGGTTGTGTAAAGAAATTGAATTATTTTTCATATTTAATTTTATGTTATTTTTAAGTACCAAATCAAGTAATTCAATTTTTTGGGTGTTCCAAACAAGTTGTTACTCATCCTTCCCTTTTCTTTAGACAAATAATAGATAAAAGTAAATAAATTACATCCATTAAAAAGAAGTATTTAATTAGAATGGGCTGACATTGCAAAAAAAGTTTTATATTCTCGTCCGATTATATATTGATACATTAGCAAATAAAGTTGACTATCACACTTCTTACTTTAGCAAATAAAATGAATTGATTGAGTGTTTGTATAATATTTTTTTTTGCATTGTGAGTGTATTAAAATTAGACTCTAACAAGAATACACAGTTTTTAATGGTAAAAAAATCAAATCAAATATTTAAAACATATAATTTCTATGTGATTTATTCTTTTGGGTAAAATATGTGATATATAGTTATAACTTATAAGTATAGTTTTTTTTTTTATCTTTTAATTCATACAAATTTAGGATGAGGTGATGACGCCTCATTCCAAGGTAACGAGAGCCTCCAAGTTCAGAGAACACTTATAGATGAACTTACATTTACCTCACATCTAGGAAACGAGTGGAAGATCGAACCTATGACTTGTGCAAAACCTTTCCAGTCTTATTCTACTTGACCCAACCCTTTGAGATTAAATATAAATATAGTTAGATACAAAATATATTTATTGCCGTAAAAACAATGATGTTGCCAAAGAATGAGACAGAAGAAAGTCGTGACTTGTGCAATGGTTGTGACTTAGAGAAGGGTTTGTCAAACGTAATATCGACATGAGTTCCTTTGGTAATCTTGGCATGGCTTGTTTTGGGGCTTCTGAGGGAAGATGGTGGCGCTTGGGTGGAGGGTTTCAAGGGTCTATTAGTTTGGCTAGAAATTTGTTAGCTGAATTGTTTGCGCTTAAATCATAGATTTGTAAAATCCTTTGTAAGAGTGATTCTAAGAAAGCAATTCGTTTAGTTCATTCTAATAACAAGGATTTTCACATCTTTCATGTTTTTCTTTTTTCAGTAAGTCATATTACCAATTTTATTTCTCCAGAAAATGGAAACAAAAACATGCACAATGTCTCCTTAAAATTCATAGTTAGCCGTAGTTGAACTTAGTTCAACAATGCATAACAAACCTATGTTTAATCATGATTGGTCAAAGTTAAAAGATTTAAATTGTAAACTCTAAAAAGGAAATATAGTCCAAAATAAAATATATAAACTTTAGCTTAATAAGTTCATTTATTTCCAAAAAAACAATCGAGTAAACGAGCCGGTAGTTTAACTTGTTGGCTAGCCTATTAAACATGAATTAAATAAATTGGGCCAATTTTAATCTTTTTTTTCTCTAATTTTTCATGAGTGGCTCGCCCTTTTAGCATGAGTTCGATGGTCTAAGCCTATTTTGACGGCCTAGTAAATAGTATGTTTCCTCTTACAATATATAACCATGCAATAATATAATCTTACTTAATCATCATCTCTTCTCTCTCCCAAAAGTTTAAACTTTTGAGAGAGATAAATTTTAAGATGATATTAGAGTCATTATAAATAAGAGATCGCGAATTTGATTCTTCATGATTCCCATTTTAAAAAAAATGTATCCACACAAATAAACAAATTATTACATAAAAGAGCATATAAAAAAATATAAAGTCATTAAAATTATTTTCTCCTATCAATTAACTCGTGATGTTAAGTTTCTTATCATCTCCACCTGACATCTTACAAGTCATCCACGCACTTTGGGCTTGTAGACAAATACGGATTGGAAAAAGCTTTGCAACCGGAAAGCAATTTTCGTTTTGGATTCTTGAACAACTCTCTCACTGGCCCACCACCAATTATTTCCGCTCCACCATAAATTTGTCTCTTAGCTTCATTTGTTTTTGATTGGGCCAGGAATATTCCTTCCGTATGCTTTTATCACAAAACTATTTGGAGCCATATAGCGTAACTCAGGTGAATTATTACCACTTAAAAGTAGGGTTGTACCTCAAATGAACAAATCCATTCAATCCGATAATCTCGCTACATTTGAGGGTCTGCTCAACTTGAAGTCGATCAAATTTTGAGTGAAAACTCGTTTAACTCTATGCTTTATTGATTGGGCAACAAGTTACTAGGTTTTAAAATTGAACCAACTAATCTACTCAACAGTCCATTTTTTTTTTATCTAATACTATCAAACTCTGACTAATGCTTCTCATCCCTAACAAAAACAAAATAAACTTTACCTAAATCTATCTAAAAAATCATCCAAAGCCCCCTCTCTCAAAAAAGAAAAAAAGAATACTCCCTAACATAATAAAAATTTAAAAATAATGGTAACAAATTAAAAAAATATATATTTTAATCACTTGTCAACTCGCTTAACTCGCCCGACAACCTAATGAATCAACTTAAGACGGGTTACCTTATTTAAAATTACACAACTCACCTCACTTAACCTGTCATAGAATTCGTCAGTTAAGTGAGTTCATCTAAAAAATTACTCGAATCGGTCGACATACACTTCTACTTAAAAGGTACAACATTTTTAATCAATTATCAATCTTGGTTTAAAGCCTTGTAAATGACCTAAAAAGAGCCTCATATCAAGGCTGATTACCAACTATTAAAGATGTAGCTCTCCCTTTAGTAGTAATCCATTTTGAAAGAAATTTTATGCTTACAGAAAAAGAAAAAGGGGGGGGGGTCACGAATGTAATTAATCAAAAATGATCGTTTACCATGAACGATTGATCACCTCCAAATAGCTTGCAAATTGGATCTTTAAGTAAGTGTTGCATTTATGAGTAGATAATTTCGGAGTTATAATGTGAAACTTTTAAAATTATCTCCTCCCATTAACTTGAGTTTAGGAGAGATGATTCTTAAAATGGTAACAAAGTTGCTATGATCAAGAGGTCAATGGTTCGATCTTTCAAGATGATTTTAAGATTTGTGAACCATTTGAACTTATGATACAACTTTCCACAAATATTTTATTGAAAAGTATTAATTTATCACATTCGATCATATAACACATCAATATATCATTGTTATGGTGAAAATATATGATCGGGGCGCCATTTGATATGTTCAAGGATAAGCTTTGCCGAGAAACCTACAGTCGAGAACTTCAGTTGACCATGAACAATGAAGGAAGATAGATCAACCAAATAAGCAAGTGTACGAAGGGGATTGCTCTTAAGAAGCTTTCCTTAATGACTGTTAATGGACGACAATAAAGAGTTCGAGTGGGAGTGATAGATGATATCAATGAATCGACCCAACTTTGAAAATCATATGTGACCCTATTCAATCCTTGAATGAATTTAATATGGTAAACATAGGGTTTGACCCCTCTGAAGCCTTCAAGGGACAATGAGTCAAAAAAGAATTCAAATTTAAATTGGAGGGCATCTACAAAGGGATGAGCCTAGGTTACAAAGAACGTGCACAACTTTAGAAGGCTAGTAACTGCCCATTTTGCATAAAACAAGGAAAATAGGAGAAGTGGAATTCTGGAGATGAAAATGCAACCGCCTAGAAGGACACGTGGCAAGCAAGGGGTCATTGAAGGTTATAATTAGGGACGCTCAGGATAAAATTAAGGGGTCATTGAAGGTTATAAATAAGGACGCCTAGGGTAGAATTAAGGAAAAGAAACTTTGCAAACACTCACACATCTCATGATAAATTGAGTAAAGGAGAAGTAGCAAGTGATTTCCTTTTTCTCTATTTTCTGTTTTTCAATTTCTTAAGATTAGCGCATTTCCTTGTAATTGTTCTTCTTTTATTTTCCTATTGTTTATCAATTTGTTATTGGTTATTAAATGGATTTTATTATTTATCAAGTGGTTTATTCATAATTTTCTCTTTTCAAACTCGCATTCTCGCTGAAAATATCTATAAATCCTTTTTTATCCTTACTTTATTTGTTTCGCGTGGTGAATGATCTATAAATTACTATAAACTAAAATCCACGTGAAACAATCATATTATATCATTAAATGATGACAAAATTTAATGAATTTAATTATAAAAATTATTAAAAAGTAAAGAAATTTAATATAAAAGAGAATTTACTTCACATGACACGTGAGAAACTCCCTTGTAATAATCTTCAAACAGCAAGCACCTAAAAGTAGCTATATTTAAATATCATGATCTTACACAAGCATAGTTGCCACATATTTTTGTGTAGAAAATATAGTAATGAACTTACGATTTTTTTGGAGTGTTTTTCTTTATATATATTTTTTTTGTTGGTACAATGATTCTTTTTGTGTTACTTTGTTCAAGTACATACATTTTTTCCGTAATAAAAACAAGGGAGATATAATTAAGAAGTCTTTTGTTTTGCCTAAAAAGAGATTACTCACACTTCACCTTTTTCAAATGAAAAGAAGCCTAGTGGTCCAGTGGCCATAGCCTGTCGGGGGGAAACTTGTCAATGTTGTCTATAGATATTTCTTTCTTTCTTTTCTTGGTTGACTCGTACATGATGATTCTCAAAAGTAAAAAAAAACTTCATACCAGCAACTACCAAATAAGATCACTACCTCCCATCTAACATAACATGATCATAACGCAACTCCAACTCTAATTTAATTACAGTTGAACAAGCTAATCAGGATCGAGAAGCCTCTGGTTTGTAACAGAGATATCAATGATTATATATAACCTACGTTATTCATCATATCACACATACTACAAAATGAAAAAAAAAAAAAAAAAAAGAGGAAAAAATCCAACTTCCTATAAAAATTTTGCCTGAAATATGTGCCTGATATCTTTCGTTTCTATTTTACACAAGTGAAAAAAAATGGCTCACATCAAATTTCAAAACCAAAAACATTTTGCAGCAGAGAGAGAGATACACGCACCTACCACGTTGTTGGGCCTCAATTGGGCTTCAACTTGCCCGTATCTGCTTCCTTTTCGGCCCATAACACATTCTGACCCTCGCCGCCGCCACCACCACCACCAACACGCTTCTTCCTCCTTTCCCCCAAATACATCCTCACATAAAAATTGAGAAAGAGAAACAGAATGGCACCGTTGAGCACGGAGTTTAAACCCCACGCGCCAATCCCGTTGCACCCGCCCTTGGAGAAGTGCAGGAGGAGCACCCCAACGTGGCACACCAGATTGCAGCCCAAAAGGACAGCCTGGCAATTCAGCACGAACGGGAAGCACGCGCTGCGAAGCCCAATTGCCGTCCAGAACCTGTAACCGTACATAACGGAATACGCCAGAGTGGTTAGGAGGATCGCGAGGACCTGGAACGACTGCGAGAATTCGAGCCACAGGAACGAGACGAAGGTGGAGATAGAGTTGTTGAAGAGCTGGAAGAACGCGAGCCTACGCCGTCGTAGTATGGCGAAGAGGGTTCGCATCATGTGGAGGAATCGGGAGAGGTAGAAGGCATAGGACCAGAAGAAGACGCGGCCGGAGGGGCGCGTGCCTAGCGGGAAGCAGAGGAGCCACTGGAAAGGGGTCTTGGAGCGGCGCCAGAACCAGCGGGTCTCGCGGATTTCGGCGGCGGCGGAGAGGAGGATCCCGGTGAAGATCGTGGCGGAGATGAGGAACATGGAGAGGCTGTGGAGGGCGGGGAGGGGGCCGAGGGGGACGGAGGTGCCGCGGCGGAGGATGAGGGCGAGGAGGAGGTGGAGGGTGAGGGAGAGGAGGATGTAGGCGGCGATGGAGGCGAAGAGGAAGAGCCACGTGGAGCCCCAGCATTGGGCATGGTTCCATCGGAATCCAACGATGGAGGGATGCTCCGAGAGGTAGAAGTTGAGGGTCTGGATCACCGCGGGAATGGCGCGGCCTCCGCCGCCGCCGTGCGGTGAGGTGGACATGCCGGAGACTCTCTCTCTCTCTCTCTCTCTCTCTCTCTCTCTATATCTGCTCCTCTTACCAGCAATATCACATTCCTTCGTTCGGAATTGTTATGTTGGCGCCTAGGTGGGTTTGGGCCTTTTTCTTTTCGGTCACCGGTTGTGTGAGAGAGGACAACGCAGGAGTCAGTCATGACATTAAATTTTGTGGCCAACAAAGCGCTGGCATGCTTCGTGTACGTGGCGCGATATGATTGACCTCATCAAACACCAAAATTGGCGATTATCAAGCCCACGCCTTTTATTACTGTATCGTTTTCTGCATATTTCTACGGTAGCCAGCCCAATGTTATGGGTTTGGTATCCTGTAGTGTATTTAATGACTAATCAGCTTTCAACCAAAAAAAATGAAAAACAAAACAGTACTAAGTGTATGCCATTCTTAAATGTGCGTTAAGTTAGTACATTTGTACTTAGTTATATTTTATAAATGATGTCAAACATATTTTTAAAAGTGTAGTTAAACTAAAATTGTGGTTACTTCCTCTTTTTCTCTGTGTTAGCCCTTCTTATGACGATGAATTGGTCAAAAAATTTTCGTTGCCTTCCGATTTCATCATAGTCGGAACTTTTGTTCTGCTATAGTTGTCCTATTTCAGCTATCTCACGACCATATTGTCGTTACTTCCACAACACCATATAGTAACTGCTCCATTTGCACTTGTCTTCTACATTACGACCTTTTGTAGGGGTTGAGGGAAAGAGAAATAGAGGGATTGAGATAGAAGAAAAGACAGAGTAGTAATAATGTATTTAACGTATTTAACTACACTTTTAACTAAATACAAGGAACTAATTTTACTCAAATTTAAAAATGTTAAAGACCAAGGACTAATAGAGACCCTTTTTTTTTGGTAAGGACCACAAAATTTGTCCATCAATAATTTGACAAGAAACAAATTAAGCCTTTACGCTAAAATGTTTGTCTGAATAGTGCAATACTTGATGAAGTCTGCATAGTAAAAATTCACTTGTGTATTTTACACGTATCATTTTGCTCAAGTCAATCCTACCGACTCCTTTTTCAATCATATTTCGTCATGATGTAGTGAAGTAGCCCACTTACAAATTTATATTTTGATAAATAGCAAAGCAATGCCTAGCTAACTAATGTATTATATTTGCCAACAAACACATAAATCAATTGGCAAGAATGTTCTACCATAATTAAAGGTTTCGAATTCGAGCATGTAGCATTTACCTTTGAGGAAAAAGAAGAACAAAAGGACTTGCTATTCAAAGCATCATCACGATGAAGCAGGTATAAATTAGCAGACGATTATTATACAAGAGAGATAAAGATGTATAGAGCATAGAATATGGCACACACAAACCTCCCAGGAAATTAAACAAGTTGTGACCAGCATGAGCGAAATGGCCGGTTGGGTGGAGGTAATAAAAGCAATGGCGTGTGAGGCAAAATCTGACTGACAAATAATTATGCGTCTAAAGCCATTATTCCAAACAACAATAAGCCCATCTCGAATCACAAGTAATTCAACCCCAATTAAGTACCATCCATAGATGCTGCAGGCGCCGTAAAGTGTAGCACCTTAGTGATAGTACAAGGTTCACTCCCCATGAGCCCACCAGAGCACAACTAGATGAAGCTCTTGATTCGCGGGCGGCATCCAGAATATAAATCAGACACTACTCAATATCCATCTCACTCCAATTCGCACGAACGATATAGGCCAACGCGGCGCCAAAGAGCAACAGAATCCGCACAATCATAGAGGCAATGTCACTTTCATTGCCAACGGTGCACGCAGCAATGTCAATCATGCCACGACGATGAAGAAAGGCATTGGTGGGAAGCGCGTCGTGGAAGGAAGCATCGCGAGAGAAAGAAACAAAACTTCTCAGGACACATAATTTTCCAAATAATCTTCCAAAGATTGTTGTGATGCAATGTACGACAACGCTCTAAAAGCCAACAATATCCACAAGCAGCTGATTACATACCATGAATAGAACCCATCTAGTTCTAAGAGTCTGCCATCGTTGCCATTGGACCAAGCAAAAGCGAGATGCAATGACCAATATCATGTAGCAACTGAGTATAAAGCCATTGAAAATAATAGGTTTTTACTAGGGTTATAGTATAACTTTGTATTTTAATGACTATAATTTACTTGCAAATTTAAAATAATAATTAATTTGAATTATGAGACACATGAATAATTCTTAACCATGAATAATTATAGGATAATGATAACCTTAAATTTTGATGTAATATTGGAATGAGAACATGTATTTACAATAACACCTTATAATTTTTTATACATCTTGATGAGTTTATCTCTACAAGTATTGCTATGGGACTAACCTCTCAAATATTGTTACGACTTAGATTGAATTCCAACAATTACTTTTCTAATGTTTAAACTTTAACTATACCTTGAAAGTGTTGTTTGCTCACTGTTGCACTCAACTCCTATTAGCAGTTAAAACTTGATCATTGTTAAGATTGTTTTTTTAATATTATACATATATGGGGCTTTCTCCGACACCCCCACAAAATTGAAAGGTATCAATACCTTAGTGTTTAGAATTTTATTGTGTGTTTTACTAACTTAAATTCATTTGTGTTTTAAATTTGTGATTGAATTACAACTATTACCAATGCATTCATGCAAACTTGGATACCGAATAATATATATATATATATATATATAATTTTTCCCCCCTCAACGTGTGTTTTTGTATTTTGGGTCAAGAATGATTTTTGGCTTTTTGCGGTCGTGAGATCCTTAATTTTTCACAAGTGCGAATTTTTATTGGGCCTAGCCCGATAGTTAGGACGCTTAATGGCTCAGAAGTCGAAAGTACTAAGAAGTTAAAGATGGTTCGGACTGAAAAGTAGCGAAAAGTAGCGTCGATCCATTATTTTGGACCTTGATATAAAACTGGGCTCCATATTATAAACGGTGATAGAAAGGAGTGTAGTGCGACCCAAGAAAAAATAGAAAAGAAAGAAAGAGAATTTGGCCAAAAATAAATAAAACTGAAAAGATATGACGTAGTGGCCTATAATATCAGCAAAACCTGGAATCTTCCATAAGGTTTTCGGTGTCTCTTCAACCCTCTGCACTGGAAACTCCCTTCATCGATCTCATCACGCTTTTGTCTTTCCCCTCAAAATCCAAAAAATTCGTAAGCTTCTCTTTCACAATCCCTAATTTCCTTATTCAATTTCAAATTTTCTATCTGATTTTGTTCTGTTCTCCCCCTTCCACTAATCGCCACTCTCAATCGCTTGGTTTATTCGTTGTTTCTTTAATTAATTAAATAATCCGGTAGCCCCAGTTCAATTCGCTGATTTCATCTTCTTCTGTTCTTGTCAGTGCTTACGATCCGATATTGCCAATGAATCAATCGTAGATTTATCGTCGTTCTGTGCATATCTGAAACAAAGATCTGTGAGAGAGAGAGAGAGAGCTAGGGTTAGAAGACAACAATGGCGAGTGGTTTTGGGGAATCGACAAGGGCTTCTCCTCCGAGCCCATCGTGCTCCGGGAACAGCAATTCTCACGACGCTGGCGACTTTGAATGCAACATATGCTTCGATTTAGCTCAGGACCCAGTGATCACTCTGTGCGGCCATCTCTTCTGCTGGCCCTGCCTGTACAGGTGGCTCCACCACCACTCCCATTCGCAGGAGTGCCCTGTTTGCAAGGCACTCGTCCAGGAGGACAAGGTGGTTCCCCTTTACGGGAGGGGAAAGGCGCAGGCCGATCCCAGGAACAAGTCTTATCCCGGGATGGAGGTTCCCCGCCGGCCCTCGGGGCAGCGGCCGCAGACGGCGCCCCCACCACCTCCTCACGAGGCCAACCAACCATTTGGGAATTATGGGTTTGGACTGATGGGTGGCTTCATTCCCATGGCTACTGCCAGGATTGGGAACTTGACGCTTTCCACTGCCTTTGGTGGGTTGATACCCTCACTGCTCAACATTCAGTTCCATGGTTTCCAAGATGCCACTGTTTATGGGACTACTTCTGGCTATCCCTTTGGGTTTAACGGTTTTCATGGAGGAAACGCGAGGGGGTTTTCGCAGGCGGCAGGGCAGGTGCAGAGGCAGGAGGACAATGTTCTGAAGAATCTGCTTTTGTTGATTGGTGTGCTGGTCCTTCTTACGGTCGTTTTTGTGTGGTAATGATCATTTTGCGTCTGAGTTTATAATGCTTTGGAAACGTGTTATTTTGTGTAAATATGTTAGCTGACTTCAAGAGGGGAATTGTATGGTTCAGAATGCTGCTGTCTTTTTTGGGCTCTTTATCAACTGTATTATAAATTTCTGCAGTAAACTTGAATGGTGCTCTGTTTGCTTCTTTATTCATTTGCCCGTTTCTTTACTTTCTTGTGGTAACTTTCTTGCCTACACATTTGATTTTACTCTCATCTGTTGCAAGGCTTACCAAAAGATCATTGATTGTTCAAGTGTTTAATAGAATGGTATGTAGTTTTACTGTGTTGTTGCCAGTTCATTAGTAGCGTTATCATGATTGGTAGCTGTAATTTATACGTAGTTTTATCTTTTGTCACAGCGAATTGATATGGTGTGGTTTTAAAATACAGAAACTCTAGAATGTTTAAAAGGTTCTCGATTGCGTTATGCTAGGACCAATTTGGATTGCACCGGAGGCATACAGAAATCATCCATGTTTCTTTCGTTGTTGAAATGATAGTGTTTGGCTGCAATTCAACATTGTGCACCTCCTGCCTTACCCTGCAAGTAGGGTGTGGGTTTAGAAGAACAGAAACTCTAAGATGTCTTAAAGATTCTAGATGGAGATATAATCACATGTTTTTGTTCGGTATAATTTGGATTGCATCTAAGGCATAAAGAAATGTCCTATATATATATATATATATATTGTAAATGGAGTGCTATTTTGACTGGTAGCTGTGATTCAACAATGTTATTTTCCTTCCTTCTTGAGGGTATTGTTTTAGGGAGGGTAAAAACTCTAGGATGTCTAAGGGCTGATTTAGGATGCATTGGGGGCATGCAGAAATCACTCAGTACAGGGTGGGTTTAGTATGAAGGTAAAAATTAGAGAGCAAATACCTTAATCCATGAAATTTTCTCCTCAGTCATGTAGTTAAGTTTTGACTTGGACTGATTCCATTTGTAGATCTACATACATACAACTCTGGAGTCAATACCTTCTCTCTTTTTGCTACTTTCCTACAGCAGTATGAGGGAGCTAATTTGTTATGGATTTTGAGTTGTGACACTTGAATCCTCTTCATAGATTGTGTTTTCTCTGTTGGCATAGTTGTGAGGCTTTTGCTCCCAAGAAGGATCATGATCTAAAAATGTGACCGCTAAGAAACCCTTGAGCATGTATGTGATTGTCTAATGGATTCGAGTATTTGAGACCAGTTCCTACAACATGAATGACCATTATATGAGGTTCATGAAATTGTTACCTAGTTATTCAGTGAGGCAAGTCTACGAGGACCATGATCTCTCTGTCGCCATAGCTCACCAAAAATGTTATCTGTACAGTTTAAAAATAGTCACTTAAAAGTCACCAAAAGAGGAAAACAGACATTAAAAAACAAAGAAATAAACATTATAAAATAAAAAAATAAATATTATTAAATACAGAAAATGTGCAATATTAAATACATGTGTGCATGAGCACATGGAGTTGTTTGGTGATAATATTTGTTTCTTGTTTTGTAATAACAGTAAACTCATGTGTGCATAGACATGTAAATAATGTTTATTGACATTTTTTTTCTGATGTATAATACTTATTATTTTATTTTATAATGTTTGTTTATTTGTTGAGTAATTATTTTTGAATTGTACGTGGGACTGCTCTCTACACAGCTAATGTGTCCCCTTGAAGTCCCCTTGAAATGTGCTAGACAGTGGAAACTTCAGGAAGGCACTCTGAGATGACAAAAGAGGGTGGTTCATAATAAAAATTGAATAGATCATGATTGTTTGATGAGTTTGACGAGGGAGATAAAGGAGCGATGTATGCTATCTTGATTTTCAATTCGAAAATTGGGTAAATGGGATAAGCAACAACACTTAATGTTTACTAAAATTACATTCTTACTTAAATTATTCTATTTCCTGCTTTTAATTTTATGTTCACTATTTTTTCTTCTCAAAATCTTGATTTTTTTTAAAATTATTTTCATTATTTTTTTTTACAAACTTTTGAAAATAAAAAACATGAAATGAAAATAAAAACTTAACATATTATTAGTAATCATCACTATGAAAAACTAAGGTGAAATGAAATTTTATACACAATTTGAGGTGGAGTGTGATTTTAACAAACCTTAAGGTTGGTATGTTTGATTTATCCTTAAAAAAAAATGCGGGTTGAGTAGGTGAGTGTTCATTGGATTAAATTGATTAGATGAATTTATGGATAAACTCTTAATTTAGTCATGTTGTTTTTTTAACTCAATAATTTCATTCCTCTTAAATTTTGCGGTCGAGTTAGTATTTATTATTTTTTTTATATCGGCCAATTTAGTCTCTTATTTTTAAATCAATCAATTTTATCTCTTTTAAATTTTTTCCAATAAATTTATTTTTTTACAAATTATAAAATTTAGACAAGGTAGTTCTTCTAATTATCTCCTATATAGACGATTGATTTTGAGCATAATCGAGAAATATAACATGTTAAAGGTCCAAGAAACATCGTCATTTTACATAATTAATAGCGCATTCCCACGTTGTTCACATCCATGCCCACGAAACATGTGCGTCCACAAGGAAAAACAAACCCACACTGATTGGTATGTTTGCAAAAGATGAAAATGTAGTTTTTGAGTATTTACATGATAAAGGAAACAAGTTTTTATTAAATTTGATTGATTTGAAAAGTATCAAGAACTAAAGTAGTCAAAACAATTTTTTAAGAAAAATGAAATTATCTACGTTGAAAAACAACAAGGATTAAATCGAGAGTTTTTTCATGAATTTAAACATTCAGATTATCACTGCAATCGGTTTGAATCATATTAGAACTTATTTAGAGGGGGAAGTGAGAATATAGAGTCAGTTTGAATCATCTTATGACTTTTTTAGAGGGGTAAGTGAGAATATAGAGTTGATGGAGGAATAAATTTTCTTAATCAGAATGTCTCACTTGATCTAATTATACATATAGCAAGGGGGATTCGATAGAATAACTATTTTTTTATATTCAATTTTTGTTCCAATTTCATCTTTATTAATAACTTCTTTTTGTTTCATGAAACCTTTTATTTGGTAACCAATTAAGAGGTTATTCCATATTCGGTTTTTTATTATTTGCATTATTTAATTATTTATTCATTTTAAGATAATTTTAAAATTTTACATCTATATTTAAATATACAAATACTTAAAAATAAAAATGTAATTTGACAGACACAACTTTAATTTAATATTTGACTGGACACTAATGTTCGCTAGTTATATAGTGCTAGTTATATAATGTAAATTTTTAATATTGATTAAGAAGATGAAATAAAAACAAAAACATGTAAGAAGTTGTTTTGAACCAAAAATTAAGTTCCTAAACTAAGGAAAATATGAAAAATGGTAAGTGATTAGGGTTATTCCCTGTGTGCAAATCGCCGACATAAATGAAAATCACTATCAAAAGGACTTTTTAGAGGATGATCAAACTTGTGTCCCATTTTCACAATCTCGACGTCGTGCTATTGATTTAGGTTTGAAGTGTATTTCTTGAACTTTCTCTCATCAATGGTTATTGTTCTCTTGTTTTCTCTCTATTTTTTTTCCCTCTCTCTCTCTGTGTTTAATGTGTCCCCTTTTGTTTATTGAATCTAGTTTTTCTTCCAAATTTCAGCTTTGTCCAAAATGGATTGATAGGATTGCTCATTGTGGACATTGCAGGGCATAATGCAGTCCTACCTGTCCAACAACATTGTCATGCCATTGGTCCTATCTATGACTTAAGTTAAAGTGTCATTTGGCTAATGATGGGAGTCTTCCCTTTCTATTGTAGACATAAAGTTGTTTACATCTTGGGATAAATACTAAAGGTAGTCTCTAAGGGTGTAGCAGTTATTTGTGAAACACAAGTTCATGGAAAGAACTCCCTCAGTGACCTCTTGGTGATGCAGATGTAATTTTCCAAAATCTTATGAGTCCACAAACCTTCACATACCGATTCATCTCGTGGGACATTTGGCCCCGCAGCATCATCCAAGCGTGTCCACATAAAGACGATATCAAATCTGTGTTATCAAATACCTTAAATCATGATTAAATGATTGTTAATTGTAAAATTAACGATTCTCAAGTCATGATTCCAAACAAAATTCTAACAATACAATTTACTTACAAGTAGGTTATATACAGCTTTTACATAAAATACTCTATGCTGTAGAATAGAAGTGTCTTTTATAAATCACATGGACATCCATTTTTAAATAAAAAGGAGTGACCATTGACCTGATTCAAAGTTGGGATTATCAAATGGTTATAACGCGGACTCGTATGAGGCTTCTCTTGAAACTTGTATACTACTAGATGGAAACGAGACGATAAAATCCAAGGTTCTGGTACGAATCAACTTAAATGTTGATGCACAAGAAGTCAATATTATGTATTTCGAAGTTGGCCCAATACATGCCTCTTAATACCATACAAACCGTACTCATTTACCCCGACAGCGCCGTAGAGTCAAATTAAGTGTAAATTGGACGGAACTTCTCAATAAATATTCCTCGCCATCTAGCTTTTGCCGTGTCAATTCATTGAAGCAATTAAAAGGACAAAACCTTAAAATTGTTAATTAGGCCTGGCCCCTGTTTATATATTGTTTTACACCCTACTCTTTGATTATAGTTTCTACATATAGGTCAAGTTAGACAATAGAAGAAAGCAAGCAAATCGCTGGGTGTGTGCTAAAGTTGCTTTAATTCAACTAGAACCTCCAAAAAAAAAAACAACAGTAATACAAGAGGGCAAAAGGCTTATAAAAGAGGACAAAGTACTCTACTTATATAGAAGTAATGCCTTAATTAGTGCCATATGCCCATGGCCACGAGCACGACGCAGACTCAAGAAGTCCAACATTGCGGTCTGCGAGTTCGATCTAAAAAAATAAAAATAAGGAAAGCACATTTGAAAGTTTCGAATCTCTTTGGCCGGGCAAAGAACTTCTAAGTGTCGAGGGTTCGATTCTCCCTACTGTAAGCATACTTTAAAATGGTGTAAGTGTTTATCATAAAATGAGCCTATAGTACATGAAGGATTATTCATTATTTTCAGCCGTAGAAGTTAAATAGACGAAAAAAGAAACTCTCGGGTTGTCAAAGACGTCGTATTCTATTCTATGTGACGTGCTTATTATTGCTCCAAATGCCAGACCCAAAATTCGCGCTTTGTCTTTGAAACGCCAATCATAACAAGCTGAGATATACAGTGACCTTGGCCCATTTCAGCATAGAATTACCTTTTCCGGCCGTCTTTGGCGGCCGGGCCCATCCCTCCAGCGCCTTGTCATCCATTTCTGTCGGTGAAAAATATTACTATATAATTTAATTTTCTAATGTAGCTACGAGGAAGCACATGCATATGGCGTAATAATTATTAACACTTCATAACAATTCTTATTACATAATACATTCTGGTATTAACAAAAAGACGAGAAACAAATCATAGTGAACCCTTTAAAAAAGAAGAAGAAGGAATAGTGCCAAATTTGCAGGAGCAACTTTTGTTCTGTTTTTTTGTTGTAAAGTAGTCGACAGCTCGCTCATGATTGTTGCTAAGAGGTCCACATAAGGTTGGCTTTCTTCGTTTTAATTGTTGTTCTGTTGACAGCAAAAGAGAGTATCAATAGAAAAAATAATTTTAAGTTCAATAACTATATTTTTTATGATATTACATTTTTATAAAAACTATTCTTTATAGTTCATCTAAATATTTAAATGATTTTGTGAGTTTATTTTTCAAAAATATTATTTTTGCACGTGTCTTTCAAATAATTTTCCTTTTTGTAAAAGTCTAAACAAATGCGCCAAAAATGTACTAAAACTCTAGAACCTTTCATATAATTAAAAAAAGAAGCAAATTTAAATGAGAAAAAAAATGTTATAATGCCAGAAATATTTTTCCGAATTTAATTGTTAGAATAATATGAAATATGTGATAATCTTTTGTTAAACTAAAAATTTATTTTTCTCCATGACAAATTAAGCTCGACACTATGGTTCATTACCGTATCAAAAACACCTAGTCTTAGAATGGGGGACTAATGGAATATAAGGGTCACATCACCTTAATGATATGAAGAACTTAGAACAAATTATAAGTCTTTGACCAAATACATGACAGATTGGTCATGACGGCTAGGTCATGAGGGATGACAATTAATCACGATTCAAGGGTCCATGACGTGACATGTGACATGACGATATGAAGATAATGACAGTTACATTTTTCATTCAAGGGCCCAAGGCTTGACACATGGAGTTGACATGGATCAAAGTTTTGAAGATCATGACACTTACTAGAAGATTCGAGGACTGATAGCATGACAAGTGACTCGTTGGATTAAAAACACGTGGACAATCAAAGCACTACATTTTGAGGGTTTATCGTCACGAAGCATAATTTGGCACCCAAAATTCAAATTCAAGACTGATGACACAAAGATGTAAAAAAGCGGTTACGTAACTGTCAAAGCTCAGAACGTCAGAATTCAAATTCAAGTGACATGACGTGGAGGCACCGGAAAGCAGTTATATAACCATCAAGGCTAAAGTTTCTCTATAAATAGAACCTATCAAACATATTTTTTTGACTAAGTTCCTAGGATTACACACTAGCAAACACTCTCACACGCTCGCCCTCACACCTCCAATATCTACTCAGAGCACGAGAAAAATCAAGTACACATCTTGAACTTCACCTTTTCTTTTCCCTTTTTAGGATTAAACACCTTATCTTTTCCTTTTCATCTTTACTTGTAATTCTGTCATATCAAACTTGTCTGTAAGACATTATTTCCTATAATTTAAGTTTTTATACATAAGTTCTTGTACTCATAACTCTGTAATTGAAACTTAAATGAACAAACACCATATAAGCAACGCTTAATTGTCAAGTTCTTAATAATTACTATTATGCTACTAACTCTGGAACTAGGACTTGGTTCTAATAATTAAGTTGCACACAGAAGCCATACATTGACATAGACAGTTCAAACTATCGAGTAATTTTGTACATTACTTATTTCTTTCTATACAATTATTGTCGAGCACATCACTTTGGAATTGAAACTTGATTGTACACTACAAAAGCCACAAATTGGCATTCATACTCAAGTTTTCTAACATTATTACTTGTACACATTTCTCTGGAACTGAAAACTTGACTTAACATTCATAAAAGTCCCAAATTGACAACTCCAATGCTATTTGTCGTGAGCAGTGCATTGACACAAGGGATACATTTCTTAGACACGTCAATAATTACGTTTATGAAACTCCGCAAGAGAAACCGTTTCAGTTCTTCAAATTGAGATCCTGAAACAAGGTGGACTTGTCGATTATTTGTTATCGACAGTATACCAAAAATCACTAAAAACACCTTTAAATTGATAAGGGGAAATATTTTGTGTACAAAAAAAAGTATCCACCAAGTGTTCACCAACATTAAATATTGATTTTCTCTTCCCTCCACCACTCTCCCTCAGTCACGCTCTTCTCCTTTTTTTCTTTTCTTTTTTGTTTTTTTCACTTCAACCACACACTCTTCTCCATTTGTGTTTCATAATGTTTGTTTATTTGTTCTTTAACGTTTGTTCATCTGTTTTGTAATGTTTGTTTACAAAAGAGCGTGAGCGCTCACGTTTTAGAATGTGAGTGGGGGTAGGAGAGAGTGTGTGACAGTTACTTTTTGGCATTCAATGTGCCGCATGTCTCGTTTTATCTCGCTACTGTAACTGAAAATGTTTGTTAATCAGTTTTGTAATGCTTGTTCATTTGCCTGTAATATTTGGTGGATAACTAATGAGTATATTTTTTTTGTACACGTAGAACTGTTCATTGGTAAGTGAGTTATATGCAATTTTATTTCATCCAACATCATCTTTATTTTTTGTTAAAAATTTTGATGATAAATGTTGGCATTACTCATGAGGGAGAAGTCTAATGATATTATTAGACAATCAAACAATATTGACCAGTGACTATATATTCAAAGTCATAACGACTAATTAAAGTTATAACAACTAATCAAAGTCATAACAATTAATTAAAGTCATGACGATTTACTAATCAAAGCCACAACAGTGAAACAAAACAAGACAACTAATCAAAGTCATTGTTATATTGCTAGAATTTTGACTATAAATCTTAGGTTAAAAAAAAAATCTTGTATATTTCATTTATTAGTTAATAAATCAAACGATAAATGGAATAAAACAAAACTTTTCCTTTTTATCTAAGATTTTTTTAGAATTTTTCACTATAAACCTCATATATCAAAAGCCAATAATTCGGAAAAAGCTTCCATGTGCGGCACATGCTGCCATTGTGCTCAAAGTTGCATTCATCCAACATGAAAACCCCTGATAAGTGATAATGGAAATGTGCTATCTCGTTTGTGCTCTTAGAAGCAAACAATTTGATGAAACGACATGTGAGCCAACACATGCTACTGAATGATACATTTGGTTGGAAGTGTACCGTAATGCATGATATATTAAATGCAACTTTTAGTCAGTTGTATCTGGTCCAGAGATTTAATCTTAGGGTCTTTAATCATACTCACTGATGATCTCGAAATCGATTTGAAAATAACTTGTCATCTACTTAGTTAAGCAGGTTGTTGAAATCATGTGATTTTTATACGTGGAGAGCTTTCTTTTATTTCTTCATGTGAAGAGGTTTGTTCGCCTTTACTAAGTATTCTTGCCTATATTCTAAGTGAACTTAAAGCTTAGAATGAAAGAATTTTTGGGACTCAATCAATGTAAACAATAATCAATTTTTTACGGAGTAATTTTATAACTCAAAGTACGGTATTAGTGGTAAATTACTTTGCTTGGTTATCATATTCATTTGTTCGAACAAACACTATTATTGCTCGTACGCTCTTCAAGCTTATAGCGAAAGAGTTCATGGTTCGTTTTGGAATGTTACATTTTACTCTTTTATCTAATCCACCAATGACCCTTCCATTCACCTCTAATCCTATCACCCACCTTTAACCCTTTCATAAAAAATAACCAAAGTTATTACGTCTAATCAAACCATGCATGCCAATGCCATCCACCTTTGATTGAACAATTAATTAGGAATGCCTTGAATGATGGAAGATAATACATCTATAGTCTTAAAATTGTAAATGAAAAAAAAATTCATATTAAATTATGGAGAGAGATTATTCCTTCTATTCTATAATAGATTTTTATGTGTTAGTATCAATATTGAAGTAGCAAACACCTTATTTACAAGAGCCCTCGTCCTATGTAAAATAGTCTTATGGGTCATAACTGGGTCATAATTTTTATGACAAACTCATACACAAGGATAACCATTAAGAAGAAATGCTTAACAATAATAAACTTAAAGTGATTACAAATAATTAGGATAAAACAATAGTTCTAGTTATTTTGACATCTAATTAGATATATGATTTCAAACTAGTAAAATGTGATATAAATGCTAATCCTCACAAAATTTTCAACAATTTGCCACCTGCATTAGGGGATTTTTTTTTTTCCCAATAAGTTACCCCTTTCAAAACCATGATTTTGTTACTTTTTAGCGGAATCATCCGCCACACACATGGTAAGATGATATAAAATATACAAAAATGTGGTAAAAATGTGGTACTTTTAAATAACATACTAAAATGTGATATTTTCTTACAAATTGTCATCAATTATAGTGATTTACTATAATAATAATAAAACATATAAATCACCAATTGATAGTGATTTATATATTTTATTATTATATTTAAATTATTAATATTTTATTATTTATTATTATTATTTTAATAATTATCATAAAATGTAGTGATTTATTAAAAAATTATTAAATTTTGATAATTTATAAAAAAAATACAATATAGTATTTATATAGAATAAATTCCACATTCATATAGATTTTTCATACATATATATATATATATAATGTAGAATTAGATATAAACAAACATTAAATACTATTTAAATATGAAATTAATAATATATATATATATCTTTATTAATATTATTCTACTTTGGATTATTATTAAGCCAACAAACATTTGTTTGTTTATTTTACAGTAGTATTAAACTGTGTCCCTCATCTTTAATGGGGACACTGACATGCACGGCTACCCGTTACTCTTTTAATTTTTTGGAAGATTTTATTGACCCTTTTTAATATTAATAAACTGTGGAAGAAAGGAAACATAAACTGGGGGAAAATTTATTAAAATTGTGTCATGTCATGGATTGATGATGGAAGCAGTAGAAGAATGAAAGGATCAGTGAGTGTAGATCACGATTGAGAAAAGGATCACATGTCACTGTAGAGTCACTCCCCTGCCATGTTTCCTAGCTTGCACGTCCCTTTCCCTTTGAAATTAACCAACCCCATAGCGCCATTTTTCAGTTTCCACCCCACCCCCTGTTTTTTAGTTAACATGACATTTGATGTTTAAGTAGCCACCAATTTAATTTAGGGCCCTCCAATAACGAAACGTGGCTGGACTTTGAAGCTATTTTGATCCCTGCCAATTAAATGAAAGTTGCTGACTTGCTTGTGTTAATAATCACAAATTTTTGGGGAGAAATTACGAGGTGCCCGCGAAATATCAAGTATGATTATACTAGTAACTATTCTATGAAATTTTGTTGGCTAACACAGGAGGAGAGGAGAGTCAATGTCGGATTGATTTGATCACTGTAATTTTAGTTATTTTATTCTATATAGAAATTAGGGTCAGAAAAAGTGATTTTCTACTCCAAAAATCTTGCTAAATTTGCTGGTTTGCGATGCAAGTTAGTAATGGACGCTTCGCCGAAGCTTTCGCAGACGTGGATGGCTCAACTAATATCCAAAAAGACGAAAGAGACGAAATAATGGCTAACAGAGGGAAATGTATAGTTCTATCAATAGCGTATAGTATGATCATTAATCGGTCCATTTTTTCTTTCTTCAATATATAAAGTTTGATACGTTATCACTCTTGTGCTGTGAGAGCATTGGATTGTTTCCATTATGCACATTATAAGTATAACGTAAAAAATTCATGACGTAATTCTTTTTTTTGACTTGTTAAGCAAAAAGAAACAAGGAAAGGTTTCTTCTTTCATTAATCGTGGATAATATATATATTTATGCGCTTTTATACTTTTTTGTGCATCAAATAATAAGGAATCAAATCAAACCAAATATAGGAAAACCAATCAAAATAATAAGGAAATTCTGATTCCCAACTATATATATTCCATATTTTGAAACATAATTTGGAAGTTTGGTTGGAATAAAAAATAAGATCATTGACACATTACGCCCCTTTGTTTGGTAGCGCCCAGTAAATTAATGTATAAGGAAGTATAAAAGAAGCAGAAATTATAACTGTTCAAAACATCAAATTATTTCTTGTATAACTGACTGCGCCATACCTCCGAAAAGGGAAATAATTATGCCCCATATATTACTTCGCCAAGTAAAAATCAGAAATGAGCAGCATCCTGAGAGAGATATGTAAATTAGCTTTTAACAGCACAAATTAGATAATAAAATTATCATTAGAACTAGGATCCTCTTCTTTTGTTCTTTTGTTCTTACTCCATTAGTTCCTTATTATGCGTGACTTTAGTAAAAAAAATGTTCAAGTTATTTCTCACTCTCATTTTTTTTATTTGCTACTTTAATAAAAAAAATTAATTATACTTCTTTTTAAAAATAGTAATTTTTCAATAATCTTCTTTTTCATAAAATACTTTGTCGTCCAATAAGTCCATAAATAATAAATAAGGATAGTTTAATAATATTAAATTTTAAAATGCTTTTAATTTTGAGTTACTCAATATCAATGTATTCAATCAAAGTAACAAATAATTAGTAACAAAAAGAATATGAGTTGTAATTATATATATAGATATATACACACATACGAAGAAGATATAAAAATAAAATTAATAAACCAGTATAATTAACAGTAAATCCCACCATAATAATTGTGTCTATTAATAAAGAGCATAAAAGAATTCCCAATCCTTGTTGTTGTTATTCATATCTAAGCTTTGAAGAACAAAGATCTGGATTAATATTGAATATTCTATTCATGATTAGTTTATTTGATAAAGTCAAACGAGCACTGCGCATGTACCGAAATAAGGTAAGATCGACTTGCAGAATATAAAATATATTTTACAAAATAAAAATGACCTAAAGATGTTATTTTAAGAGGGTAGAGAGTGTAATGTAAAAACTAAACTCCGCGTGGATAATATGGCGAGCGAAGAAGAACATTGACTTGGAGAGAGAGAGATACCAAAGAGCGATTCCTCCCTTTATCTCTACTCCTGGTTTTAGATCAAACATTGCTTCACCCTTGTCGTATTTAACCCTCCACATATATTCAAACACCTTACCTTCATCCATTCACACAGAGGCCATGGCCACTCCCACACCCAAACACGCCTTCCATTTCTTCTCATTCTGCATTTTCACTATCCTCTTCTCCAAACATGCCGCAACTGAAACAACAACCACGCAACAACAACAACAACGCTTCAAAGAGGCTCCCAAATTCTACAATTCCCCAAACTGCCCCTCCACTCACCTCACCGACACGTGCTACGACGACGCCGTCCACGTGGCAATGACGCTCGACGCCACCTACATCCGCGGCTCCATGGCAGCCATCCTCTCCGTCCTCCAGCACTCCTCCTGCCCGGAGAACACCGTCTTCCACTTCGTCACCGCCGCCTCCAAGTCCGCCTCCGCCGCCCTCCTCAACCGCACCATCTCCGCCTCCTTCCCCTACCTCAAATTCCGAATCTACCCATTCGACGACAGCGCCGTCGCCGGACTAATCTCAACCTCCATCCGCTCCGCCCTCGACTGCCCGCTCAACTACGCGCGCAACTACCTCGCCGGCCTCCTCCCGTCCTGCGTCCGCCGCATCGTCTACCTGGACTCCGACCTCGTCCTCGTCGACGACATCGCCAAGCTCGCCGCCACTCCGCTCCCGGAAAACGCGGTCCTCGCCGCGCCGGAGTACTGCAACGCCAACTTCAGCGCCTACTTCACCCCGACGTTCTGGTCCAACCCTTCCCTCTCGCTCACCTTCGCGGGGCGCCGGCCCTGCTACTTCAACACCGGCGTCATGGTCATCGACCTGGCGCGGTGGCGCGGCGGCGACTACACGACCAAGATCGAGGAATGGATGGAGCTCCAGAAGAGGATGCGGATCTACGAGCTGGGGTCTCTGCCTCCGTTTCTGCTGGTATTCGCGGGGAACGTGGGGCCGGTGGACCACAGGTGGAACCAGCACGGGCTTGGTGGGGACAACTTTCGCGGGCTTTGTAGGGACCTCCATCCGGGCCCGGTGAGCCTGTTGCATTGGAGCGGCAAGGGGAAGCCTTGGGTCAGGCTGGACGCCAACCGCCCTTGCCCTTTGGATGCCTTATGGGCTCCCTATGATCTCCTCCACACACCTTTCTCTCTAGAAGCCTAGTCATGATTACCTCACGCTTTTTTATTTTACTTTTTCGCTTCATAAATAAACTCGGCTATCTTTCTGTTTTTTTTTTTCCTTTTTCTTTTTTCTTTTTTCTTTTTTAATTGGCGGAAGAAAGTTAAAAATTTTGATATAGGGAGTGTATATGTATGGCTTGTCATCTGAGAGTTGGCGCTGGAGTCACTCCTGGCTAGCCTTTGCCTCTGCTTTGGATTTGGTCCTTAATTTGTACAGCCAGGTACATAAAATCATGCTACTTTTTTTGTTATTTACTCTCTCTCTCTCTCTCTCTCTCATTCTTTTCTGTTTGTTAGTGAATGGATGACTCTTACAATTTACCACTACTAACAACAATGAATCGAGTAGCATGCACTATTGCATGATATTTTCTTAAATGATTAGTATGGTTTGCCAATTTCTTTTTTCTCTCTGCAATTTTCGTTCCCCTGTAGATAATCATGTTATGCTAGGAATGTAGTGTTTGGAGACACAAATTGTTCATCACCTGGAATGGAGAAATTGGGGGAAAGGGTAAGGAGTTGTGTCGGTGAGCTTGGGTTTGTCATTTAGCGTCTGAAAGGGATTTCAAATCAGTTTATAGTATCCGTATACCTTCTTTTTTCAAACTGAATCACTCGGTTTCTCTTTGCGTGTGTCTCTATTGTCTGGTGAAAACCAAACATCGCTTTACCAGATTTTGACCACATTGATGATGATTGTTACACCAATCTTTTTGGTAGTAAAAAACTTCCAAGTTGGAATCAACGTCTTTAATCACTATATATAATTTGTAAAAAAACAAAAAAGGTCCATGTGGCTGGAAACGAGTCATCACCGGGAGATGCATTGACTGTTTAATTAGTTAATAATAATTAATTAAAAAGCACTGAGATTAAATAAATAAAAGCTATACCCTTTAGTTTTAACAAAAATACTAAATTAACTATGGTAGGACCATCACTCAACGAACATTTTAAAAGTAAAAGACAGAAAAGAACCGCACACTAGGCTTATTATTACTAATATGTTTTATTTTGGTTGAATATATATGTCTTCTATTGTCCTAGTAATAATATTTGCCTTTCTGGATCCATCTCACTATGTTTTAATTTTGGTATATTATCACGGCGAATTTTTTTACACAATTAACCAGTTGTACCACATTAATTCAATGAAATGGTGGTTGTTATGCAAGACCCGAAAAAAGTGGTTATATATGCACCCTGCTTTGTATTTTAGAATGTTCAAGGCCCGTTGCTAAAATATCGTACATGGGTGAATAAATGTGAACAACGTGGAAGCGAAAGTCAAGTTTTCCTACTAGGATTTAAATGACTGAAAAAGCCAAAGTACTAGTTTGTATGCTGATATCTGAGGGATCAATGTCAGGAATGTACGTTAACTTTAATTCGTCATTAATAAGAATCTCAACGCCCCAACCTCTATTGATCAAGTTTTTTATTTTACTGCGGGCTACTTAAATAGTTTACCTTAAAGGTGAAAAAAAAAAATTAATGAACTACTACTATATAAGATTTAAGATACACTATTTTTGCTGAGGCGGGTAGTGGGACTAGTGCGCCAGTGATGCTTATATTATAAGGAGATTCAATTATATCATTTCACTAGTCTTGACTCTTGAAGCTAGCATGGATCATGTAGTAACAAAGGTGGCGTCGTTATTAACTATTAAGGCTGTCTAATGCCAAAACTATATAGTATGAAGTTGACAAGTGATCCCTGATTCATTGGATTATTCTAAATTATATTGTAATTATATATTCGATGAAAATGTGTATCCCCTGGATTGTTTTAAACGAGGACCACAATTTGATATATTATTATAGCCTTTCTTTAAGTCAATCACAATTCCTCTAACTTAGATCTAGCTAGTTTGATTTATATATAATACTACTTTGAAGGTACCGAAGCACCCATGGAATAGAATAGAAGTTCAATTTTAGGTCATTTCTTTGTGCGAGATCCTAGATGAACTGCCACGAGTAGCATGCCAGTTTCAGCAACCGGACTTATTAAAAATTCTAGATGCCCAAACACTTGAAAGTTGAGTCATTAAAAGTATGATTAACAATTACTCAGCTAGCAGCCCTACCTTAGTCTTAGTCAACTTATATGTATCGAAATTTCTACGCAATAATACAAAAGGCTTATGGAACGTGGGGTACGCGGATTACGATGGTTAATTATTTTGTAAATTAAACATAAAAGAAATGGTATTATAACTTCTATCAAAATAATATTACTATATGGTGATGAAATTGTACGTTTGTCTTTTTATTTTTTATTTTTTTTTCTTGAATTGATTACCTAAAAAGAAGCATGGAGAAAGACACAGATGAAGGTGGGGGGGGGGGGTTTGGGGAGTAAAGAAAGAGAAATACTAAATGGGAGGGAGAGGCGGAATTACAAGATGGACGAAACACAGGAAGTGAAAGCGAAGGTGTTGTATCCATGAAAATGAACAAACTCCCTAAAATTCCGGCTACATCTTAATGCGGCATATAGAGTTAGAACAAATATTAATTGACGTCTCATAATTTGAAAAAAAAGAAAAAAAAGAAAAGAGAGCAAAAGGGGAAAAGAATACAAAATTAATCTTATTCTTTCTCTGATGCCCTTTTCTTCCTTTGTCTATTCACTTCATTCATATATTGATATGGTTTTTCACCTTTTTTTCGGTTTGGATGTGGTGATTTGTCGGGTGGGAGGGCTAATATTTCCTTTACTAATTTTACACCAAAAAGCAACAGCGACAGGTGTTGCCATCTAATTTGGTCGTGCTTGTTTTTTGCGCGGCTGGGTTTTTTTAAGTCTTAAGCGACTTCAAACCACCAGGAAGTTGAAGATCCACTCAAAGATGAGGATAGATAAACATTACCGAACTGCAAAGGAATTTAATGGTCAGTTCCAAACTTTCAACTATGCAATCGAAACTCTAAACTCAAATTGTGTTACTATCTGTGGCTGGTTATTACCGTCATCATTTTGAACAGCAGTACTACTAGAAAAGTCAAAATTATGTAACTATAAATTTTGATAAAATATTATGGGGGGTTTTTAGATAAAATATATTCATGTAAACGATATTAGAATTAGAAATTATGTCAGACTGTTATTATGACGGGTTTTCTTTTTTTGGTCGAAGTTAGTATGAGGTTATCACACTCAACGTTTTAGAAAGGGTGTCTAACAATTTTCCGTTTTGGTCTTAAAATTTCATTTCACCGGGGAGACTAGTAAAATCTACAACAGCACCAAACATAGGTATAAAAGTGAGACATGAAGCTCGGTCTTGTAGATGGTTTCTTTTTGGTCGAGGTAGATGATTTCTTTTGGATCGTAACTTTACTTTACTTATGAGCTGGGCAACGACTAAAAAGCTTTACGCCTGGGCCCAAGCATGTGTTCTTTGTGTAGCCCAACATGCTTAAAGGGCCTCTATTTTAATCGTAATCATCATAAAGTGAAAACCAGGCCACTCTTTTATAATAGAAGATTTCTTTCACTATTTTGGTTTATAAAAAAAAAAATATATTTGAAAGGAAAAAAAATCCCTATTTCTTGCCTAAATTTTCCAAGAGGGATAGTCACCTAACAATTCACTCGGATAAGAATATGAGACTTACACACTCTTACAGTGGTATGCTACAGTATTTTAGTGTCATGAAACTCTAAATGCGATTGTTCTTGACTATGGAAAAACAAGATTGATTGAACCCTAAATACCATTTCTTTTACTCAATATACAAATAATATTAAGTGAATGCTTCGGTGTCTTTTAAAAAACGAAAGTTGGGTACCACTTAAAAAAAAAAACTAAGCATTATTTTAAACTTGATATTGAAGTCATTTAATTTGGTTTTAAATCTCATTATTCCCAAATATAAATATCCTTCAACCAACCCTAAGGGTTTGCATATTTAAATAGTTATTTCTGAAAATAAAAAAGTTATAAATTTTAAGAATGAGATTTGAGATCAAATTAAAATAAATAATAAATAAGTAGATCTAAATATAAAGTTTATAATAATGCTTAGGTGAAGAAATAGACAAGTTTATTTTTTTTTTAATGTTTAATTTTATTGATTCAAATAAAAGAGGTGCTAAAGCTTTATTTTTTTTTTGGGATCATTCACCATAATATTTTTCAAGGAAAAAAAATGATATTTGGACATTAAAAAGTGAAAAGACACCATACATCCGGTGAAAAATGTGCAAGAAAGAGAAAAAGTAAACTGTGGGTGCATATATTTTATGAATGAGATGTTGTACTATTTAAAATAACATGATGTAAAAATAATGACATAACTCATCAATCATATCGAGACATGGCTGATACATACGGATTACATCAAGCCACTTAAAAATCATCACTCTCACTCATCATTGTTTGTGGTTCGAGACAAATTGTGGAATGATACTTTTTCACCTTTTCGTTCTATGGAGCTTAGCAATCATATTACGGTTTTAAGGATTAATGGAGAGTGAACGGTTCATAATTCTTAAACTTGACAACTTTTGTATAGCTGGTAGTCATGTCGAACTGGTAAAAAGCTTAATGTGATATAGTGGTGAATAAATAGAAGAGCCTAATAATATAGGTTCAACTAGGGGGAAGGTGTTCATTACAAACCCAATAATATATCAAGACGCAGCAGCTTTTCTCGCTTCTTCGTAGCCCCCACAATCACTTGATGCTCTCTTCCGATAGTATCGATAGTAGGTGTACTGCAATATTATCTTTCACAAATAGTTAAGGTTTAGCTATAAACATATAATTCATCCACCAAAACTATCATAGCATTATAATTAGGAATCGGCTTTGAGAATGTAGGATACAAATAGGTCCAATGCCACGCAAACGACGGCGTCTAACAACCATGGCATATTAGCTTTGATGCTTTTCCATTCGGTGGTTCTTACAACAATACTGCATCAACAACAGCAGTTAGCTACCTAGATTCCATAACATTGTAGTTTTTCCATTTTTTATTTTCTTTTTTCAGAATAATAGGATATGATGCATATATATATATATTAGAAGGGAGGGAGATACTAACCTTCCCACGTAAGTGGCATTAGCGATTAGCGCAAAGACGAACATGAGAGGATTTAATCCCTAATATATATATTATTCGCCAACAAATGAGCGGCAATTAGTATAAGTTAATCTTTGCACTATTGGCAATTGATGACACATATGCATATATAATTGGAAGGAAAGAAAGAAACGATTAAGTACAGAGATTACCTCCACACTCCCTCTCTTAATCTGGCCAATCCAATGATTACGTAGACAACAACTTCATCAGTAATTAATTATAACGCGCACTATAAAATTATAATCTATAAACGAAAAAGAATATTATTCGAATCTTGACAACAAGGAGTTAAAAAAGGAAAAAGAAAGCATACGTTCAACCATATTTGAGGGAGTCGGCCACTCATATAGATAGCAGCCATGAGCCATCCCAAACTTTGACCCAATGCACTGTGTGTATGCTGCTCCTGTGCATGTAATGAGTGTTCAAGTCAGTTTAATTAGCAACTAGTATGTCCGGTACCACTGGCTGCTCTCGTTCTTAATTACCTGCAACAGTCTTCTTCCATAAAATCCCTCTTTCAAAGCATTACCCTGCATGGGCAAGTTAATCGATGCTGCTAGGAAAGTTCCATAGCTTCCCTGAAACAAACAGTACTGATGAATGAAATGATGATGATGAATTGAGTTTCCTGAATTTCATATGCAAAACACTTTAAACTAATGAATCATATATACTAACTAAACTAATCTGTCTTTTTCACTTCTTAGATAAATTGAAAAAATAACGTATCTAAGTAAGTACGAGATTATGTTCAGATATATCCATTTATAAATATATTAAAAAAGTGAAAGTGACAGATAAAATGGATACATCCCATGAATTAGTTATTAGCAAGTGGAATGAATATACTCACAGCAGCAGACCGAGGGATGGGTCTAGGCTGTGTTGGTGGCGTTGAAGAACGAACTGGAGCAGCTGCCTCATCGTCAGAAGAAGACGAATCATCGCTCAATTGCATGGCTGAAGGCCCACTTTTAGCAGCTCTCATGTAGCCAAAAAATGGCGGGGTACCACTCCCGGCCAATGATCTCGCTGACCTGTTTTAATTTAACAAAATATCACAAATTCACATCCCATAATCTATATATATATATATATATATATGTATGTATGTACACACACATAATTCGTTATTGATTGCAAAAATAAAGCTCCAAATTATTGTCAATTAATATGAGCTGAATGCTCCCTCCCTTACTATTAATTGTCGTTTTAAATTTTTTTAATTCATTCCTGAATTAACGAATGTGGATATAATTGTGGAGGTAGCAATAGCATGGGAAGGAACAATATTACGGTACACACATAGGGGCAGAGTTAGACCCCTAATTTTATAGGAGGGGCCAACATTCAACAGGCTTGACAAGCTTGCATGCAGTCTAGTAATCTATATAGAAAAATTATTTATACTTCTTTTTATGAGAAGAAAAATTTTATATACTAATTTTCACTCCTAACTTTTTTTTTTTTCATAAAAGCTGCAAAAATAGAAGAGGGGTGCTTTAAGATTTGTATTTATTTATATATTTTTCAAAAAACAATTATTGCCCCCCTAATGTACGCACATATAGTAGTATTCTCGTCGCGGTGTTGCTTTGGGTGTGCCGTTTGGTATTGGAATCCCTGACTCGTGACCTAGCTTCGGTCTCAATGGTTTCTTTTCTTCATCATGAACCTATATTTATATCATATAAAGTGTGGTGAGAATTAATTATCTACCCTTTCTTCATATTGGGGAGGGTGTTTATTTTCTTAGGTGAACGAGTATTAAGAAATTGAAAACGTTACCTTTTCGTTTTTGATCTTCTGACGACGACGCTTGCACCAGCTATAGATGTAGCCATAATAGAAGCTTTGAAGCACTAATACGATCGTTGTGGTTGTGTAAAGCTGTGTTAATTAATCACAATGACTAGTTATAGCTAGTAGGTTGTAAAAAGACAAGGTATTTAACTAATCGCAACAAATAATGATACAAAAATATTAAACATAATAAGCTGAGAAATACTTTGGTTTGGTCACAATCACAAAGACGCGGCCACTGAAATCAATTTGCACACGTACATAACTTTGTTTGGCTAATGTATTTTTGAGAAATTTTTGTATAAGTTCAAGTCTAACAACTTATATTTAAAGACACTTATAATGAAAATGAATCTCAATCTTTATTTAAGATATATTATTTTACTTATGGATTCCACAACCTTTATTGTAAGTGTGTCTACGTATGAATAGTTAAATTTGTGCATACACAAAAATTTATCATCTTTTTTGTGGCTACTAAAAGTGAGTGTCTACTAAATTGAATTTTTTTTTATGTTCTACTAAATTAAATTTTACCCACAACTATTAATATTTAGCTTTTTCTTTTGAATTGTGGAAAAGCAAAGAAACAAATCTTTCAAACTCATTACTTTAAAATCATTTTCCCACCTAAATCAATTCTTTTAAAATTAATAATTTTAACTTCAATTGTTTAAAAAACAATTTTACTAATTAAAGTCTAAACCAAACAACCCAAAAAGAGAGTGTAATATTTTTTTTCTTGGTACATAAAAGAGTGTGTATAATATAATATTTTATCATATTGTATTATTTTAAAAATATAAAATAAAAATGGTATCAAAATAATATTATTATTCATTACCTATACATATATTTAGGAGTATGTCAACTGATTCGAGTTATATATTTTAAACAAATTTATCAATCTAACTCGATCAACTCAAAGTGAGTTAAGTAGAGTTAATAAGTTGGATGAGTTATTGGACCGGTTGCACTCTCGTACATATATCATTAGCATCAACCAAGCCTATGTTGTGAGTAAAATAATCCATAGACCCCGTGTCCAATCGTAGGCTTTGGTCCGGGCCAGGCCTACCTATATTTTATGGTGATTGGGCAAACATAATTTTAGGGTCTAAATCATTAAATATTCAGATTGTGTTAAGGATTCATTTACTCTGTTTGTCTTATCTTGTAATGGTTGCAGTTTTGTTGGACTATCTTTTCAATTGATTTCTAATGACCAAACAAAGAGGACTGGGGTTTTAAAAAATTTCAATGCTCAAAAGATTTAAGATAACGTTATTTGTACAACAAGTATGATATAAACAACATACTTAATGATGTGTGTGAGAAACTAAATATAATATTTACATATTTATATCATACTTTGTGTTAAAAAAATGTAAATAAAAAAAAATTAAAAGATTTGAGCCATGTGGTATTAATTTGAGATCGAAGCTTTTAAAACCAGGATGGCGAAAGCAGAAACAAACGAAAGATCAATAATGTCCAAATATAGAGTAGAGGAAATTGATTAATGCACTTTAATTACCAGAGCCGTGTAGTATTGGGTGGGCAACTGCATGCATTTCCAGCCGTCCAAAAGTCAAGAAAAACAAAAACACCAAAACGATAAGAAAGTGAGTCCACAATCACATTTTGATGATAACAATTGAAAAAACAGAACAAAAACAAAGGCGATGATGACGAGAATATTTTGATAACAGAGAGAGTTAACGCCACCCAATCGCACGTCAAGGGGCTATCTAAGGAATCAGGACCACCGCGCGTTCGTGCAACCAAACAAATACTAGTAATATTTATGTGTGTGTATATGGTTCAAATTCGCATTACCGTAGCTGGCTCCAGAAGGCAACCCACGAGGTTGAATATATCCCTGCATTCAAATAGTTTAAGTTAACAAACCAATTGGTACTGTGAACGTCGCATAAAAAGGTATCGCTAGAACATTGTAGAAGAATGAATAAGGCGATGCTATTTTATTACTGAGCAGGAGGCCTACAGCACCCATGCTTAGTGTTATTTGATGGCGGTGCTATTTGATGTGTTTAAGAAATTAAAATACATCATGCTTAGTGTTAAAAAAAATATTTTTGAAATGAATACATGCATGGTGTTACTAAAATTAATAAACAAAATTCAAATGGGAAAAAAAATTTGATGGAGTAATTTACCCTGCAACCCAAGTGAGGAGAAAAGCAAGGGAGACACCATGGCTGGACTTGGTGTGAAAATTGGTGATAATCTGAGGGATTTCAGCAACACCCCAAAAAATAAGACTGATGAAGCCAAAGCCGAAGGAGATTTCATCCTTTGCATTGCAGAGGCAGTCACTGAAGTATTTCTCAACCCAACGGACGCACGGTTTCCCTTCTTTCACACAGTAAGAGGGCGCCATTAATCTCTCTCTCTCTCTCTCTCTGTCTGTGTCTGCGAGCAAGTACTGTTTTTTGGTTGGAGTTGGAGAGAGGTTTCAAAGTGAGGTTTTTAAAGGGAGCGAGAGGCTCTGGAAATTACGAAAAGAGGCAGCGGTAGAGTGAACCAACCAATGGAAAGTTTGTTGCACTTTATTGTCCTTTTAACTGTCAAATTTCAACTTGAGAAGACGATAGTTGAGCAATCCACGCGAGGCATATTCTCTCCTGCGATACTAGTATGTAAATTGGCCTCACGTGAGAATGCAAATTGCGAATAGAAGTGTATTTTTATTGTGTAATTTTTTTTATAATGTTTATTTATTTATTTGAGTGGTTGATTTTTAAGTGTGCAAATAAAAAAAAAACTATTTTTATATCATATCCAATCATGTTCTTCCAAATTTAGGCTTCACATTCACCAGTGAAAAACATTAATTAAATGACCTAGTTTTACTATATTTGTGCATAAATATTATGTAAGGGATGTTGATTCAACAAAAGAAATAAAGTGACTAAACATGTGCTCTTTTGGGGTTTGTATTTGTATATAGGTTAAAAAAATAGGTAATACAATAATAAGGATTAATTTTTTTTTTTATAATTGTATAAGAGTTAGTAGCACAATAGGAATTATTAAGAACTTGACAATCAAGAGTTGCTTTTTGGTGTTTGTTCATTTAAGTTTTAATTCCAGAGTTATGAGTATAATAACTTATGTATAGAAACTTGAATTATAGGAAATAATGTCTTACAGACAAGTTTGATAGACAAAATTACAAGTAAAGATGAAAAGAAAAAGATAAGGTGTTTAATCCTAAAAGGGAAAAAGCAAATGTGAAGTTCAAGATGTGTAATTGGTTTTTTTCGTGCTCTGAGTAGCCATTGGAGGCGTGAGGGCGAGCTTGTGAGAGTGTTATTGTAAGTGTGTAATCTTAGAAACTTGTTAAAAAAATGTGCCTGATGGGTTCTATTTATTGAGAAACTTGAGCCGTGATAGTTACATAACCACTTTCTGGTGCCTATGCGTCGTTGTGGCACTTGAATTTGAATTTTGACACTTTGAGCTTTGATGGTTACATAATCGTTTTCTAGTTCCCTTGTGCGATCAGTCTTGAATTTAAATTCTGGGCACCAAATGATGCTTCATGACCAAAAAACTCAAAACACAGTGTTTTGATTGTCCACATGTCTTCAATCCAACAAGCCACTTGTCATATATACTATCAGCCCCCCCTCAGATCTTGTAATAACTATCATGGTCTTCAAAACTTTGATTTGTGTCAGTTTCACATTGGATAAAAATGTAACTATCATTTATCTTCACGTCTTCATGTCATGTGTCACGTCATGGGCCTTTGGATCATGAATAACCGTCATCCCTTATGACTGGGTAGTCATGACCAATTTGTCGTATATTTGGTCAAAGATTTAGAATTTTTTTTCTAAATTTTTCATAACATTAAAGTCTTGTGACCCTTATATTACATTGGTCCCCACTCTAGAATCAAGTGTCCTTAGCACTGTTATGATTCATAGTGTCAAGTTCAATTTGTCATGAAAAAAATAAATTTTTAGTTTAACATAAAGATATTGATCGTTGACAATAATTCCCTGTATTAATTTTTGTTGTTTGTGAATCATGTGACTGAAGTAAACAAAATGTACGGTGTGCATTTTGGCAACAAAAGGGCTATCTATGCCTGCATGAACCATTCCATGATATCGACCAAGTTCAATGGGCAAACCGAAATGACCAAATTAAAAAAGAAGTAGTGCGAACCTGGCCTCCAAAGAGGTCAGGATTCATGCTCGGAAAGAACGGCTCTGTCTGCATTGCTGGGCCATGTCTGGACTTTTCCATATTTCTGGATTCCTTGCATCAAAGTTTTCACTTAAACAAAACATTAAAATTGGGTCATTTCGTAAATATGGTAATTGTTGAGGGTAGACAGAGTAGTTGAACCTTTTGGTAACTTTGGAGATTGGGGTCACTGACGGTTTTGGGAGCTAGGCAGCTTGAAAAGAAGGATAAGAGAAAATTAAAGGTACCGGTGGAGCTAGCTAGCAGCTACGTATTCTGATACGTAAAGCAGCCTCGTAACGGCGACGAGGCGACGCGTTGGGGCACAATTGTCTCTGCAAATTGATCTCCTCATGTTGGCTTCATATATCTTTATCCTTCACTACGCACATCGTCACTTGCATTTTTTTCTCGTCTCATCATCAGGCTTGGTTATTCATAAAAGACAAGGGAAAACAAATAATAAACAATCAAGTTGGTATCGCGTTTTGCATAAATTATAAAGAAACGTTAATAATATTGATTTACATGAAACACATACTCACATTCCATCCATGTTAAATGAAATTTGAATGAAGCCACATTTTATTTAAATTTTGTCTCGTAAATTAGTACGCTATTTCATACCAATTTCATAAATTAATAATTCTTACTCATCCTAATTTTGTCGTATGGGTCTAGTTTTGTGTGACAGCCAACCTGGTAATTGATAGCAAGACGACGGGGAGAAAAGACGCACGAGACATCGTTGTAACAAGCACACAAAGCTGCTCGTCGCCGCATCTTCTTTGCATTGTCATAGTCTCATGATTATGATGCCTATACGGAAACGTAAGTACTCTTTCTATGAGATAATATGCGAAAATATACTGAACGTAATCAACATGTCCCCAAGTGCCAGTTTTCTCGTGTTTAACTCAGTCTCACAAAGTGCCATAGATATTTCAGCCGCTTGTTCAGGCCCACTGGGAAGCTTCACAAACTTGGCTGAAAATCCGTGGGCCGAAATTTGTGTTGGGGATTGGAGTTCAGTACGTTCACGGTAAAAACCTTATCTGTCCAATAGTTTGGCCCATTGTTTGGGAACAAGGCCTTTGCCACCTTAACACTTAACAGGCTGGACTTGGTGTGGTGTCGTAGACCAGTCCATAGTAGATGCAAGAAATTACGAAAACCTTGCATTAGTTTTTAAGGGGAGGGATTTAAAGGTAGGACTTATCACGAACTTATTATTTTGATGTGGATTGATTAGTTAATTGCATTTGTTTCAATGGGAGAACCAAGAGGACAAGACAAAGTAAGTATTCTATGAGGTTTTATCAGAATTGGAAACCCCCTTTTAGTTATTTAGAATATAATTAGTTACTCTCTCAGTTAGAATATAGTATTCTATGATATAGTTTAGTTGAAAATCTCCATTAGCAAGACAATTGCAGCTGTTACTATTAGCTTTAGTTATTAGTGATTCAATGAACCAGTCGTGATTAATCCCTCAGCGGTTAATCATAACAATGACAAACTCCATTGACCAACCTATTAGAAGATCAAATGAAATCAAAGGTCAGATATAGTATGTATATTAAACTCCAAACAACTTACATATGAATTGACAACATTTCATTTGAACATTGTGTAGTTAAGTCTTTTGGTCCAAATATAAAGAATTTCACTATGTGTTATTTGATGACTGCAGGTCTGGATCAAAGTCATTCCAATGCCAGAAACAACCACGACTTACACATCGACATATTACGTTTAGTATTTAACTTTGTATAATGAACTATGATTATTTATGTTCTTGGAGTGTTGTCAAACTTTCATTGTATCTGAGTTGAAATAATATAATAATAAATATAGTGTACAATTATCATTAGGATATATGTATGTCAAACTATCATTGTACAATTGTCAAACTATCATTGTATCTGTCAAAATTTTTTGCTATATTATAGATATTAAAATCACTCCGCGCATCGCGCGGGTTATAATCTAGTTCAGGTTAAGATCTTCCCTAAATTAAAACCAAGGAAAATGTCTTATTGGTCCTTAAATTTTTTATTAGTATCTACATTGGTTATTTAACTAAAAAACTCGTAATTGGTCCTTAAACTATTTTTAAAGATCAATTGATGACTTTTTTTTTATTGAGAGACTAATATGAGTTTCATTCTTAAAGCGATTGTTAAAGACCTTAATATAACTATTAGGGTGTTGGCAATTATTGACAAGACTATTTTTATGTGAAAGGTAAGAGAAGTAAATCTTAATTTTTAGACCTATTTATTGTTTAGTAAACCTAGTAAAGAATTTTAAATTTGGGAGGTGATTAGAGTTCAAAATTCAAATATAAGAAAAGTACTGTATTGTTCAAGCATATTTGTTATTTTAAGGTTTTTTTTATTCAATTTATTTATGAGATGCTTTTCGACCATTTATAAAGATATTTATAAACTATTTATTAGCGTGATGTTCATGTTAGTGACAAATATTACACTCATATATTTGTAAAATAGGACGTTGTTTAATTACCGATTGCAATAACTACTTTTGACATATTAACCTTATTTTTACATATTAAAAATATGAGAAAATGAAAATTTGAAAGAAAAGGGGAAACAAAATTCTTACACACATCGTGAAATTTCCAATCAATACTAATAAATAAAGAAAGTTACGTGGTGGGTAGACAATGTATAGCATACTCTAGTTCAACTTAATCCATCCATTTGCTGGGACCTCCCTCCCTCCCTAGGAAGCTACCATGCACTTTCCTTCCCACGAGCAATGGTACGTAATCATTGTGGACACACTATTCCATACTAACGTATCTGCTTCTTTTCCCCAGCAATTTCTTGGCAGCAGCCTCAATATTACTGGATAAATATTTGTGTATTCATAAAGCACATTTAAAATATTTTTAATGTATGTTTTATGAACATTACTAATCATAAATTTTATATATTTTTAAATGTTTTAAATTAAAATTAATAGTTAATAGTGTTCACAAAGTACACAAATATTATTTCAAAAGTTTTACTCTCACAAATTCTACTAATCCGGTCCATAGACACACACCCACAACTTTTTATTCCTTAGAGGTGTTATTTGAATTTATAGGATGTAATATAATATATTGACTCATAATTCATTAGATGAGATTTTAATAAAATTCTATGACTAGATGAGTGAGTAGAAATTAATAATATATTTTTTTATGTGTTTATATTACTGATCCCCCTCTTATATATACACACACCCTAAATCCAGATTTATCCAACTCAAAATATACATACATATATATTACGTGTTGGAGAGGGGAAGGCATATCTCTAGCTTTTACCAAAACGATCGATCTTTGCTATGGCAACGGAAAGATCAAACAATATTCTGAAACCATCAAAGTGGTTCTCCAACAAGAATCTGCGCCTGAGTCTTCATCGCCGAAGAACATCAACAAGATCCTCCAACTCATCAACGGTAAGCTCTCCTCGCTCCCCCGCCACGTCACCAGCAGCAGCAGCAGCAGCAGCAGCGAACAAGAATGATGCGCTCATCATGATGGACGTGTTCCGTCACTTTGACGGAAACGGAGACGGAAAGATCTCCGCCCTTGAGCTTCGTTCATACTTGGGTTCCGTTGGAGAGTACTTGTCACACGAGGAGGCTCAGGCGCTGATCCGAGAGCTCGATTCCGACGGGGACGATCTGCTTGACTTGCAAGATTTCAGGAAACTCATGAAGAATGGGATCAACGGTGGTGATGACGAGGAGGAGGATGATGATGATCTGAAGAAGGCTTTTGAGATGTTTGAGTGGGAAAAGGGCTCTGGCTGTATTACCCCGAAAGGGCTGCAGCGTATGTTGCACCGCCTTGGTGATGACAAGTCTTATGATGAGTGCGTCGTTATGATTGATGCCTTTGATGTGGATCACAACGGCGTGCTTGATTTCGATGAGTTTCACCAAATGATGATGACCTAATTCTAATTCTAATTCTATTGTCGTACATGATGTATATTAATTAATTAATTAATGTCATATATATATGTAAGAAAGTCCAAACCAGATCAGGAAGCCGAGGTGCAGGGTTTGATCGAGTGGAGTAGTAAGAGCTTTTTTTCATTTTAAATATAAAGCCTTGTTAATTGAGTTTGGTTGAAAACCTATATATAGTAGATCGTGCATTATATTCAAATATTTTGTAATTTTATGAATGTCCTTTTAAAAATAAGTGTTTGAAAATTTTCCCTTTAATTTACTTGTAAGTGTTTTGTTTTATTTTTATTTTTTTTATTTTACTCGGCTGGAATTTCGCTTGGGATAATTGAGAACTAGCTATATATAAATTAAGACACACTAATGTGGACCTCATGCATCTTGCTTTCCATTACCCTTAATACTTAATACTGAAGCAAAGTGACAAGGATAGACCGACAAGGAAAAGGGAAGAAAAAGAACTTACCAGCTACTTCAATTCATTAGCTTTTGGGTGCTCCAAAGAAGTCAATGAGATTATGCAACGCATATTCATTTTGGTCACTAAAAATTTGCAAGTAACATCAATTTAGTCTCTAAATAAATAAATAAATCTATATATATATATATATATATATATATATATATATATATCAAATAGGTTGGTCTCTTAAAACATACATGACAATACACTAGTCGCTTAAAATTGTTTTACGTCAGATAAATCTGTAAATATTAACATCAAAGTGATATTAAATTTAGTAAATTGCACGCGCATTCTATAGTGGTTCATTATGTTTGGCAGAAAGCTATTTAGCTAGAGATCGAATGATGTAACTCAATTGTTGGAAGAAGGATAGGCATACAATCTAATTGTGTATAAACTTCTAACGAAGCATTGCTCACTTGCAGCAATTCGTACCCAGAGCCTTCTAGAGGCTAGATAGTGTTAGGCAAGTTGATATTGATGCCTAGCACAACCATCAATAATGCTAGGTGTACCTTTGATGTGTTGTGACCGCACATTGTATAACGTGTGTGTCTATATATATATATATATATATATATATATA